>JARFJB010000602.1:2500-120000 GCA_036346205.1 Vesta saturnalis
TCAGTAGTACTAAAGAAAAATTAGTACAGGGTAGTAAATAATTCACAATTTTTCTGATTTTTTAACCACACAGCATTAATTTTTGTTAAATGCCTCTGAATAGCCCTTAAAAAGTTAAGATAGGGATATGTTAGCCGTTTTGCCAAATATTCAGTAATTTTGCCAAAAAAAGGCCTAAAGTTGCAATAAGGTAATGTTTAAAACCCTATACCTCTGAAAATATTTACTTTAGACCCATGTATTTGTTACGTCTGTATCCAGCTCCTCGAGAAGAATTAGAGCATGGAAAAATATACAGGATTTGGCATTTAAAAAAATTGTCGATGACATCGTTACTCACAGATGGCTTACCCTGTATATTTCATTATTATGTAAAATTACAATAAATTAAAATCAAAAGTCGAACTGTCTCAGGATATTTCCTCAAAATTGTTAGTTTAGTCTAAAATGAATTTATTCCATACTTTATATATATATATATATATATATATATATATATATATATATATATATATATATATATATATATAAGTTACTATGTGCAATGCGACTTGGACTATTAAAGGCTGTCAGCAGAAGCACACATTTCCTTACCGCACCAACTAATCAAAGTCGCATAAGCGAGTAAACTCCGCAAATCAGGAAGCAATTGACAAAAACACCCTCCTAATTTCGGAAACGATAAACAGGTCTTGTAGACGAAGATAAAATCACATAAAGTTCCCCGACCTAGTGAACATTACTAAAAACCGCACAAAGGTGAATAGGACGTGCCTCGTGAAACATTTCTAAGGTCGGGTAACACCCCAGGTAAGTTCGAGCCACCACTGTCCAACATCAACGTAACTAGCGTCCCAACTCCGACTTATTACCTTCAACCAACCACATCTGGAACAAGACTGAACAGACACACACACACACACACGCGCGCGCGAAACTTTTAGTTTCGCCATCTACAGGTTTAACAACAACCAATCATGAAACACATTATTCAAAATTATAAACGCAGTAGAAGCGATATGCACTTTTCATACACGATCTAGTGAAACTGCGTCATAAGAAAACATTCCACTGCTTAAGATCACGCGCTATATTATCAATGTAACTCGATCTTCCCAATAAGAGTATCCCTTTTGAAAATCCTGAATTTGCAAACTATCATCCATAAAAATAATACCTTAATATTCAATTTAATTTTATCAAACGTAATTTCCCTTTCAACTAACGCAAATTTCTAATACTTCAAATAACGTGCATAACTATTATTTATACAAAACTATTCTAACATTACTCTAATTTTAACGCAAATGTCACCTGTGTGAAATGTCACGTAATTAAACTTTGGATTAACATCATTATTGGCAACAAACACAAGGAATCCTATATATCCCCAAATAGCAACAAAAAAAAAACTATTTTATATCCATATCTTGTATTTCTCAAATTACGTTTAGTTTAATTCACAAATTGCGGAAGAAATACTCCTAGGTCGGGTAGTCAGTGGCAAGATCTTTACTTGAAGATAAAATAAATTTAAATAATCACAGTGGCAATAATGTTGGAGAGCGTCATTTCTTATAAGATTTAGGTACATCAAATAGACGTTGATATGTTCAATGTTATAAAACTATTTCCGAGGAAAGTGGAAGAACAGTTGCTGCCAAAAAGCACCAGCGTCAATATTCCAATGCACAGTGAGGAATGTTTTTCTGTGTAATATATTATATTATACCGGGTGTCAACTAAATCATTATATCTACATACATTACTTTTGTTAAAATATGAGATAGAAATTTAGGATGAAGATTTAATGGATGAAAATACATTTTTTGACATTAAAAACAACTGACTATCACTTCCAGTTTTACCGGAAGTAGTCTTATTTTTCTAATTTTAAATAGGAACCCTACCCATAAGAAAGTAAATCCATTTTACTATCTAAAAACAATACTACAAATGTTAACTTCTAAATCAGCTGGTATATTACCAGAGTATAAAAAAAATTAAAATTGAACTTTTTTGGGTATATCATTATTCTATTAAATGTTCTATTTTTTGGCCCTCCTTATCCCGGCATAATAAAACTCTTCTAATATTTTCTCACAAAACATTTTCGAATTGATTCCTTGAAATACTTTGTATTGTTTGATGTATTCGGTGTTGAGATTTTCTAGAGTTGCAGGTGATGTGTTGTAGACCTTTTCTTTTAAGTAACCCCAAATGGAAAAATGCAATGGGGTTAAACTAGGTGACCTAGCGGACCATCTTATAGGGCCATTTGTTCCCAATCATTGTTGGCCAAATCTCTGATTTAAATAATTAGTCACAATTCATGAGTTGTGGGCAAGTGCACCATCTTGCTGGGAGATTATCTAAAAAAAGTTCAATTTCGTTCTGTAGAAAATTTAGATATATCTGTCCATTCAGGGGTAGATTGAAAAAAATTGGTCCTATAATATGGGCTCCAACGATTCCTAACGTTAATTCCAAACCGTTCCTGTAATGCTCCATCTCTTACTAACCGGCGATTTTCCGTGACCCAATATTAGGTATTTTGTCGGTTAAACATTCCCAGATTGGTAAATCTTGATTCATCCGAATAAATAATTTTGGGAATGAAATGTTTTCTCTCCATTGTAATTTTCTAGAAACCAATTGTAATATGCAAGTCTTCTGGGAAAATCACTTTCATATAAATGATGGTGAATTGGGTACTTAAACTATGCTTTTTTAAACTTCTTCTAACATTTAAATTTAAAGCAGTGTCTCGAAAAGAAGCGGTGCGATCATATTCAATATAAGCTAGTACATTTATTTCACTCTCTTCATTTATGATAAAAATTTTATTACCACCTTCATTACGTCCATTAATCTTCTAAATACGGAAAATAAGTAAAATGCGGGCGTGATATCTTTCAGCGTAGAGGAAGTGGTTCGAATATGGAACCCTGATTTGTTTTTTTATTGTTACTTACTTATTATATTAACAAAAACTATTAAAATTCATCTATAGGTACCATAAGACATTTGTAACAAAATTGCAAAATATATTTTTTGTTAAATGAAGTATATTGATATTATAAAAAAATATATAAAGTGGGGTACATTTTTCAAGATGGCTAGGAGGTATGGAATGTGGGTCCCTTATTAAAACTAAATAAATTTCCATTACGGGGTAAAAAATATTAAATAAAACAACATAAAAAACAATGTATGCCTAAATAAAGAAATAAGAAAAGGAAAAACTAAAGTTATTGACAAAAATCACAAATGTAAGAGTCTTTTTCTACTCCGGAACACTCTTCATGAGCCCAGAGACTACACATTATACACTGAACCCAATTTTCTCCTCTGATATCATCAAAAAATCGTTGTTCACAAGATATACACGAAGCATCTTTACTGTCGGAGTATCTTGACCGATTTGATCTACGTCAAGGTCATCATCTGCAGGCAAAAATTCATCTTCCTCTTCTTCATCTGAACTAAATCTGGTTTGAGTTTTTCGTTTGTTTCGCTACATTTTCTTTCAACTTTACTTCAGATATTTTGTGCTTTCCCTTTTTCTCGTTTGTCTTTACGTTTTCTTCCGTTTCCACTGAAAATACTTTTCTTTCCCCGTTTCCTTCTTTTAATTTCCTTATTTTCTCAATAGATAATTCAAAATGTTTTATACGGAGATGAAGTTATAATTTGGGAACGAGAGGTTTTTCTTCCTCTTGTAGATGCTCGTTTTGTAACTGAAGGGACAGGTGAAAGAATGAATGGGCTGATGAATGTATTTGAACAGTCTTCTAATACTACGGTTGTTGAGTCCATTGTGCAACTTAATGGTGGATCTGGATTTTTAGAACAACTTGGTTGTGGAACTTCTGAAGCAAGGCGTTGGGCAAGATCACATGTCAGTTCTTCCAACTGATTTCCAGTTGAGTTATAGGTTTTTTCAGCTTCAATTTTTTCAGCAATGAAATCTGCATCTGAAAAAATCTTTTTATTTATTGGCCAGATTCCGGTTACTTTAAATCCATTTGTAGGTATCTCTCCGCCAGGTTATTGCGTTAATGCTCCGTTATTAATGCGAATCCAAGTTCTGACATCTTGGCTGTAATACGCTTTTAGTGGTCCCATGAACGTTTTATCAAGTGGTTGGAGTTTATGGGTTGAATAAGGAGAGAGAAAGACATGATGCAGACATTATTTTCCCTTGCCAAATTTCTGGTGTGGCTGTAATGTCCATCTACTATGAGCAACACAGGTGACTCTTTGGTTGGTTTTACAAACTGGATAAAATGATTGAACCATTCTGTGAATAAATTTTGCTGAATCCAGCCAGTTGGATGTACTGCATAGATGCTACCAGCTGGTGCTCCGCGCATAAGCTGATCATTTTTATTTTTTCTTGGGAAGATACGCATTGGGGGAACAAATTGCCCTCCTGCACTCATTGCTGCAACCATAGTCACTAGCGAACCTCTCTCTGCCGATGTAATGACAGCAATCTGACGTTTTCCTTTTCGTGCAATGACCTTAGGAATCTTCTACGGTACAACGGAAAGACCAGTTTCGTCGACATTAAATATTTGGTGTGGTCCATAGTTATGTTTTACATATTGTGCCTCAAGGTTATCGAAAAATATTTTGATATTTTCCTTGTTGAACCCCAAAGCCCTCGTAAAAGAGGTTCCAGTTGGTCTTCGCAGGGATAGTTGATTTTTATGCCTAGTTAAAAAAGCATCTAACCAGCTACGACCTGCAATACCATTTTTAAAATGATTTTTAATTCCATTTTTAATAGCCAGTGTGTATGCCACTCTACATAGATCTGTTCTGGTTAAACCAAAAAACTGAGACTCCATTTTGAGAATATAGGGGAAGAGGGGGCACAGTGTTACATTCGGTAGTACTACGAATTTGTACGACGTAGCACGTCACTAGAATAGAAGTCACTTTCAGTTGAGCTTATGACCTTCCACTGTACCAACCCGGTTTGTTTTGGGAAATTCTTGAATACGTTCAAAGTAAGTTTTTATATTTTTTTAGCCGAAAAGTAATTTATTTGATTAGTTTGAAATTTGTCTAGCGCTGTTTTTTTTAATAAAATAATCCAAAATTTATAGTTTATAACTTAAGAGGCATGTTTTTAGGTTAGCGAGCCTTGTGATACATAACCTAAAAAAATTTTGTTTTCGTACAAATAAACATTTTTTATAAAAATAAAGTTGGGGTACAGTGTTACACTTTACTAAGGGGAACAGTGTTACATGTAACACTGTACCCCTCTCATTAGAATTTTTTTACTTTAAACATTCTTTCAGAAATGGTGCGAAATAGAAAAGAAAATCAAAAAATTGCTAAATTTGATGAAGAGTCTATAAAAAGGGCTGTGTTAAACGTCCTTAATAATGGCGTTTCTGTCCGATCAGCAGCGCGGAACGAAGGAGTAGTCCATATGACACTAAAAATATATATGGATAAGTACAAAAACGCTTCTAACGCAGATCAAGTTAACTTTCGTTTTAATCCTAACTACGAGATAAATCAAGTATTTTCTAATGAATTAGAACAGCAGTTACGAGATTATTTGCTTACTGCGTGTCGCATGCACCATGGTTTAACACTAAAAAATATGATGACTTTAGCTTATGAATTGGCCAAGAAAAGTAATTTAAAATATCCGACTAATTGGGACAAAAATCAGGAAGCTGGTGTTGATTGGTTAAGTGGATTTATGAATCGAAATCCAACTCTAGTGATACGGAAGCCAGAAGCTACTAGTTTAGGGCGCGCAACAAGTTTTAACCGCACCACTGTCAATGAGTTTTTTGATAATTTATTAAGAGTTTATTCAAAGTTCCCAGGAGGTTCTCTTCCCCAAAATATATACAATCTAGACGAGACTGCATTGACCACTGTTCATAATCCGCCCAACATCATTGGCCAAAAGGGTCTTAAACGAATTGATCAAGTAACTAAATTTTAAAGACCGTATGCTAACGGGAGGCCCTCCTGGTATTGCTGGAGGTGCTGCAAAAACTGGATGTGTTAATAGTGTTTTGTTTATTGAAATTTTAAAACATTTTTATCGATTTGTTAAAAGTACACCCGAGTCACCAGTTCTGCTCATTCTTGATAACCACGAATCCCATATTTCAATATAATCCATTGAATATCGCAAGAATCATGGAAATTTACTGCTAACATTACCTCCACATACTAGTGGAAAACTTTAGCCTCTGGAAAAGACTGTTTATAAATCACTTAAAACCAACTTCAATAATGCTTGTAATGATTGGATGGTCATGAACCCAGGCAAAACAATAACAATTTATGACATAGATGGCCTACCCTAAAGCTTTTACTCCAAACAATATCACCAATGGGTTTAAGGCAACAGGCATTTTGCCATTAAATAGAGATATTTTTGATAATGATGCCTTTTTATCGTCTGCAATAACGGATAGGCCACACACAGTCACGCAACATTCGCCTGGCCCTTCAACTTCCCAACATTCACCAAAACTCTCAAGTTCACAACAATCACCAATCCAATCATCACAAGTTTTATCAAGACCCATAACTCCACAACATTCACCTATACATAAAACTTCAGAACAGTCACCACACCATTTGCCTCAGCAGTTTTCACAACACAAAGAAAGAACTCCGTTACATACACATGAGCCAGCAGTGCTTACTAAAAAAATGGTAACACCAGTTGAAATTCGTCCGTTTCCAAAGGCTTCTCCAAGAAAACAAACAGTTCAAAGGAAAATAAC
The DNA here is from genome assembly GCA_036346205.1 of Vesta saturnalis. Classification (NCBI taxonomy): domain Eukaryota; kingdom Metazoa; phylum Arthropoda; class Insecta; order Coleoptera; family Lampyridae; genus Vesta; species Vesta saturnalis. The sequence continues at coordinate 9,277 of JARFJB010000602.1, forward strand.
TAAGAAGAGTTTAATTCTTACAAAAACTCCTATTAAAGATCAAATGATAGAAGATCTGAAGAATAAAAAACGGTGAAACGCAATGTGCTAAACAAAAAAGAAGAGAAACGTTAGCTAAACGCATTAAACAAGACAGTAGTTCAGAATCAGAAAATGATTCAATATTTGTAGCTGATAGTTGCGATAGCGCTGGTCCTATGAGTGATGACGATGAACAATTAGATACGAATTTTGATAAAATTGTCATGGGAGACTATGTTTTGGTTAACGAAGGAAAAAGTAAGAGACACAATATTATATCAATAGGAAGAATTGTGTCATAATTTAAGTCTGAAGTTAATATTCAGTATGTTAAAGGACCATTTCCCTCTTTTAAATTTATTCACACAGATGATAAATACACTTTCGCAATGACAAAAATTATTGCCAAATTACCTGTTCCAAAACCGTCAGGAGGAACAAATAAAAGATCAGAAATGTTAATTTTTCCTGTTACTTTATATTTTAAACTTTTACTTCTTCTAAATAGCAAACGTACAGAATTGATAAAACCTAATAATAGGGTTAATACTGGTTTATTTGCTATGTAACATTGTTCCCCAGCATGTGTAACACTGCCATTCGTCAAGATACAGTTTTTTTTTACAAAGGGGAGATAAATGTTTGAAGGAACAAACACTCAAGAAATAAGATGCCAATGTTTAAGGAACACGTACAAAATAGAATCATAATTTTAATTTTAAAAATAAAATTTTTTTAGACCAATATGTTTTTTGTGTTATACTGTGTCCCTACTTCCCCTACTCAACTAATTCTTCTTCTATAGCATATGCAAAAATTGGTTTTCGTCCCAGTTTGGTACTTATAATATCAGCAACGGGAAAGTCGCTCATTTTCGCTTTTTTTACCATTCTCTGCAAAGTCGATCTTGGGACTCGAAAACTTTTGGAGGCAATTTTTAAACCCATGTGTTTTTGTTGTACAGCGTCAACAACTTGCTTCATATCCTCCTCGTTCCACTTTTTCCTCAGATTTCGACGAATAAATTTTCTGTTATTGCCGGACATTGTTAGCCTGTAAAAAACAGAACATTTTATTGTTTCGGTCCGAATATGGGCCACTGGCCCATATTTACTCACACAAGGGGCCCATATTTAAAAATGTTTACATTCAGAATAAATATTAGGTTATAATTCTGTAAATATGTTTGCGTTCATAACCTATACTAGAATCCCTTTTTAAACCTTTTCTGAGCCAGACTTGTATATATCAGTTCCGAAGTAATACAAATAAATACCAATATCACGTAATATATACTTACCCAATAAAATTCTTTCAACGGTCAAAAACATACAAACCTCACTGTGCAACAGCAATGCGTGTACTGATCGCGGCACTTGTAGATATAGTGTAGGAGAGGTGTCTTTTAGTATATTTAGCTATTTTTTGACAGATGGCGCCACTTATTTCATGGATGGTTCGGGAGCCCATATTAAATGCATAGCCCATATTTGGACCAGTTCCTCTATAGTATTGCTGCAGCTCCGGAATTCCTCTGACATTCGCAATAAATAATCAACGTATTAATTTGTTCTTCCCAAGTATGAAATGTCATTTTAAACAAACAATTTTTACTTATATCTACGTAGCCTATGATTTTTTAACAATTAAAAACTTTTGACACAGTGAATATGTCGGAACTATAACGTCTTGGAAATGAAACTATCCGACAATTATTATTTCCAAGCCTACTTGGATAAATTTTTTCAAAGCATACTGAGTAAATGTAAACTGAATTTTATTCTAAATAAGGACATTCTTGAAAGAACAGTATTTTATTTATTACTATTATTTTATAACACATGATTTAGAAGTTAACTTTTGTTGTGTTGTAGGTAGATAGTAAAATGGATTTACTTTCTTATGGGTATTTAGTGCTTTCTATTTGAAATATTTGTGACAATTTGTTCTAAACATTATAACTTTTGTACAAAGTAGAATCACAAATACTAATTATTTAAGCAGTAATTTATATATTCTAATTAAGAGATTAAAAATAAATAATATTCTTGGACTATTCCTTGAATTATTTTGTAAAATAACGAGTACTTACTTCAAAATGGCGGAACATTGAAATCAACAAAAACTCCGGCTGAACCGCCATTTTCAAAACAAGATAATTTGGAATGGGAATTTAGAGAGGTATCGTTCTATGAAAAAAAATTGGTAGGTTCCTATTTGAAATAAGAAAAATAAGGCCACTTCCGGTTTTAATGTCAAAACATGTATTTTTATCCACTAAATACATCTTCATCCGAAATTTCAATCTCTTGTTTTAACAGAGTTAAGTATGTTAATGATTTTGTTGACACCGTGTACACTCTGCTATAACTCATAATTGTACGAAACAGTTTTTTAGGGTGTTATTTTGTTGTAATTATATTAGGACTAGAACTTTTTTATCTATGTAAGTGTAAAACATTCTTTTGTAATAATAAACAAATAGATAACATTGAATAAATAATATAGTCAAAGATAAGTTTTACACCTGAAACTTATGCAACACACAATACATTTATTAGCTAATCGAACTATGTGCTAAAAACTTATTTTTTATTATCAAGCTACTTTTTATGTTGCTTTGCATACATAGTTATGCAACGCGTAAGACTCACAGACAAATTTGTACTATCACATAGGGATGTTTAATGTGGCCAATTCAACATGGTCAAGTGCATTTCACATGGCAGTCAACGTACATTAGAATCTCAGCACTTTGAACATTGGTTTTCATTTTGTTACTTTTCCGAAGCTTTTTTATTGCTGTAGCTTACCCTACTCCGAATGTATATGCAGTTCAGGGTTAAGTGTTAAGGCACAGAGAAAGAACTTTCGTTCTTCCTTGTAAACTTTGTTCGGGCCTAATGGTACATTTATTATTAAAATTACACTCAATTTCATTTGTACTCTTTAAACCCAATAAAGACATTATTATTTGGTAACTGAATCATATAGGCCATGATGTCACATAAGAATATGGAATTTTTTCGTAATTATTGCTTAACCCTACACTGCCCGTTGTAGCAGATCTGATACGTCTATAGAAAATCGATATTTTAGTAAACACAAATTTGCCTTTCGTCGTAACGCTCACAGTATCCGTTCAGCTACACCTTTATTATAAACGTGCATAAGAGCTATTTTCTATGGCTACCTGCTACTGCCATGAAGAAGCGGTTATTTCGTGTTGCGTTCACCTCATGGTCAGTCCCGTGTTACAGACTCTCACAATTTTTGTTATTAGTGCGGATATTACGACAATTGTATACAAAAAAATACATAATTCGAATCTTGAAGGTAAGCTTTATTATTAAATCATATTTTCATTAGAAAAAAATATTCTTTTATGTCATTTTATGACGATCAAAATCTGTTGTATCAGATCAGATACACTGGATGATGGTCATCAACTAAGTTGTCTAGAGTACCAGATTATTGTAAAATATATCAGAACAACTTAGATATTCAGTAAAACCAAGTTTATCTATTTGTAACTCACTAATTACAGTTATGTATGTATATGTATGTACCTAATGATTTATTTTTTTTTTCAGAAAAGTGTCTCGTAATAAAAGATCTTTGACATATAAAGAACTCGAAGAGGTCATTGCTAACTTGTCTGAAAGTGAAGATGATCTCGATTATTCAGATGAAGACGTTGACGATGATATTGATAATTTGAATAATGATAGAGAAACTGAAGAATTGGATTTAGAATCGATGTCGATTCAATTTGAGGATGGAATTGTTCTGGAACAAGATGAAAATACGGTTGAAGAAGTTGCAAGAGAGTTGGAAGTAGGTGAGATTCCAAGTGATAATTTCGCCAAACAGGAAGCAAAGAAATTGAAAGAGAAATATTCAAAACTTGTTTGGAAAAAAAGAATTTAGTTTTGCCGGAAGAAAAAATAATTGTTTTGGGAGATAGTTCACTTCCTCATAATTTTACAGAATTACAAAGTCCTTTAAGTTTTTTTAAATATTTTTTTGATGATGACTTATTCGAAAGAATTACATTTCAGTCTAACCTATATTCAACGCAAATTGATATAAATAAACCTTCCAAATTGACATCTGCCACCTGAAGAAATTTTAATTTATATATATATATATATATATATATATATATATATATATATATATATATATATATATATATATATATATATATATATATATATATATATATATATATGTCACTTATACATATGCTGATTGTGCGGAGTTACTTGTCATCATCGCTTGGTTGTCACCAAATACAAAAGTCATGAGCAGAAATGAATTGAAAGAATTTAAATTTGTTCACTTTGCAGACAACAATATTGTAGATAGAAGTCATGAAAATTACAAGTTATTCAAATTACGACCGTAATTGATGTGTTGAATCTGAAGTTTCAAACAGTGCCCTTACAACAATATTTATCAGTAGACGACAAATGTGCGCTACAAAAGCCAGACACCATTTGAAGCAATATTTACCAGCCAAACCACATAAATGGGGCTACAAATTGTTTGTTCTTTGTGGGGAGATGGATTTTCGTACAAATTCGAAATATATACAGGTTCCGAAAATAAGTGCATGCCCAATGAGCCAGATATGGGTGCCAGCACGAATACAGTTATCCGCCACTGTCGAAATGTACCAAGAAATTAAAATTATAAGGTGTATTTTGACAATTATTACACATCTGTGCCGTTAGTAGTGCACTTGGCACAAATGGGTATATTTTCATTAGGTACTATTAGGAGAAATAGAATTCCAAATTGCAAATTACCTACGGATGATGCGATGAAAAAAGAAAAAAGAGGAACTAGCATAGAATACGTAAGTGAAATAGATAGTGTCGAAATTTCTTCTGTCGCTTGGAGGGATAACAGAACAGTAACGTTGCTCTCCACTTTTGCTGGAGCGAAATAAATCGATATGATCGCAAAGAAAAACGGTCAACTAATATAGTGTGCCCATTTGTTATCAAGGAATATAACAAGCATATGGGGGGTGTAGATTTATTAGACAGCTTAATAGGTAGATACAAAATAAAAATAAGAACTAAAAAATGGTATATGCACTTATTTTACCACATGGTAGATATGTCGCTAATAAATGCTTGGTTATTGTACAAAAAATGTTGCTAACAGCGCAATGAAAATAATATAATGCGGTTAGCCGAGTTTCGTGCAGAAGTTGCATATTGCTTATGCAACCTAGGTTCTTCTTCAGAGTTTAACAAAAGAGGCCGACCATCAAATGCAGTTGAGAATTTAATTCAGGCAAAGAAGAGGAGATCTGCGACTACAGTCTATGTTCCTCCCAAAGAAGTCAGAACAGACTCTTTTGCCCATTGGCCGCTATACGAACAAACTCGACAAAGATGCAAATTACCGTCTTGCAAGTCATTTTCTTTTACTAAATGTTCGAAATGTGAGTTACATTTTTGTATAAATAAGAATAACAACTGTTTCCTGCAATTTCATAAGCCATAGTCCTCTTGAAAATTTATAAGTGTAACGGTCCAATGTATCTGATCTGATACATGTTTTTTTCTAATAAATAAAGATAGATTTACAGAAAAATTTTCTCATTATTTTTCCTATAATCTGTAGACCCTAATGTGCAATAAAATATTTTTTTCTCATAAAAATAAAAAATTGGGCAGTGGAGGGTTAAAAAATGGCCCTTCTTATACAGTGGCTACATATTTTTAATGTGTTTTTCAATCAATTTATAGCAAAAAGGTATCAACTCACAGATGCAAATACTTTTCATCTATGTTTTATCACACCATCTCACAAGAATTCATCAGATTACTACATTGCAGATTTTAATGTGCACATTGTGATCGATGAACATTATTGCTTTCATTTTAATACAAATGATCAAACAACAGAATATGTTCAGCTTGATTTTCATATGTAACAATTAAAGATATTCAGTAAATAACACAATATTATCCCTTTATCCCAAACATAATGCATTGTTATATTTTATTAGTGAATAAAAAGAATACATGATCAAGTATATAAACGATAAATCTACCTTAAGATGTAAGTACATTGATACAAACTCCGAAATATCTTCAGCTGCTAAGCTTCATCCGATTTCGGAATTTATATCTAGAGAAATTTAAATTGCAATAAAACTTAACGTAGTAGCTTAAACATCTTTCACATGCTTCTACTTCAAAAATGTAGATCTATGAAACACCGTTAAACTTAATATTAGCAAAGTAGATTTAAAATTAAAACTAATTATTAGAAAGGTAAAGAAAAGCTGAAAACTGGCTGTTAATCAAGAAGCCCTTTAGCTTTAAAAACGTCACGCATTAAACTTTTCAGGTACTTAATTTCACGTTGAAGCTCCTTTATCTGATTCTCCAATCCTTCATTGTGTTTTGACAAATCACCTTCTTCTTTTAGAACCACTTCAACTTCCGCTTTTTTTTTCATACGGTAACGTGTAGCTGCATTTTTGTTTTGTTCCTTCTTACGAGATTTGCGATCTTCATTTGGAACACGAGAATATGGTTTAACACGTTTGCGAGGTTCAAATTTAATTGGAGCTGATGTACATTCGTAATCAGATGAAGATTCAACAGATTCAGGTATCCATTCAGGATCATCGGATGAAATATCACTACTGCTGTTACTGCAAGGGGATGGTGGTGGTTTTATAAGATTTTCAGCACAGCTACGAATTAGTTCATCAACAACGGCTAATTCATGCGCAACGTCTGTTTGTATCTCAGGTTGAGTGTACGATAGGACTTCATTAAAAAACTGCTGTTCTTGTTCAGAATATTGCGATTGCTTTGAAGGGTATGTGGTTGGTGGTGTTAGTGTGGTGAAGCTTGGGGGACTTTGGGGAGGAGTTAATGGAGCTTGGGGAGAATTGTAAAACACATTTTCAAAATCTTGCCATAATGTTTGAGTGTTTACTATGGGTTGTTGTTCTTGAATTTTTAGTGTGTAAGATTGATTACAAAATCCGTCTACATCACCAAAAACTTTTTCCTCCTCCAGCCAATTTGAAAAGGGTTCTGAAAAAATAAATTCAAATTACGTCATTTTGATCTTAAAAAAAGTTACGTAATGTTATCTCTCATTCAACTCTATTCTCATCGGAGTTTTGATTATTTTTATGTCCCTTTCTTATTATCGTTATATTTTTTTCTTTTTTTTAAGATTGTGGACCTGAACAGGCTAAATAAGGCCTATCGTGCTAAAGCACTCAGGAACACTTAGGAGGATGGATAGAGGGATAATGAATTGCCAATAGATGCCTATGAACAGCTACCTTAAATTTTCACATATCATAAGTGAGAGGAAAACAGGAACTAGGAGATCATTCCAGAGTTTAGAAGCCGTGTAGAAAAATGTGGATTGCGCCCGTTTGGTACGACAAGTGGAGATTTGTACTGCATACTGATGATGTGAATGAGCGAACCGAGTGTTTCGCAAAGATAGCCGGAGATGGTATCAAAGAATGTAAGTTACGTAATATTATCTCTCATTCAACTCTATTCTCATCGGAGTTTTAATTATTTTTATGTTCCTTTGTTATTATCGTTATATTTTTTTTTTTTTTTTAAGATTGTGGACCTGAACAGGCTAAATAAGGCCTATCGTGCTAAAGCACTCAGGAACACTTAGGAGGATGGATAGAGGGATAATGAATTGCCAATAGATGCCTATGAACAGCTACCTTAAATTTTCACATATCATAAGTGAGAGGAAAACAGGAACTAGGGAGATCATTCCAGAGTTTAGAAGCCGTGTAGAAAAATGTGGATTGCGCCCGTTTGGTACGACAAGTGGAGATTTGTACTGCATACTGATGATGTGAATGAGCGAACCGAGTGTTTCTCGCAAAGATAGCCGGAGATGGTATCAAAGAATGTAATTCACCAGCACAATAGCCGTTGTAATAACGATAATACAAAGAAAGAACTGAAACCATCCTTCTATGCTCAAGGGACTGTATGTGAGAAATTAAGGACGGTAATTTATAAGCCTAATCGCTCTCTTTGAATACGACCAACGATATCGAGAGCGTATTGGGGAGCACTAACCCAAAGGTGAGAATTATATTCCAGATGAGGCCGAATTTGGGCCTTATACAGCAAAAGGAGTTGTCGAGAGGTAAAGTACTGCTTAGATCTGTACAAAAGCCTATTTTACGAGCAGCTGTTTTGGTAGCTGACAGAAGATGGTGAACCCATGAGAGATTGGAAGATACAGTCATACCCAACAGAGTAATAGAGTCTGAAAACTTAAGAACTGAGCCATTCATACTTACAACAGGAAATGATCGATCTTTTTGGCGGACATAAGGCAACACTGAGTTCTGTTAGCATTAAATTTAACTAGATTATTGCTTCCCATTCGAGAATACGTTGAATGTCTTTGTTGATTGAATTTGCCATTTCAGCTTTAATTTCTTGATTTGACATAGAAGGTGGATTATCACTATGAGTAGACTGAGATGAACTACAGTGAAGAGTGCTATCGTCAGCAAAGCAATGGATGGGGTTGGTTGATGAAGAAATAAGGTCGTTAATGTACAGCAGAAAAAGTGTAGGCGCTATAACGGATCCCTGTGGTACGCCCGCGTTAATGCTAACTTCTTTTGAAAAAGCCATCAACTACGACACGTGACACGTATTCGTCTTTTATCAAGGAAACTAGAAACCCAGTTGATGAGCGTATCATTTAACCCAAACGAGGTGAGTTTGGCAAATAAACACTTATGCCAAACTTGGTCAAATGCCTTTGAGATATCTAAAGCGACTACAACTGTTTCACCGGACTGCTCTACTGTATTGTTCCAAACTTGGGTTACATATGAAAGAAGATCATCTGTTGAACGATTTTACCTAAACCCATATTGGTCACTAAGGAGTTTGTTAGTTTCAAGGAACGTGAGCAGTTGCTGATTGATGGCTTTTTCCATGATTTTAGACAAAATGAAAGTGATGGCAATTGGTCTGTAATTTGAGGATCGGTCTTATCACCTTTTTGGGAATAGGTTGAACATTTGCTAACTTCCATGATGAAGGAATTCCCAGAAGATATAGAGATCGTATAGAGCTTAGATAGGACTGGTACTAGTTCGGGGAACATTTCTTTAAGACAATAGCTGGGATACCGTCTGGGCCAGTCGCCTTATTGAGATCAAGCCTACTGATGATCGATTCCAAGAGCTTGTACCGAAAATGAATTGGTTTCATAACATATGAAGAAGAGTTGACTAGGGCACATCTTTTCCAGAATCATTGAGACACGAGTTTGATGCAAACAAATCCACAAAAACGTTGGCTTTGTCTACAGAATCAGCAACTACCGATCCGTCAATAGGTGTCAGGGGAAATGAAGATGTTCGAAAGTTTTACTAATGGCTTTTGCTAAAGACCAAAATTTAGGACTGCCTAAAGGAGATGTAGCTAGTTCATTGCATTTTCGTTGTTCGAACAACTTTTTAGTTTTAGTGATGACACCTTTGCAGATATTTCTAGCACCAACGTATTCTACATGACTGTCAACCGATTTATTAGATTTCCATTTAATGTAACATTTATTTTTAAAGATATTGCATCAGAATAAGCCTTATTGAACCAGGGTTGAAATGTAAACCTACATATTTTAATATTGGAGGAGTATCAAGAAAACAAGGGTTTAAACTTAAAACCGAAGAATTCTCAGTTAATTGTTTTACTCAATTCAAACATAAAAATTCAGTGATATGTCACATGTATCAAAAAACTAAACTTTCTGGTTTCATCATATTTCTTCTCCCCTCGACTTAATGAGATGTCCTGTATAAACAGCCTCTCAGTAAGCGATATGATAACGCATAAATGAATTTTGAAGCAATTAGTGGAATAATAAACAAATCATCAGTGATAAGAAAATGAATGTTTAATTTAGTAATTCGATGATTATTAAGGAACAATCCTTTTCTTCGAAACTTGAACTTCTGAATTATCATGTACAACTTTATCTCACGAATGATTATCATGTACAGGGTGGTTTTTTCGTTAATATTATAGGGTATAGGCTAAACGGTAAGAGATACAAAAACTAAGATACGTGTCCCGTTCTCTTTCTTAGTGTTTAGTTTAATGGCGCAATCGGATCTACGCTAACTAAATTGGGTTTCGAAAATACAGAGTGATTCTCATAATCTGCCGGTTTTATTATCTCTTATGACTCGGTTATTTATGGATATAAAAAAGCTTTGGATACGAAAGATTCATGACTTTTACGTTGAATCCATTGGCGTTCTTAAAAAATATAGATGTTTGATTTTTGAGATATTATCAAAAGTAGCATTTTCTTAAATGAGACACCCTGTATCTGATAATCTCAAAAATTGCATTTTTCTTGAGATTGCAACAATATATAACACTTAATATTTTGCATTGTCCTAAATAGCTAAAATACTAAAAAACATTTCCTTTTAGTTGGCCATGGATTTAATCAATTCTTTATTTTATAATAGGCATAATAAAATTTCAGAGAATAACAATAATAAAACATTAATAAACTAAAACAACAACTACAAAAAACAAGAAAAGGTTTATAACAACTCAACAGTAATTATTTCAAATACTTATATATAACAATTAGCATAGGTGGTTAATCACAATAGGTGCTCAAATTGTCTTCCATTCTGCTCGATGCATTTTGGGCTCTGCTTGTAACTGAACGAGTGGCGTTATAGATTTGAATATTTGGCACTCTTCCAATGCACTTAATAAAATTTGCTCTGAGTTCTTCTACAGTATTACTTGGTTTTATAGACTTCATTTTGACAGATCCCCAAAAATAAAAGTCGAGTGGCGTCAGGTCGGAGGAACACGGAGGCCATCGGTTTGGTCCATATGTACCAAGTCAATTTTGCCAGAATTGACATTTAGTAAGTCCCTTACCATGTGGCTATTATGTGCTGGAGCACCGTCTTGTTGTAAATAAACATTATTTCTTGCAGCTAATGGCATGTTATCCAACTCCATTATTCACATTCTTCCAAAATTTGGATGCATCCTTGAGCATTCAAATTTTTATTAAAATTCTGTAGTTAAGCACTCTGTTTTGATATAGCGCCACCCATACATGGAACCCAAACCGTCTTTGTTGTATCCTGGCGACCGTCTGATGAGGATTTATGTTTGACCAATATCGATTATTATGTTGATTAAAAATTCCTTCGCTAGATATAAAAGCCTCGTCGGTCCATATTATATTTTGAAAAAATTGAATTCCGATTAATCTGCTGCGAATACCAATGACAAAATGTTAAACGCCGCTCTTCATCTCCAGGATGTAAGTTATGAACCTTTCTTATTTTATATGGTTTATACTTATACTTTCTTAACGTTTTAAAACTTTAGATTTACTTGTGCCAATATCTTTCTCAATATTACGGCTAGATATCGTCGGATCAGCAGCAGCACAAGCTAATGTATTTATTTCATCTCTTGCTCTATTTGCCTTTATTGTAAATCTTCTTGGTTTTCGAAATGATCCATACTCACTTAAATTGTGATATAATCTTTCAAATATTTGTTGTTCTGGCTGCCGTCGTTCCGGATAACGCTCAAAATATAAGTCTAGAGCTGCGTCTTTATTTTATTACTCTCAATGTAGCACTCAAGCATATTTAATTTTTCATAATTTTGAAAATTATTCATTTTAATCACCTTTTTAAAAATATAATCGGAAACGAAATAAGAATACCAATACAGAATTGTTACTGAATTTTATGACATGTAAACAAACAAAACAATTGCTTAAAATATTCGATAATGGCCAACTAAAAAAATGTTTTTTAGTATTTTAGCTATTTAGGACAATGCAAAATATTAAGTGTTATATATTGTTGCAATCTCAAGAAAAGATGCAATTTTTGAGATTACCAGATACAGGGTGTCCCATTTAAGAAAATGCTCTTTTGATAATATCTCAAAAATCAAACATCTATATTTTTTAAGAACGCCACTGGATTCAACGTAAAAAGTCATAAAACTTTCGTATCCAAAGCTTTTTTATCTCATAAATAACCGAGTCATAAGAGATAATAAAACCGGCAGATTTTGGGAATCACTCTGTATCTTCGAAACCAATTTAGTTAGCGTAGATCCGATTGCGCCATTAAACTAAACACTAAAAAGAGAACGGGACACGTATCTTAGTTTTTGTATCTCTTACCGTTTAGCCTATACCCTATAATATTAACGAAAAAACACCCTGTACAGGGTGGCCAACTAAGAATGCGAGGTACTGTATCTGGGACACTATCCATCGTAGAGGTTTGCGCAAAAAAGTTATTACTAAAACGGCCAATACAAAACATGGAAAATATTTTCATGTTTCTGAAATGGCCGCTAGCGTAACTGCAATCTTGAATCTAAAAAATAACGTTTCTGTGAATTCTGCTATATTAACCTAATAAAAAATAACTGATCTTTGAAGTCGAGGATAATCTGAACTTTTTTGTTTGGCACTTTTGACGTATCTATAAAAATAAAGCGGTGGGGGGTATTCAAAGATATCCTTAAATCACCCCTGTATCTTCGTAACGGCTAATTCGATTTTAGCAAACCTGGGCGCGTTGAAAAGAGAGTTTCTTGGGCTACAAATGTTAAAATAAAAAGTTTTGTTAGTTTCACATGTCGTCGCTAGAGAGCTGTGTTCCGACATTCCGACAGAAACGGTTAATTTTCGCAAAAATTAAATGTATTGGTATAACTTTTTCATGAACAAGTACCTAATGATGCCTAAACAAGCTCGCGAAAACCGCATCTCGATATCTTATTGGCCAAAGAAAACTTTAAACGAAAATCCCTTAAATTTTTATTTTTTTTAACTATATTTTTCTGGAATTGTTTCTATTATGTAAGTCGTTATTTTTTTATTAGGTTAATATACCAGAATTCACAGAAACATCACTTTTTTAGATTCAAGATTGCAGTTGCGCCCCCTAGCGGCCATTTCAGAAACTTGAAAATATTTTCCAGGTTTTTATATTGGCCGTTTTAGTAATAACTTTTTTTTTGCGCAAGCCTCTACGATAGTTTCCCAGATACAGTACCTCGCATTCTTAGTTGGCCACCCTGTACATAATTCTAACTCTGAATTATTACTACTGTCAGCATAAAAAGTATATGAGTATGAAGCTGAATGGAAAAAATAACCATTGGGCCGATTCCAACGGGCTTGGTGTCAAATTAAAGCCTATTTATTTCTACATTGTTTAGGTGGGCCAACTTTTTTTTTAAATGCACTTTAAGGACGAACTATGCAAAGTGCCCGTACCGATGAGCATTAGACTCACACGAACGTCTTCTTTGTAATATCATTAATAAAATGAGAGTCATTTCTTCTTCTTCTTTCCCGTATCCCTTATGCCTATACAGCAGCGGGTATTGTTCCTCGATCCATCTTCTCCATTTCTTACAATCCACTGCTATTTCCTGCATTTATTGAGGTGTCGTCCCATATTTCTTTACTATGTCTTCTATAACATTCCGCATTGTTTTCCTTGGTCGGCCTGGTGTTCTTGTTTCCGTTATTTTACTTTGTAGATAGTTTTGTTTTCCTGTTGCTATCCTTTCGGATTACATGACCATACCACGCCAGTTGTTTCTTTTCCTCCTTCGCCCATATCGTTTTCTGCTTTAATTCGTTATAGATTGTTTCGTTCTTCTGTCTATCTAGTGTCATGTGTCCATGTTATAGCAAATATTTGCCGGTAAATTTCGAAATTACCAATTATTTGTTAGTGCCTTCCACCTCAAATGCAGTTTAAACTCTCATAGTAGACTGAATGACGCATACATTTGGGAAAGTATTTAAAGCCGTACAAAAATTAAGTCGCATCTTGTAATTAGAAAATGAAAGAAATCTTTTGGTTTAGTTGACCAGTTTGAATTGTAAATATAAAATTTAGATATGAGTCACATGCTATTATTGATCTTTCATGAAGTCCTTTTACTAGTTTGTTGAAAATTATTAGTTCGTGTAAGTAATAAATATGTAGTTAATCAGACGGATCTGTTGCATTTAGTATTTATAAGATTGAGGAGAAATGGATTTTGTTTAGTAGAACTAAATTAAAGTAATATCAGAAATATCGTATAAATTTTTCAAGGTTTAAAAATTATAACGCAGTTGTTCTGTAAAGTGCAAAAATATGATGTAATAGCGTTGAAATTCGGCGCCGAGAAGACTGTCATATGTAGTTTACCGTCTTACGCATCTTAAGTTAGGCATAGCAGTCAGCGGAATAATTTATATGGGCTACAGTTTGAACTGAATAATAACAAACTGCGTGAGATCAGGCTGATAAATTGCACGAAAAGCAGTTTTCAGAAGGGGCGAATTTTAACAGTTTCGGAAGTTTACCCGCGCTTGAAAAATTTAAGCGACTCTTTAGGATAGGCTAGATAATAATTAATTTATGGAGGGGGTTTAAAAAACCAACGTGGCGGATAATGAATAATTTTAGGTAGTTCGAGTTAGTTCTAGTTTTTCTTGCGACGTTAGGGCAGTTCCGCGAAAGAACGTTTTCCCAACTCCTGGTGATGAAACCGTCGTTGAAAAAGCGTAGTTTCCTCCACAATTAGCCCTTACTAGGATCTTTGAATTGTTCACACATCACGAGTCTAAACTATCGTAACGATTTAGTGTTTTAATTAGTGCATTCGTAATCCTATGGAGTAGTCATCGCTTTTATGCGGAATAAATTGACGTTCCTTCTTAGTCCCAGATATTAGCTCACAGCTCGTATATAACAAATAACTTGCAGTGAATGAGTAAATTTTCGTATAACATTAACGTCTTAATATTAATAATTAAGTAGTTCTGAACGAAACGTACAGTAACATTTGTAAATAAAGTATAAAAATATAGACTATAATATGTCGTACAACCAAGTTGGATGTTAATCGACCGCAATCTGGCTTTCTAAATCGACGCCCGACATCTTACACGACGGACTTCGGGCGTAGCCACCACACTTAATACAGTATTTTAGCCACCACTGAAGTCAACCTGCAAAAGTTAATCTCCTGGTCTCCACCAGGTGTTTCGTATAACAAATGGGGGAAGTGAACCTGAAGTAAATTAACTCTTATAGTGCATTTACTGTTTTATTTGATGTTCATGACAGACGAACGATAATAAAATTTCTGTGTATTTATTTTTCCTTTGCGGATTATGTGTATATTATGTACATAAGATTGAATGCGATTCTTTGTGGATCAATTTTAATGACCTTAATGTAGAATTTTATGGCAATCGTATTCAATCTTTCGAATTGTTTTGAGTGTTTTTTTAAATAATTATGTGTCACCGACAAAGAGTGTCTAGAATTTTCTGGAGGAAAATTTTTGTGCGAATAATCATTTCTTTTGCTGATTTGAGCACAAAAATTTACAATACTTTGTTTAAAAAGGCCGATATAAATAGGTAGTACCATTCGCCGATTAAGTAAATCAGACATTTTGTTTGCTTGATGATCAGTAATTGAATTTAACTTTGCAGTAAGTAAGAGAAACATTTAGCGTTGTGTACTTTTGGTTTGAGTACATTTTATAGCGATCTGATTAATATCCTTCCGTCTGGTTGTAGATTAGAGTAAAGTGAAATCAATAGTTTTTTTTTTTTGAAATATAAGTATCATTCAAATTCAGTCAGCTCCAGTGGAGTAACGTAAGGACAATCATTGATTTAGTTTGAGTAACAACTGTCTTTATTTAGTATTGCGGCATGCAATTAGTCAACAAAGCGTGCAAGAATATATGTAGCCTTTCAGGTGTAACGCAGATCTGCTGAGATACTCTAGCGCCCATTTCCGGTTTTATGACAACTTCATCTCCTATTTTGACTTGTGTATAGCATACTATTATTCTACGGTGTGCAAAATTAATTAACATTTTACCCACCCCGACCGCTGGCTAGTCGTGTGGAAAAAGCCAAGTTTATCTGTTACCTCGTTTTACTGCCAGTTTACACCGTATATTTGCATAATTTTTGTTTCACTTTCATTTGTTCTCATGCCTGACTTTTTATTCCCATTGTCCATATGTCTATTAGTTTTTGCACTTTTCTATCTTTTCCTGCTATAAGTACTGTCATCAGCATAAAATAAAGTTTCTATACGTACTGGTTTTAGGTTTCTATAGCCTATAGTTGTTGGGGCGTTTTAAAACCAGTTCCTATTTCAAATGGTTCCGATTTTATTCCATTTATTTGTACTATTGCTTCCACATTTTCATATATACTTTCTATAGCATTTATTAGCTTGGTTGTCGTTCCTGGTTGTTTTAAACAGTTCCAAATCCTCTATCTTTGTACTGTGTCCAAAGTAGCCTTAAAATCTATTAACGTACGAATAATGTTGAATTTTCTTGTATTTTGTCTTCAATGAATTTCCTTATTACTCCAATGTGGTCCACTGTTTGTCTGGCTGCTCTAAATCCTCCTTGTTCATCTTCTAATCGATTTCCTTTTCTTTAACTCTGCAATTTTCGCATTTGTTTTCATTACCTTTCTTGTAGATGGGTATTAAGTTTCTTTCCCAGTCTTTTGGAATTTGGTGTTCCCTCCAAGGTTTGTTGCTTTTTAGTATCATCCATTCTTTTAGTTTTTCTCTTCCCCATTTTATCATCTCTGGACCACTTGCTTTTCCTGTTTTTATTTCTTTTATTGCGCCATTTATTTCTTCGTATGTTATTTCCTCGTCTTCTTTCTTCTCCTTGTGTTGTATGCTGGTTTTCTACAAATTTATTTTCATATTTTTTCCACACTTCCACATGATATTGTAACGCGCACAAAAGCTGAGCACGTATGCAAAAAGAAGAGGAAGAGCACCGCAGCTAACAGCTAGAGAGCATTTGGATGCGTGGGGAACACTGAGGGCAGAGAGGAGGAAAGAAATATGTATAACGAACAAGAGAAATTTGGACGCCGAGTTTTTTAAGTCAATACACAAAAAAGAGCCTTTTCTCAAAACTCTAAATAGGAAAGGTAACTTATAACATATACGACGAGGCAAGTAGTTAACTACTTGTTTAGTTCCCGAAAAGAAGGTTACACTTACACAAGATATACAAATGAAAGTAATCGACCACAAAATAGTAACAAAACTTTTATTAAATCAACACACTAACGTAACTCCCAAAGAACACTGATTGTTTAAATTAATATTTGTCGAAATTAAAGCGTAATACAAATAAAATTAATGGTTCGATGTGCATATTCAACATAACATAATGGATAAAAAGCAACCGTCAAACTTACATAAGTCAAACTAAACTAGATATCTGTAATTAATATTAGAACGTAACATAAAGAAATTAATAACACAGGTCTGCGATGATAAAATTGTTTCAAATATTTTCACTGGTTCTTATGGTATTTTTACGCTCATTACTACGAATGTAAATTTAGGTTGGCAACATGAAACAGCCTTTCTTTTGTTAAATAAATTGTACAGTAAAACTGGTAGATTCCAGTTTATGCTAGATTTGCTGCCAGTATGCTGTCGGTCTCAGTACCGCTTCCTCTCATCGTCCTCCCCGCGAAAGCGTTCTCGACGGTACTTGTCCCACGTTGCGGAGAGAACTCTGCTTCTACAAGTCGGTATGCGTTTGACTCCATGACGCATACCTTTAAAATGCTTGGCTTCTACCTTATCACAGGGTGAACCTAGCCGTAACGGATGAAGCACCCTCAAATCCCGATATAGAGTAGAAGTATTTCCTACAGCTACTTCGGCAGCCGCTCATCCAACAGGACAGAGGAACTCTGCCTACATGAGTAGAAGCGCCGCGCGGACAACCTGTGTTGCGTCAGGTTGTTCGGTTCGCGGCGTTTCGAAATAGTAAGGTTAGACTTCACGACGCTTTCGAACATTAGAATTCCTTTCAGAATACTATTCAAATTTGCTGCGAGAACTATTAGAACTCTTTAAAATATTTTTGTTAACATTTTCTTTTTTAAGTAAAAGGGCTGTCACTTGAGTCACAAAAGAACATCAAAAGTTGATTGGAACTATTGCATGTCAAAATTGAGTTTTCAAAATTCGTCATTTTGCTTAATTTAAAAAATTTTTTCATACCAGTAACTCTTGAACTTTGCCAAATATAGTATTATAGCTAGTCAGAACTACTGGATCTCGATTTTCGATGTGAAGTTAGCACCCATTTTTCAAATTAAAGTTTGGAACCGTTAATGAGCGGAACTCTTTATGTTTTATAAAATACTTCTAAACTCTTTAAAAGGAACTCTAATCAGAACTATTGGAACTCTTTGTCAGGGTGCTAATAAATTCACAGGCGTCCATCAATGATTCTGTATATAGTTGCAATCAGAAAAATTTTAAATTTTGATGCCATAGCCAACTACGCGTCCCATATAAAAGTACAACTTTATGCCATAACTCAAATTTCGAGAGTATTTTAAATTTGAATTTGTGGCCGTAACTCGAAAACAAAAATGTTAGCCAAGTTTGAAATGCAGCATTGAGTTTTGTCAAAAAACGAGATCGAGGATGCGAGGTTCATTTTCCTATTAAAACACCGAAATTTAGCCACCCTGTACGGGTGTCCTATTATATTTTGCACCCTATCTACAGCCCAAACCGTAAGAGATAGAAAAAACTTTAAGTGCAAAATTGTAGGGTTTCTCCTCTATTTTGTTTTGCTGTTTATAGAAATGCAAAACAATCTTTCTATACCTGCCAAAATGACACCCGATATATTATTGTCTAGATGGAAAGACCTTTTCTTCTGATTACAAAATGTGTGGTTTGCCTATATTATCTTTAGTAGTTTTCTTTAATTCACGTCCAAAGTTTGAAATTTTAAACAGTTTAATTAAAAATTTTGAAAATCGTCACATCCTTGAAATACACAACGGTGTTGAGTGATCATCAGTTGGGGTAACAATGAGAATATAGGTTGCCATGAACTGCCTGGAATATTTAGATGAAGAAAAGGCCAACATACTTAGACTTTGTTATACCAATTTAAATAGAATTCGGTTAGTTCAACAACAATTCCATGCATTATATCCAGGAGAAGAATACCGTCATCGAATACTATAAGATATATAATTAGCAAATTTAAAAGGAAAACAGACATTTCGTAAGAAATCAACAACAAGAACTAAAATTATAGATACTTATTCTTTATTAATTTTTTTAGAAAATCCACATTCGCGATGCATCAAAATATTTTAATTTATCGAAAGATACGATTCAAAAAGCACTAAAAGACATAAACATCTCCCATATAAATTTTTGCCGGTACAAAATTTTACTGAGAAACACAAGCTATTAAGAACCGAATTTTGTCGCGAAATCTTAAATAACATTCTACAAGATCCGGAGTTGTGTTAAAAATATTATTTACCGATGAGGCAAGTTTTACAACAGCCGGTAGGTTTAATAGAAAAAGTATCATTACTATGCGACTGAAAATGCGAGAAAATACCAGGCAGTAAAAATCCAGGGTAGAAGATCCTTGCATGTTTGGTGTGGAATACTACGGGTAAGATTGTTGGACCCATTTGCTTTGACGAAAACCTCAATGGTCAACGATATTTAAATTTCCTTCAAAATGAAATCGAAAACCTATGCTTATTTATAATGAAATAATATGGCATCGAGATGGCGCTCCTCCACATAACGTAAATGAGGTAACAGATTTTTTGAACCAAAGATATTTGGATTGGTAGAAATGGGATTTTACGACTGTAAGTTTAGTGGAATTACGTAAAAATTGAAACCCAAATAAATTATTTAAATAACAACAATAGGCCATAAAATTTATAAGAAAAGTTCAAAATTGTTTTAATAATAATGGAGGATATATTGAAAATTTAGACTAAGAATATTATATAATATTTTTATTTATTTGTTACTTCGTTACCTAATTATTTAAAAATTATAGTTATTGTTAAAAATGTTATTAGATACGTCGTTAATTAATTAATTAAAATAAATAAAATATTTAAATAACGTATTTTTATTTTTTTTACATTTGTTGCTCAAGATGCAATTAATATTGACACTTGACAGAGCCAACAAAAGAAACATTCCAAGCAGTTAATGCCAACCTAGATTCTTATTGTTACCCCAACTAATGATCAATGAACACCGTTGTAAATTTCAAGGCTGTGCTGATTTAAAAAATACCAATCTTTGGACGAGAACTATTAAAAACGAGAGAGAAAGAGCTCTTCCTAGCCCTTATTCCTTCTAACAGTTACACCCAATGTGAAAATGCTAAATTACTAAATCTTAAAAAAATTACACTATTTATTACCAAAAATTCATAATCTTAACCTTACATTTTACCTCCATTATTATTCTAGTTTCATTATTGTTTTTATACCATTTTCTGCTATTTTATTATCTCCATTATCATTATTACTTTTCGTTAATTCGTTCTTTTACACGTTCCTTTTTCGTACTTTCTTTTCATTACACTGCACATTTACCTTTTAACAAACAGTATTTTTCAAGACTAACACACTCATAGTATACACGTGATAAGTAACTAAATGTAAATATTTAACTTGCATTTGTTTTTGCAAGAATTTTTATTAGTGGATTCTTCGATAACTCTTACACCAAATGTTGTTCCGGGTGCTGTGTTGAATCCAAACTTGAGCAATGAAGATCACACAAAGTTACAGTTGTAGAGATGGTTAGAATGTCAGTCTTTAAAATACCAAATCTGACTTGGTACAATGGTAAACAAAATTTTACATAGTAGAAGTATTCCACAATGATGAAGTAGTGTTTTCAGTAGCTAAAAGTTGTAAACAGGTGTTTTATCTGGTTCCTAAAAATACTGAATAATAGGTAAGAAAACCACGGGTTTTGATATGCTATATAATTAAGGTCATCCTCAGGTATCCATATGAGCAAATAACATGTAATAATTTTTTACAATAGTTTATTGTCTTCTCAACGGGTTCTGAACCCCAGGTCTGTTGATTTTATTTTTGAGGTTAAGTAATGATTTTCTACATTTCTGTTACAGATTTTGGGTGACTTGACAAAATGCCAAATAAGTACAAGAGAGAGTTAGGAAAGCGAAAATACCACGATTTTACTAAAGATGAATTAGAAGAAGCCTCAGTAATATACGCACTGGTAGATGATGGACATTGGCGGAGGCTTCAAGTAATACCGGGATATCAAAATCGACATTATATCGAAAACTTAAAAATAAAAATATGAAAACTTATGGGGGCCAGACTTCATTGACAACGGAGGAGGAAGTGGTTCTAAAAGATGCTGTTTTATTTGCTGCGGAGGGGGATTTCCCTTAGACAAAAACAATATTAAAGATCTGGTTCGAAATTATTTAAACAGACAAGGACGAAGATTAGGTGCTTTTACCGATAACAAACCGGGTAATGGTTGGTACTACGCGTTTATTACTCGTCATAGCGAGCTATCCATTCGCCTATCAGAAAATATAAAGCGAAGTCTTGCTGCTGTTTCTATTGACATTTTAAGTGAATATTTTGATAAGTTGGCTGTTACTTTAAAAACATTCCTGACGAAAATATTGTCAATTATGACGAAACATGTTTTACGGATGACCCTGGACGAACCAAAGTTGTTGTTCGACGCACAGCTAAACATGCCGAAAAACTTATGGACCACACAAAATCTTCAACGAGTGTGATGTTTTCCGTTAGTGGATCAGCTGTGGTCTACATGGACAGAAAATGGTCCCGAAAACGCCCGGTACAATCGCAGCAAATCTGGATGGTTTGATCTACACCTATTCGAAGACTGGTTTAAATGTATTGTGCTTCCTTATTTTAAAAACTTGAAGGACCGAAGGTGTTGATCGGTGACAATTTAGCCAGCGACATTAGCATCACTGTCATACAGGAGTGCCAAAACAATAATATTCGCTTTGTTCTCTTGCCCCAATAGTACACATCTAACGCAACCGCTAGATGTTTGCTATTTCAGACCACTGTAGGGTAAATGGAGATCTGTTTTAACTAAATGGAAGCAAACACAACCTGGCCCCATAAGGAAAGATCGATTCCCTGGTCTACTCTAAGCAACATTAGTAGAACTAGGTGCAAAAATGCTGATAACATAAAAACCGGGATCAGAGCGACAGCACTTATTCCTATCGATCGAGAAGCTGTTTTACAACGAATCCCTTCTCTACACAGGCCTGATGGGAAATTGCCAATGTGTTAAAAGATATGTTTGAAACAACAAGAAATGTAAAATCCAGTAAGTCCGGCAGACGGAGGAAACTAAATGTTGCTCAGGAGAGAGCATCTCTGTACAAGGTTTAAAAGCAGAGAAAATAGACGAGATAACGGTGGCAGCAAAACAAAATTGTTAAAAAATCCGAAGCCACTCAAGTCCAATAAATCCGAACTTTCTTCTGAAAGTGAGATAGATGATATAGCTTGAAGACGAGACCGAAGAGGAAGAGTCCAGTGATATTGAGCCTGAGGATAATTTACAAATGCGAAATCAAGACAACAAGCAAAATGAAGAACCTGTGGAACGACACGCAATTTTGTGCTTTCAAAATGCGTTTTACGAATAATGAAGCTGTTGATATGCTTGCGGTTTATTTTGAGTGTCATCAGAATGCCGCAGTAGCTAAAAGAGTTTACGCGGCTCGATAACCCAATCGGCGTCCTTGCGATGTAAGAGTTTTCCCCGATTAGTGGCGAGCTTACGAGCCAATGGTAGTTTTCGGCCTACGTTTCAACGGCAAAGAATTGGAAGAACACAAGAAAACATTAACCATGTACTGGGCTATATTGAAAGAAATCCTCATGTTAGCACAAGAGCATTATCCACTGAGTTGGGCATATCACGGACAACCGTTCAAAATATTTAGAAGGACCATAGGTAAGTTCTAATGGCCATCAAAATATATAGGTATTCGTTTAAACTTTTTAATTACTTTAAGAATGCACCCATATTATGTCGTTTTGCATCAGGCCTTGAAAGAAAGATTTTGATCGAAGGTTAGACTATTGCCATTGAATGTTAGGCATGATACGCGAAAATAGAGAATTTTTATTTCAAATTCTTTGGACCGATGAAGCCACCTTTAGTAGTGACGGAGAGTCAATCTGCACAATATGCATTATTGGTCTGCAGAAAATCCCCATTGGTTGCGTGAAGTTCAGCGCCAAGGACGTTGGAGTTTAAATGTATAGTGTGGCATATTGGGAGGCAGAATTATTGGGCCATATTTTTCGAGTAACCCCTAAATGGCAATGTATTTCTTGACTTTTGGCCAATCAATTACCGTTGTTGGAAGATGTGCCTCTGGAAACAAGGTAAAATTGTTTTGCAGTTGGATGGTTGCCCAACACATTTTGCTATTAATGTGCGAGAGCATATTAATGCAGTATTTCAACAGCGATAGATTGGAAGAGGAAGTCTGTTTCCATGGCCTCCGCGATCGCCAGACTTAACTTGCCTCGATTTTTATTTATGGACGCGCTTAAAGGACATCGTGTTTCGGACTCAACCTACTACTAGAGAAGATATGAAAACCAGATTCGTAACGCAACGTAACATACAGAGAGCCGAAATTAAAGCTGCAGTTTTGTCTAGTCATGAGAGGCTTCAGCAATGCATAGAGCGTGACGGTCATCATTTCGAGCATTTACGGGGCATTAAAACCTTCCTGCTTTAAATCGGTTTTTGTAGGGCCACAACTGACAGAAACAATTCCAGAAAAATACAGTTAAAAAAAGAAAAATTTAAGGGATTTTCGTATAATGTTTTCTTTGGCCGATATTTTATGTTAGGAACAAGATATCGAGATGCGGTTTTCGCGAGCTTGTTTAGGCATCATTTAGCTACTTGTTCCTGAAAAAAAGTCATACCAATGCATTTAGTTTTTTGCGAAAATTAACCGTTTCTGTCGGAATGTCGAACAAAGCCCTCTAGCGACGACATGTGAAACTAACAAAACTTCAAATATTATAACATTTGTAGCCCAAGAATAGCTCATTTCAACGCGCCCAAGTTTGTTAAAATCGGCTTAGCCGGGTTATTTAAGGAAACCCTTGAGTACCCCCACCACTTTATTTTTTAGACATACGTCAAAAAGTGGCAAACAAAAACAGTTCAGATTATCCTCGACTTCAAAGATCAGTTATTTTTTTATTAGGTTAATATAGCAGAATTCACAGAAACATCACTTTTTAGATTCAAGATAGCGGCCATTTCAGAAACTTGAAATTTTTTTTTAATGATTGTGGACCTGAACAGGCTAAATAAGGCTTATCGTGCTAAAGCAATCAGGAACACTTAGGAGGATGGATAGAGGGATAATGAATTGCCCATAGATGCCTATGAACAGCAACCCTAATTTTCTCATATCATAAGTGAGAGGAAAACAGGAACTAGGGAGATCATTCCAGAGTTTAGAAGCCGTGTAGAAAATGTGAATTGCACCCGTTTGGTACGACAAGTGGAGATTTGTACTGCATACTGATGATGTGAATGAGCGAACCGAGTGTTTCTCGCAAAGATAGCCGGAGATGGTATCAAAGAATGTAATTCACCAGAACAATAGCCGTTGTAATAACGATAATACAAAGAAAGAACTGAAACCATCCTTCTATGCTCAAGGGACTGTATGTGAGAAGTTAAGGACGGGTCATTTATAAGCTAATCGCTCTCTTTTGAATACGATCGACGATATCGACAGCGTATTGGGGAGCACTAACCCAAAGGTGAGAATTATATTCCAGATGAGGCCGAATTTGGGCCTTATACAGCAGAAGGAGTTGTCGAGAGGTAAAGTACTGCTTAGATCGGTACAAAAGCCTATTTTACGAGCAGCTGTTTTGGTAGCTGACAGAAGATGGTCAACCCATGAGAGATTTGAAGATACAGTCATACCCAACAGAGCAATAGAGTCTGAAAACTTAAGAAGTGAGCCATTCATACTTATAACAGGAAATGATCGATCTTTTTGGCGGACATAAAGCAACACTGAGTTTTGTTAGCATTAAATTTAACTAGATTATTGCTTCCCCATTCGAGAATACGTTGAATGTCTCTGTTGATTGAATTTGCCATTTCAGCTTTAATTTCTTGATTTGACATAGCAGGTGGATTATCACTATGAGTAGACTGAGATGAACTACAGTGCTATCGTCAGCAAAGCAATGGATGGGGTTAGTTGTTGAAGAAATAAGGTCATTTATGTACAGCAGAAAATGTGTAGGCGCTATAACGTATCCCTGTGGTACGCCCGCGTTAATGCTAACTTCTTTTGAAAAAAGCCATCAACTACGACACGTATTCGTCTTTTATCAAGGAAACTAGAAACCCAGTTGATGAGCGTATCATTTAACCCAAACGAGGAGAGTTTGGCAAGTAAACACTTATGCCAAACTTGGTCAAATGCCTTTGAGATATCTAAAGCGACTACAACTGTTTCACCGGACTGCTCTACTGTATTGTTCCAAACTTGGGTCACATATGAAAGAAGATCGCCTGTTGAACGACTTTGCCTAAACCCATATTGGTGGTCACTAAGGAGCGTGTTAGTTTCAAGGAACGTGAGCAGTTGCTGATTGATGGCTTTTCCATGATTTTAGACAAAATGAAAGTGATGGCAATCGGTCTGTAATTTGAGGATTGGTTTTATCACCTTTTTGGGAATAGGTTGAACATTTGCTAACTTCCATGATGAAGGAATTCCCAGAAGATATAGAGATCGTATAGAGCTTAGATAAGACTGGTACTAGTTCGGGGAACATTTATTTAAGACAATAGCTGGGATACCGTCTGGGCCAGTCGCCTTCTTGAGATCAAGCCTACTGATGATCGATTCCAAGAGCTTGTACCGAAAATGAATTGGTTTCATAACGTATGAAGAAGAGTTGACTAGGGCACATCTTTTCCAGAATTATTGAGACACGAGTTTGATGCAAACAAATCCACAAAAACGTTGGCTTTGTCTACAGAATCAGCAACTACCGATCCGTCAATAGATGTCAGGGAAATGAAGATGTTCAAAGTTTTTACTAATGGCTTTTGCTAAAGACCAAAATTTACGACTGCCTAAAGGAGATGTAGCTAGTTCATTGCATTTTCGTTGTTCGATCCACTTTTTAGTTTTAGTGATGACACTTTTGCAGATATTTCTAGCACCAACGTATTCTACATTTAGCGATTTATTAGATTTCCATTTAATGTAACATTTATTTTTAAAGATACTGCATCAGAACAAGCCTTATTGAACCAGGGTTGGGAACGTGAATGACCTACACGGTACTGTTTTTCGAAATGTATAACTCCATTCCCATGAGGATGACTTCAGATACTGAAAGAGCGATGTCCGAAGAAGAGGACGACTTAAAACAATATTCACTCCATGGAAAGGTTGCAAAGAAATCCCGTAAATCACTCCATCGAGCTGACTTAAAACACCACAAGGTTCTATCGGTTTTGCGAACAACAGTGGAATTAGGTACAGTAGAAATGATTTTATTAGACAATGGTCGGAAAGACCTAAAGGCGAAAGAACGGAAGTTTTATAAACAAGAGAGTTTGATGTAAGAAGAGATCTAGAAGATGTGGAGTATGGTTAGGGTTATCAGGGATTCTTGTGGGTTCAGGAATCATTTGTGTGAGATCACATGAAATAGCAAATGTTTCTGCACTATGACCAGCAGGATTTATAGTAGATGAAAATTGAAGCCAATTAGAGTTATGAACATTGAAATCGCCTACAAATGAGATATCGCAAGATGGAAACTGAGACAGGAGATAGTCAACTTTCACACTAAGGTAATCGAAGAAGTCTTGAAAATTGCTGTCATTAGACCTATAAATGCAACAGTAGAATTTCACAAAATTAGGACCAGAATGTTTAAACCAAATCACGTCAACATTTTTATTTTCTAAGGAAGAAACCCTCTTGCAAGCAATTCTGCCCTTGATGTACGCACCTACGCCTCCTTTATATCGAAAGTTAGAGTGAAGATGGTATTGAGGAAATTGCAAGTCGGGTGACTCGGAGCTTTCAGAGGAGACTTGTGTTTCAGATAGAAACAATATATCAGGTTGTAATTGTTCAAGATGTTGGTGAATAGCATTAAGATTAGACCTGATACCGCGGATGTTGCAGTAGTGAATCAATATTTTGCAGGTTTTTGTATTGGACGTTTTAGTAATAACTTTTTTGGCGCAAGCCTCCCAGATACAGTACCTCGCATTCTTAGTTGGCCACCCTGTACATGCACCCACAGACAGCATGCCAAAAATGGTCAAAATTTTTTCAGAATTACTTTCTCTTTACTAAACTTCTAATAGTATACGGGAATATTTTGCACTGGAAGCAAAATGGCTAAAATGGCACTTTGCATCTCTTCCTTGCAGCACCCACTGTGGCAATCGGCACCCTCTCCCGTTTATCCAGTTTGCGTACATTTTAAGAAAATATGAATCAAGGCGCAGCCTTTATATTCTTTATTCCTCTTCCTAACTGAAATAATAAACAAGGTCGAATTACGCTAACGCTAACAGTAAAAAAGAATTCAAAATTGTTTCCCTTGACATTATTCAGTTTTTAAGAAATAGAGGAGCATTAATGCCAGATATGACAAAACATAAATTATTATAAATGGGCTGGAATACAAATATAGCTCGATAACAGGGAAATTAATATGGCATAATCAGAATATTAATGAAAGTTTTATTTTATGTAAATAAATTCAAATTTGTTTATAAACTGGTTTGGTTTAGCAGTAGATTAGTGAAAGCAATGCTATAATCAGCCTTGGATACAAATAAAAGAGCAAGAACAAGAATAAGCTACCAACAGAATGTCTAAATTAATTGTAAATAAAAAATCTTGATTTTACTTCATTTTCATAAATCGAAGGTATTTAGAGCATTTTTATTATAATGTAACCAATAAGCGTGACGATCTAATAATTTACGTCAATTAAACATTAAATTACTAATGAAATCGAATCTATAAATACAAAATTAAATTACGAGAATGCAATTCTTCGATTAATGCCAGTACAATTAACATACATTTATTAACTACCCACAATTATTACTGAAATTGAACGCAAAAGCATTAAAGATCAGTAAACTGAAAGTAGATCAACATAATCTTATTAAGAATGGACACACCAAAAGTCGTTTAAAAAAATTATTTCTCATCACACATTAGACATGTGATTCGAACTCAATTTTCCTTGAATTTGATGTACTAAAATGGCCCCAAACTTGTTTTCTGATCTAAAATAGTAAACAAGTTTTTGAATGGAATATTTCACATACTCAGCTATGGTTTATCTTCTCAAAAAGTGTTTCATCCTGTTGATAAACACGACAACTGCAACAATCATTAATTAATTCTGTTCTACTTTACAATTAATCTTCAGCCTTGTAAAGTTATAATTAATAAATTATTTTGAAGTTCCCATGTTTAATGTAAATTTCATTATTCAACATTGACTAATATTTTCGCCAAATTTCATACAATTTTGATAGAAATAATGAAACCAGTCTAAATGTCTTTGCATTTGTAATGAAAGGAAAATTTTATTGGCGCTGCTCATTTACGCATGAATAACACGATTGCCGCTTAACAACAAAGGATATACTTGCGCTATTACAGCACAAATCAGTTATATTCAAATTATCAAGATAAGTAGAATTTATAGAATTAAATGGCCTGATTATAGAGTTTTGTTCGCTACTTTACGAACGCACTGTATATACAAACATATTTAGAAGGGTTTTAATATTTATAACCTCGGCATATTAGGAAAGTTTGGGTACAGTCCTAATCACAATTAAACCTTGTTTTTTGAGTCGCTGAACACGAATCTGAGGTTTGCTGACAGATATTTTGCCCAGAACATGTTTTTTTTTGCGAAAAACATTCAAACTTTCTATTATATAAAGATTTATTATGTTATTGACCTCAACGAAAGTAATCATACAGACGACCTTCGCATAACGAGAATAGCAGCAGACAATGCAAGAACGTGACCTAATAAATTATTGGGGCAGATACTGTCCATGTTCTAAAAGGACATAATATCGAGTTATTAATGCTGATTATACTAAGTGAATAACAGTAGAACAGCTTAATTCATAATGCAAAATTTTTCGTAAACTAGTTTTTACTTCGTATTAAAAACAGTAGTCTAAATTATTCTTCTTAATATTGTCATATATCATATACGGAAAAATGGTGTTGCGATAGGTTAAAAAACAATTGTTTCAAGGTGTGTGAAGTTAGCAGAGTCATTTTTGAATAATGTGATTTGAACATGTATATAATTAGGCGTTAATTATACGCAATTTTACATGGTTGAAATTAAATGTTGAGCTCCAATAGAAAATAATTATATGAACGCGGCTAACTCACGGAGCCGCAAATTTTTCTTATGCAGTAATTAGCTGACAATTACGCGCCATTAAAATTAAATGTCGCGCCCTTATAAGAGAGAAGTTATGGTAAAAATTATATCGACACAGGCGTTAAACTCAATCAATTTTTCTCATGCAGTAATTAGGCGCCAATTATGCGCCGTTAAAATTTTGCTCCACCATAAAAATTATTGCAAAAATTGTGAATTAATGTTTTATTGCGCCATACTTTGGCGCCCATTATACGCCGTTAAAAATTAATTTTCCGTCCTTAGAAGACGTTGCAAAAATTATATCTAACTCACGTAGTCGTTAAACTTTATAAATCAATTTTTTCTAATGCAGTAATTAGGTGCCAATTGTACTCCGTTAAAATGGTATCTCACACAGTCGTTAAACTCTGTACAAACAAATTTTTCACCTGCAGTAATTAGACGCCAATTATGCGCCGTTAAAATTTTGCTCCCCCGTAAGAAATAAATTATTGCAAAAATTACATCAAAAAGGCTAAATTCATAGGCGGGAATTTGTGAAGAAATTAATACTATGTTGCGCGATAATTTGGCGCCCATTATGTACCGTTAATATTTAATTTTGCGCCCTTATAAGACGTTATTGTAAAAATGATGACACAAGTAACTCACACAGTCGTTAAACTCTATATAAATCAATCTTTTCTCATACAGTAATTAGGTGCCAATTATACTCCGATAAAATTTTGCTCCCCATAAGAAATAAACTATTGCAAAAATTACATCAAAATGGCTTACTTCACAGTTATTCTAAAAATTATATCGACACGGGTAACTCACACAGCCGTTAAACTCTGTATAAATCAATTTATTCTCATGCAGTAATTAGGCGCCAATTGTGCGTCGTTAAAGCTGTGCTCCCCCAAAAGTAAAATTATTGCAAAAATTACATCATAAAGGCTAACTTCACAGCCGTGAATTTGTAAATAAATTAATGTTTTATTACGCGATAATTTAGCGCCCATTATTCGCCGTTAAAATTTGATTTTGCGCCCTTATAAAAAAGAAGTTATTGTAAAAATTATATCGTCAGTCGCTAAACTCTGTATAAACACATTTTGCTCATGCAGTAATTAGACGCCAATTATGCGTCGTTAAAATTTTGCTCCCCTATAAGAAATAAATTATTGCAAAAATTACACCAAAAAAGGCTAAGTTCACAGACGGGAATTTGTGAATAAATTCGTGTTTTATTGCGCGATAATTTGCCGACCATTATGTGCCAGTAAAATTTAATTTTGTGCCCTTATAAGATGTTATAATAAAAATTATATTTTGCGCCCCATAAGAAGTAAATTATTCTAAAAATTACATCAAAATGGCTAACTTCACAGCCGTGAATTTGTGAATAAATTACGTTATTCTAAAAATGATATACACAGGTAACTCACAGTCACACTGCATAAACCAATTTTTGTCATGCAGTAATTAGGTGCCAATTATGCGCCGTTAAAATTTTGACCCCCCAGAAGAAATAAATTATTGCAAAAATTATATCAAAAAGGCTAACTTCACAGCCGTAAATTTGTGAATAAATTGATGTTTTATTACGCTATAATTTGGCGTCCATTATGCGTCGTTAAGATTTAATTTTCCGTCCTTAGAAGACATTGTAAAAATTATATGGGCACTCTTGTATAAATCAATTTTTCCTCATGCAGTAATCAGGTGCCAATTGTACTCCGTTAAAATGGTATCTCACAGCCGTTAAACTCTGTATAAATCAGTTTTTTCTCATACAGTAATTAGCTGCCAATTATACTTCGTTAAAATTTTGCTCCATAAGTTGTAGATAAGAAAAGTTCACATTTAAAGCGTACGATGAGAACATTACTTAGTTTGCTTGTTTAAGCAGGGGCTGTTGATGGGTTCTATTTATTGCGTTTTAGTAATTGACACCGTTTTTCTGCCGGAATATAGTATCTCAATCCATTTAGTGTTAAGTAATTATCGTTAAGGGAATAAATCTGTGGACGACAATTTGCACTTGAGTCGTACACGACGCAATCGTCAGCTTTATCATGTTGAGAAAGATGGTGCAATATTATGGAGAGGGGAAGAAGCTGTTTTTTGCGCGATTAATTGCGCAGGGATTCTCGATCTGACTTTCGTGAGTAAGAGATGTGATCTGTGAGCATTGGGACGTGCCTTTTTCGAATACCTGGAGGACCGAACTTTTGGATTAGTTGTTTGCAACTAAAAGCACCCGCTTGGTGGATATTTGTGTCGAAGTTCATCCCTCCTGGTTATTTATTTTGAAGTTACGGACCGTGTGGTCAATTAACGAACATTTCACCAAGTTATGTGTTTATCTTAGTGGTGGTTCGAGGTCACGCTTAAAGCGGATTTATATTACCGAATGAAACCATTGTGAACACAACGTTTTGTTTCCCCCGTAAAAGAAAATCAGCTGCAACAGACGAAAGTTGCACTGTAAATAATCAGTAAATATACCTTTTTTTTTATTTTAATAATTTAACAGACTTGTAAATAGAGCTACCGATTTAATTGAACATTAAAGCGTATAAATATCTCGTTATCGCTATCGAAATTAAAACTGGGAAATTGCCGCATTGGTTTGCCGATCGAGGACATTCTGCTGGTATCATGGAGCCGTTCCCGTTGCTTTCGTTGCTGCCCGGTGGAGAAGGTACACACAATTGTACGTTATTGTGAATGCTTTACCATATCTTTGTTTGTAAACTTGGTGAAATTATTTGTTGACGAGCGAATATTGTTATTTTTCGGAATTTGATCCTTTCGCGTTGTCTCAATAAAAGGTTGACGAACTGCTTTTATTTGCGATATCTTTGATATTTTGGTTTTTATTATTTAATTAAATTAAATTAAATCTAGCAATATGAGCATTTCATATGGTAAAATTGATTTTTAGTGACCAACTGATTACGTGCTGTTTTGAATTTATTTATACTTAGATCATTCTATTTCCGTAGTTTAAAATCAAAGGCCACTTGGTAAGCTTACAAGGTTGACCATTTTATGTTCCCGTTTTCTAGTATTTTAGATTTTAAATCAAATCTAAACGATTGTATATAAATCTATGTATATGTGTGCTTTTGGAGTTATATTGATATAATAGACGAACAATTAATTGAATTTTATGGTGTTAATTTGTGATCTCCCGACCAGCGAAAGCATAATTTACGAAATTGGTGATTTTATCAATCAAACCAAAAGAATTAATTGAGGGCTAAATTTTGATTTCTTATTGATTCATTTTAAATGTAATCCAGTGGTAATTTCCTGCAATTGAAGCATTCAGGGTCATACAGTTTTTTGAGTTTTATTAAATATTTTATGTCGTTTAACGTAACCGACTAGAGGAATGTTAAATATTTATGTCTTATTATTTTAGTTTGGAGATCAAATGTTGAGAGAGCTTTGAAGATGAGTAGTATTTAAATTTGAGTTAATAAGATTTAAGCGAAACTTTTAACGTTATTTCTTTTATTGTGTTTGAGTATATTTTGTCCACAAGCGTTGGTGGTAATGTAAGGAAATATAAAGTTAAAGAAGTCATTGAAACCCAACAGCTGATTTGCGCACATGCTGTTTTAGTATTTGAGCGTGCGGATATTTTAAGATTTGTTCTAGAGCTAAAGTTTCGAAGAATCTCCGACGCGCACCTGGGGGTAGCCAACGTAAGGTAAGTGAGATCTTTTTACTGTTGACGGCTATTTATTTACGTGTGCCCAGGTGTATCCTTATCGATTTCGTCTTAATAACAGTCTGGCGCCCTTTTACTTGACTTTATTCTAATTACGACGCATCCTTATCCGCGACTTTCGACAATACGACTAACCACCTTCAGTATTTTTAAATTCAAAGATACTCCCACGCCCTCTGTACCACCGAGCTAATTATTATGTTACCTGCCGTTTTAGTTTCATTTTCGACCGTAACACATTTAGTGTTTTACAATGGATAAAACGGATTTTGTGCGTTATTGCATCACTATGGAAGACAATCGAGTCTACAATCATGATCCTGAATCAAAACAGGAGTGGTGTGAACCCGATACTTCGGTTCCGAAGAGAGTTAAGAATTTTGGTCGTGGATTACGTCCAAACTGGTAAAACAATAAACTCAGATTATTATTGTAACGTTTTAGACTATGTGGATGTAAACATTCGTGTGAAAAGACCTGATTTACAGAAAAAAGGAATCATTTTTCATCCAGACAACGCACTCTCTCACACATCCACCCCATTAACCAGACTGAACTACTTCTGACTTTTGGTCGTACTCACGTCTCAAAAAAACTTCATGCATGGAGAACGATTATCATCGAACGAAGAGGTACCATAACATTACATAAGAGTTACTGAATACACTTAAATATAATTAAATTCACGTAAATGCCAATAAATTCTAATAAATATCTCTAAATACGCTTAAATATCTGTAAATGCAGTTAAATATTCTTAAATGCTGCAATACAGTTCAAATGGGTGACACGTTTAAATTCCATAAATACGTTTAAGTTCATAAATATTTATAGATAAGTACACATTTTGAGGAGTGTGCCAACTCTCGAGTATTACTTGAGTACTACTGTGTAGTACTCAAGTAATACTGACGTAATAGTGTGTTAAGTACGTTTAAGTTAAT
The DNA here is from genome assembly GCA_036346205.1 of Vesta saturnalis. Lineage (NCBI taxonomy): Eukaryota > Metazoa > Arthropoda > Insecta > Coleoptera > Lampyridae > Vesta > Vesta saturnalis. The sequence goes on from JARFJB010000602.1 coordinate 43,438, forward strand.
TATAAATAAGTGTAAAATTTTGAGGAGTGGCGCACTCTCCGAGTAATACTATTCTGTATTACTTAAGTAATACAGAGTAATAGTAGGTATTACTTGAGTAATAGTAGGTAATACTTTGTGGTAATACGTTATGAGTAATGATGTACGCGTTTTAAACGTACGATTTACCCCTTGGAATTATCTCAGAATGCCAGTGAAAAACTCCTAAGATCTTGAAGAGTGTATGATCTAAATTTGTATCCAGATATAATGGATATTGGTGCTCACTGAGCAATACATTCAATAGCTTAAATGTTTTTGGGGTTTTATTATTTTATTGACTATTTAACTTTGGAACTGTCACGTGTGATTAAAATTGGCTTAGAATTTTTTTATCGGATAATATTTGGGCGTCGTAAACAGGGTTTAAAAGAACATCTTTCCGTGAAAATGATTTTGGTTTTCAGATAAAAGGAGGTAAATTGTTCATGAGAATAAAGGAAAAGGGATTTTAAGAAATGTAATTATAAAGTTGATGTCGCCGTAAAGTTGTTCAGAAAGATTGATTAGGTTAATGTGGATTTTTGTAGCGTGTTTCTGTCAATCGTACTATTCCGCCAGTTTGACTGGGTTATTGGATTCTGTGGAGAAGCGTTTGGTTGTATACAAAGAATAGAATAGAATTTTATCACGATTCGAGTTAATCAGTGGTTTTAGATTTCATGTGGTTTTTTTTAGTAAAGTCTGTTAGCATTTTGATAATGAAAATTTTAATGGTAGGTGGTTAGACATAACGTGATTGCAGTTGTTATAGAGTGGCATAAGAGGGTTTGTTTTAGTTGGTTGAGTGTGAGAGTTCCGGTGGCTTCTTGAAGAAATCGTCAAGGAATTTACCTTTTCACTAAATGTGGATATATAGAGATCCCGGAAGAGAGAACCCCGGAAAAAAGTGTTGTTTGTGTCTCGTCAAGTGTTCAGAACGTTCTGGTTTCCATCGAGACGGGAGTGTTTATCGTTAGTGCTTCCCTATATTGTGGAATAATTCACGACTGACGCGGCTTATACGTGGAGTGTTTTTGAAAATCTCGCGCCGAACTGTTGCTAGCGTACTTTGTATATAAAGATTTATTAATAATTAGTTGAGTTTGTGTTAATGAACCCAAGTGACTCAGTAAATACAGGATACCTGAACTAGGATTCTTTTGCGAATGTATACCGGAGAAGTGTAATTAAAAGAACATCCAACCATTTTACCTACCGCGATTAAGTTTATGTTAACTGCGAAGGGCCGTATATGAAGAAGGGATTGACTATTCCAGCTGATTATTGTTTACGATCGATAATAAGGATCAAGTGAACTTGGGCAACACCTATCCTGTAGGTGTGAATTGGGAAGAACAGATCGTCCGCGAATCTGTTTGTGTATGTACTTACGTTGAACAGGTGGGTAGCGCTTGTGTTTAGTGAATTGGAACGAACGTCCTTCGTACGTACTAATCTGAATTTACCGATAAGAGAAATTCTATTTACAGAAGCGTTATTTTGTGTACTCGTATTTACGCTCTAAAAACTTTGAGAGTTTATTTTATTATTACATCGATTTGCGATAAGAAAGGGTTATTTTAGATTTGAGTTACGATACTTTTGTAAAATTGTTTTGATCTTGCAAGATCAATAACAATTAAAACACAAAATTTAAGGGTAGTTTTTACATACGATACAACTTCATTTATAAATTTCAAATTTAAACCGATTGTTTTATCATATTTCAATTAATATATACGTTAATGAAACTTTTGGAGCATTAAATATTTCGTTATTAAATGTTACTTTTTGTAATCTCCGCCCAACTCACAGTGAAACAATTATTAACGAGTCAGGCAATTTAATAACGAGAAATATTTAATTTTTTTTTGTCGAGATTGAAACTCTTGCAGCGACGACGTTTTTTGACGATTTATACAACAGGATTAAGCGTTGTTTTTTTATTTCACGATATTGAGATCGTGCATTTATTGAAAACTAATAGGTAAAATCAAGATTAATGAATATAGAGATATTTCGATAGAGTTAACGTCAAGAAAGGTTCGTAAATTAAGTATCGAACACATTTGATCGGACAGCACGCTTACGTTTCATTAATAACGCGTGCGATTATTTTGAAGAGTTTTTTATGTAGCACCAGTCCAGCACTTTTGCTGTGTGGTACTTTTACCAATATATTAGTGACTTCGGATATTGATTAATGATATTCTTATTCACACTACACTGAGAGTTACATCACTCCCACCCCCTTTCACTGAGCTATAAGCAATTACCCATATCTGTTACGCAAATCTTATTGCAATTTTAACTCATAACAGAACTTTAAGGCTCAATTTCTCAGCCAGAAATCGATTGAATAAAAAAAAAAGAAGAAATACTATTGTATAAGTACTGAAAATCCCGTCCAACTTAGGAGTGATCTGTCCACTCGTATGTAAAATTTTGGAAGGAGTCGCTGCCTACTGCACAGGATGTTTGCATTAAAATTGATCCGCCTTGATACAAAATCTAACTGTTTCTGGCTTGTCAAACAGTTTACTTTTCCGAGTTTTACGGGGTACAAATTCTCGTAGGCCTATCCAAATATATATATATATATATATATATATATATATATATATATGCATATATATAATTTTATTGAGTATTTCACACTGGTCAGGTAAGGAATGCAACTGGCAGAAAGTTAAAAAAGCTACCATAACGTTAAATTATCTGCGACAAAGACTACGTGTTAGCTGGGAGGCCAAAGAACTACAAGACAATGGATTAATCGGGTATATACAGCAGTACAGTGATGTTTTCTTGACGATTTACAAAAAAAGCATTAAGTTTGATGACGTCTACGTATCGGAGAACATTTTTGAGTCAAACAACCTAACGCCCTTTGATTAGATACCATTCCGATATTCGCCCAATACGCAAAGCTACTTCACTACCACCCCCTTCAACTGAGCTATCGGCAATTACCAATACCTGTTACGCAAATCTCAACGCCATTTAGGCAGTAACGGAACTTAAGGCGCAATTTCTCAGCAAGGAATCAATCGAATAATAAAATACGGTTGTGAAAGTACTGAAAATCCTTCCCAAGTTAGGGATCATTTGACCCCTCATCCTACTATAGGTGGCGGAACGCAAAAATTTTATTATTGGAATGAACGTTTGTAAAATCCCCATTGTTGTGGATTTTTAATACCTCGATAATACGTCGTAATTTGCTAATGTTTTAGGAATAATTTATTTTATGTAAGAAATGTGTGAATGTATGTAACTGATATTTGGCTAAGGGTTGAAAAGCACGTTAAAGTTTAACTAGTAGGTGTACGCTTAAAACTGCTTTACTGAAGGGGCGTAAAGAATCATTGGAAATTCTTATCCACACAATCCTTGATGTAAAAATGTCACTAGTTTAATAATTAAATACGTCGGTACACACTGCAATCAAAGACGTCTTTGCTTGGTACTAGGAAATTTGATAATAAATGTAGGGTTTGTTACGAGCGAACGCATATTTTTAAAATTAAGATTTCGTTCTGTTAAGAATGCGAAAAATGTTCCCACGAAACAATTTCTTGTTTCTTTTTTTTTATTATTACTTGCAATAACGGGGGTTGACTTTCGGGGGTAGATGTAGTTGGCTTGAAATCGGGGGAGAAGGCAGTTGCTGTTGAAATTTTGATCGAGTCGGATTGCTTTTAGTGTTTTAATTAGAAACTCTCGTTGTAAACCGTTCGGCCTATAAATATTTTGTCGCGTACCTTTTAGCAAAACTAAAACGCTAATTCGTTCTTTTCTTTTAGTGTATATTTTAATGTAAAGTTAATCTATAGTTAATCGCCGCGGCGCCGAGTTTTAAACCGCGTATCTTAACTCGTCGTGTTGGTGGTAAAGTGTTCAACTAAAGGGAATATATTTAAGTGTCAGTAGGTATTTTTGTATAAATTAAGGCTGGCAACAAATAATTTTACAAGCGTATACAACGTATTAAAAATCGAGCATCGCCTAGCAAAGGTATCTCATTCGCACGCGGGCTTATTAAACTGTGATCTGCTAAAATAAAAGACAATACAAGGCTCCCTCACTCTTGTGTTTGGGTGAATTAGTATTTTTGTTTGTTGTTTATATTTATATTTATGTAGAGGGCCTGGCGAACGGGAACGGGATAATCCTTGGTTACTATCTGTAATAGACAATTTCCAAGTGGTTAAATACTCCCGGATTCAGATGACCATTAAAAACCTCGAATATTTTTATTGTTGTATAAAGAATGGGTTACCGGAGAAAGGGGCGCTGTATTTTTCTAACGCATTTAAACTTATATATCGGTCACGATGTTATGATCAATTTACAACTTACCCTTGTAAGGCTTTGTTTTTAATGAGTTTTTTTTTGTATCAGATTGTTTAAGTAGAATTGTTTACCTGCGAACGGATTTCTCTTTATATGTAATTTATTGGAATTTTACGTATGTATTTTGTGATTTAGTAGTTGTTTGGGTGAATTAGTATTTTTGTTTGTTGTTTATATTTATCTTCATGTAGAGGAGGGCCTGGCGAACGGGAACGGGATAATCCTTGGTTACTAAATGTAATAGACAATTGCCAAGTGGTTAAATACTCCCGGGTTCAGATGACCATTAAAAACCTCGAATATTTTTATTGTTGTATAAAGAATGGGTTACCGGAGAAAGGGGCGCTGTATTTTTCTGACGCATTTAAACATATATGTTATGATCAATTTACAACTTACCCTTTTAAGGCTTTGTTTTTAACGAGTTTTTTTTTTGTATCAGATTGTTTAAGTAGAATTGTTTACCTGCGAACGGATTTCTCTTTATATGTAATTTATTGGAATTTTACGTATGTATTTTGTGATTTAGTAGTCACTAAACAATTGTGTACGTGTAAATTCCTATTTCCTTTTGTCCTTGCGTTAACCTTATCACCTGCGCAACTTTACTGTTGTTGCATTTTACATGTACCGTAATTTGACTTAGGGTTTTATGTGTTCATTTACTTAAAGACCGGCATGATGGGTATTAAAGGCCCACGTTTGGTATTACGATTTTTATTCTGATAATTTGACAGAATTGTGGGTGTGACTACATAGTCTCATTGTTTACCTGCCCCACCTGATGCGACACTTAACCTCATCCAGCCTATCTAATTCAAATAGCGCAACGTACCTACCACTAGACGGTCACTTCGTTTTATCAGACTTGAGGTTTACGAGTAATTAAATATCAGACCTGTAAATAAATTCTAATGTTTTAATTACTGCCAGGAAAGTCAAAGTAAGGCAGGCAATTAATTGTCAGTAAAGTCAAGATAAATCACTTAGCGATTGCTTTGTATTCTTGCAAATAAGTTCAAATGACACTTTTCAAGATAGGGTACCTAGGGGACGCTACACTACGTAAAATTTTGAAGGTCGTTACCGTTTATTTTGCCAAGTATTACGTGGGAAACATACTAGTTCGTCCTATCCAAATTTGTATTTTAGGATTATTTCACACCGGTCCAGGTAAGGAACGTAATGGGTGGAAAGTTAAAAAATTAACATTAAATTATCTGCGACAAAGACTGGCAGGCCAAAGCACAAGGCATTAATGGATTAATCAGCTAAATACCCCAACGTCCGGTCATCTGTGACTTTATTGATTTGTTTTTTCCCAACTAATGACTCACGCAAGACGATTTAAAAAAAATGGCGAAAATTTCGTGCAATCACTTAGACACTGCCGGTATATTAGTAACGAATGGAAATGCAATTCCGCATTTTGAAACAATATGCAAATTTTGTTATTCGGATCATAGACAAACAAAAAAAGTCGTAGATATCAATATGCATCGCAATCTAAACCATTACTTTGGAGGGCCTTGGTAATGGGATAAAAGAGGTAGATTAAGCCCTGAATACAACGACGTAATCGACCGAATAAAAAGAGATAAGTACTGAAAATTCATTCTAACTTAGGGGTCATTTGACTCCTTGCCGTATGTAAAAATTTGGAGGGAGTCATTACACCCCCGCACGGGGTTAAAGTTACAAAAAACATAATTTTTGCATAAACATTGGTCCCTCTTGATGTGAAAATTCACCTTTTGGCTTGATTTGCTTTTTCCCAATTAATGACTTACTATCGAGATACAAGTCGCCAATCGATTGTTGCTAGTATCTCGATAACTCAGTTGGTTAACCGCTACTCTAGCAAAGTAGGGGTCGTGGGTTCAAATCCTACACGAGGTAAACTTTTTATTTAAGCACTTAATAATAATTTTTATTTGCAGAAGAATCGTGTTCGGAAATTTCGGCAATCACTTAGACTCAGCCGGTATATTAGTAATAAATGGAAATGCAATTCCACATTTTGAAGCGATATGCAAATTTTATTATGTTATTCATATAATAGAATAACAAAAAAATGTCATAAGACTATCAATATGCAACGCAATCTAAACGGCCTTCATAATGAAATAAAAGAGGTAGATTAAGTCCTGAACACAACAACGTGACCGAATTTAAACCTTTAGCCTGCTTCATTTGTTTGTCATAATCCACAACGGCCGAAAGTGAATGGGGGAAGGCAGCCTTCAACACGCAAATACGAAGAAAATCACAGTGCAACAACGTGACTGCATAATTTTTTTTCTACAGGGTGTTTTTATTTACCCGTTCTATTTTTAGGTCAATCCAATTACTCAATTTTCAATTAAAAGAGGACATGATTATCTTATCTAGTTCACAAGGCAAAGTTTTCTGAACCATTTTTGGATGGTATCAAAACTGGAGTACAACAAGTCCAACCTTTGACATCCTCAACACTTGCTATCTTTACATGGATGAATTGAGAAATCAATTAAACGGCACCAACTGCATGTAGCATAAAAAATCCAACTACGTATTACAAATCAGGAAGTGGTTAAACACATTGATTTCTTAAGTCAGGATAATTAACAATATGTGGAAAAAGCCAGCGTTTCGGTCACATTGATAAAAACGAGGTTAAGTAGCTCCGAATGTTGTAAACAATGATTAAAGTCCATACGCTATTAGTTAATACTCTATTAATTATTAAAAAAATGCATTATTGAGTTGAATTGTTAATGAAGTAACATGTATATCAATAAATTACAAAAAAAAAAGGAGTGGTTCAATCGTAATAATAAATAGTATAAAAGTGAAGGTTTTTAATTAGCAACAATTTTCACTCTCTAGAGTGTCGGCTGGCACAAAAATAATCAACGTGTCTGCATTCAAGCAATTACATGTCGTTAGCCTTAAGGCCAACTATTTGATTAATCAAATAGTTTCAACTGATAAATGTGTGAGAGGTACTATTTATTAACAAAGGCAAATACCTACCGTAACAAACAGCCATAACGTTAATTACAATCTAAATTGGAGTATGCGAACTAATGGTAAATAGTTCAATTGCGAATTTTCTTTCAGCGTCTTTTTACAAGTTTCTGCGAATTTATGATGATTTGGCGACTCCACGTGTAGCGATAGCTGCACTTCATGCTCTTACACACGGTAGTGGTACTGGACATTGGTACAATTATACATCGGTGAAAAACACAAAATAATTTCCACAAATTTTCACCAACTGTTTGATATTGTTAAAACAACACAAACACTAAACTATTATCGAGAGATAAAGAAACGTCTAAAATCAAAGACAACTAGTGAATGTCCAAGCGAGCAAAGAACCTTACTCGGCAACTACTACTACTACCACTGGAAATTCCCCTCCCTTAAACACGTGACAGAACATTTTCATACAAGAAATAAACACAGTGTGACCCTATTACTTAACCTGCGCTGATAAAAATTGCTACAAAGGTGACCTTATGTAACAACACTTGTTATCTTATTTAACAAAATTTAATTTACCGATAACGCATCCTTGCACTTGTTGCCTTCACTAAATTTCGCAAATCGCTGTCGCTGTAAACATAACAAATCAGCAAAAAATCTCGCGCCTAAATTAATTTTTCACAGTCCTAGACCCTTTTGGTAAATAGGAATTACAACGCAGAAAATTGTAGACAAAACAAATTATTCATCTAAGAAAAACCAAATATTTGAACTAGAAACCTTTTCGCTCAAATTCCAGGAAGAGTTGGAATTATAAAATCCTTTTGATTTAAATCACGATTTTTTTGAAAATCCTTGATTAAAAACATAATTATTAATTATTGCATAACTATTTACATTATACTTACAGAGAAACACTACTTTTTCCACCATTTTCACAGGTTTAGAAACGCCGGGAAATTTTCCGTCAGTGTGGAGAGATTTATGAGAGGTGTGTGAAGATAGCCAGGTCATTTTTGAATGTGATTTAAACATGTATAATTAGGCGCTAAATATACGTAATTTTGGGCCCCAATAGAAAATAAGTTGTAACAAAAATTCTATAAGCACGATTAAGTTAACAGAGCCGCAGGTAATTAGGCGCCATTTTGCGCGGTTAAAAATAAAATTTTGCGCCCCAACAGAAAACAAGTTATTGTAAAAATTACACCGACGCGGCTAATTTTACAGTCGTAAACTTATACATACATAATTTTTTTCCTATTTAATAATAAAGCGCCAACTATGCACAGTTTTGCGTCACAAATAAAATTTTGCGCCCCTATAGCAAACAAGTCGTAAAAATTATATTGACACGGCTAACTTCGTAGCGGTGAATTTCTGCATAAATAAATTTTTCTTGTACAGTAATTAACAGTCAATTGCGCACCGTTTTGCGTCGCTAAAATAAAATTTTGTACCTGTTCAGAAAACAAGTTATTGTAAAAATTATAACGACAAGATTAACCTCACAGTTTTATGAACAATTCAAGAAAAATTTAAACATCCATTATTCGGCGTTACGATTAAATTTTGCGTCACAAGTTTTGGTAAAAATTACCTCGATGCGGTCAACTTCTCAGCCGTGCATTACTGCATAAATAATTTTTTTCTTGTATAGTAATTAAGCGTCAATTATGCGCCCTTATGCAGCGCAAAATTTTGTGCTCCTATAGAAAACAAGTTATTGTAAAAATTATATCGACAAAGCTAACTGTAGTCTTATGAACAAATTAATATTTCGTTGTAAGAAAACTAGAGATTCGTTATAGGTCGTTAAGGTTACATTTTGCGCCCCTATAAAACAATGTTATGGTAAAAATTTCATCAACACGGCTAAATTCACAGCCGTGAATTTCTACATAAATTAATTTTGTCTTGTGTACTAATTAAGCGTCAATTATGAGCAGTTTTCCATGACTAAAAATTTTGAGTCGCCATAACGAAAAAATAATTGCAAAAATTAGGGTAATTTCACAACCTTATGAACAAATTAATCTTTTCTTGCAGTACAATTAAGTATCCATTATGCGCCATTTTGCGCGGTTAAAAATAAAATTTTGCGTGCCCTATGGAAAACAAGTTATTGTAAAAATTACACCGATGCGGCAAATTTTACAGTCGTAAACTTATGCATACATAAATTTGTTCTTATTTAATAATAAAGCGCCAACTATGCACAGTTTTGCGTCACAAATAAAATTTTGCGTCACTATAGCAAACAAGTTGTAAAAATTATATTGTCACGGCTATCTTCGTAGCAATGAATTTCTGCATAAATCAATTTTTCTTGTACAGTAATTAACAGTCAATTGCGCACCGTTTTGCGTCGCTAAAATAAAATGTTGTACCTGTTCAGAAAACAAGTTATTGTAAAAATTATAACGACAAGATTAACATCAGTCTTATGAACAATTCAAGAAAAATTTAAACATCCATAATCCGGCGTTACGGTTAAATTTTGCGTCACTACAAGTTTTGGTAAATATTACCTCGATGCGGCTAACTTCTCAGCCGTGCATTACTGCATAAATAATTTTTTTAATTAAGAGTCAATTGTGCGCCCCTATGCAGCGCTAAATTTTGTGCCCCTATAGAAAACAAATTGTAAAAATTATATCGACAAAGCTAACTTTATAGTGTTATGAACAAATTAATATTTTATTGTAAGAAAACTAGAGATTCGTTACAGGTCGTTAAGGTTAAATTTTGCGCCCCTATAAAACAATGTTATGGTAAAAATTTCATCAACACGGATCAATTCACAGCCGTGAATTTCTACATAAATTAATTTTGTCGTGTGTACTAATTAAGCGTATGAGTCGCCATAGCGAAAAAATAATTGCAAAAATTAGGGTAATTTCACAACCTTATGAACAAATTAATCTTTTCTTGCGGTACAATTAAGTATCCATTATGCGTCATTTTGTGCCGTTATTTGCGCCCCTGTGAAAAACAAGTTATTGTAAAAATTACACCGATACGGCTAATTTTACAGACGTAAACTTATGCATATATACATTTTTTCTTATTTAATAATAAATCGCCAATTATGCGCAGTTTTGCGTAACTATAGAAAACAAGTTATTGTAAAAATTATAACAACGACAAACCTAACTTCACAGTCTTATGAACAATTAAAAAAAAAATTAAACATCCATTATGCGGCGTTACGGTTACAAGTTTTGGTGAAAATTACCTCGACGCGGTTAAGTTCTGAGTCGTGAATTACTGTATAAATAAATTTTTTTTATGCAGTAATTGTCAATTATGCGCCGTTTTGCATGACTAAAAAATTTGCGTCGCCCTAACGAAAAAATAATTGCAAAAATTACATCAACAAGGGTAATTTCACAACCTTATGAATATATTAATCTTTTCTTTCGGTACAAATAAGTATCCATTATGCGCCATTTTGTGTCGTTAAAGCTAAATTTTGTGCTCCTACAGGCAAAAAGTTATTTAACAATTACATCGAGACGGTTAACTTCACAGCCATAAACTTCTGCATAAATCAATTTTTGTTCTCGTGCGGTAGTTCAGACACAATTATGCACTGTTTGCACCAGTAAAATACAATTTTATACAAGAAATTGTAAAAAATTATATCGACAATAAATATGAATAAATTAATCTTTTCTTGCAAGAAAATTAATTTTTCACAGTAAATCTGGACCCTTCTGGTATATAGGAATTACAACGCAGAAAATTGAAGACAAAACAAATTATTCATCTAAGAAAAACCAAATACTTGAACTAGAAACCTTTTCGCACAAATTCCTGGAAGAGGATCACTAATATTATTGCAGTGCGTAATTTTCTGTATATCCAGAGAATTATAAACTCCTTTCGATTTAAATCATGATTTTTTTTTAAATCTTCGATTAAAAACAATAATTATTGCATAACTAGTTGCATTATACTTACAGAGAAACACTAGTTTTCCCACCATTTCCACAGGTTTGGAAACGCCGGGAAATTTTCCATCAGTGTGGAGAGATTTATGAGAGAAGGTGTGTGAAGATAGCCAGGTCATTTTTTAATGTGATTTAAACGTGTGTAATTAGGCGCTAAAATACGTAATTTTGGGCCTCTATAGAAAATAAGTTGTAACAAAAATTCTTTAAGCATGATTAAGTTACCAGAGCCGCGCGTAATTAGGCGCCAATTTCCGCAGTTAAAAATAAAATTTTGCGCTTCTATAAAAATTACATGCGGCTAATTTTACAGTCGTAAACTTATACATATATACTTTTTTTATTATTTAATAATAAAGCGTCAATTATGCGCAGTTTTGCGTCACTAAAATAAAATTTTGCGCCCCTATAGATAACAAGTTGCAAAAATTCTATTGATTTCGCAGCGGTGAATTTCTGCATAAATCAATCTTTCTTGTGCAGTAATTAAGTCAATTGTGCGCCGTTTTGCGTCCGCTAAAACAAAATTTTGAACTTGTTCAGAAAACAAAATTATTGTAAAAATTATAACAACAGCAATGCTAACTTCAAAATCTTATGAACAATTAAAAACAAATCTTTAACATCCATTATGTGGCGTTACGGTTAAATTTTGCGTCCTACAAGTTTTGGTAAAAATTACCTCGAAGCGGTTAACTTCTCAGCCGTGAATTACTGCATAAATCATTTTTTTCTTATACAGTAATTAAGCGTCAATTAAGCGCCCTTATACATCGCTAAAATTTTGTGCCCCTATAGATCACAAGTTATTGTAAAAATTATATCGACAAGGCTAACTTTACAGCCTTATGAACAAATTAATATTTTGTTGTAAGAAAACTAGAAATTAGTTATAGGTCGTTAAGGTTAAATTATGAACCCTTATAAAAAATGTTATGGTAAAAATTACATCCACACAGCTAAATTCCAAGCCGTGAATTTCTGCATAAATCAATTTTGTCTTGTGTGGTAATTAAGTGTCAATTATGCGCCGTTTTGCAGGGCTAAAACGTCGCCATAACGAAAAAATAATTGCAAGAATTACATAACCTTATGAATAAATTAATCTTTTCTTGCGGTACAATTAAGTATCCATTATGCGCCATTTTGCGTCGTTAAAGCTAAATTATGCGCTCCTACAGGCAAAACGTTATATAACAATTACATCGAAACGAGGTTAACTTCACAGCCGTAAACTTCTGCATAAATCAATTTTTCTTGTACAGTAATTAACAGTCAATTGTGCGACGTTTTGCGTCGCTAAAATAAAATTTTGCACCTGTTCAGAAAACAAGCTATTGTAAAAATTGTAACAACGGCAAGGTTAACTTCACAGTCTTATGAAAAAAAGCTGCTAAAAGTTTTGGTGAAAACTGCCTCGATGTGGTAAACTTCTCAGCCGTGAATTACTGCATAAATCATTTTTTTCTTGTGAAGTAATTAATCGTCAACGATGAGCCCTTGTGCATCGCTAAAATTTTGTGCCCATACAGAAAACAAGTTATTGTAAAAATTATAACGACAAGGCTAACTTTACAACCTTATGAACAAATTAATCTCGTCTTGCGATACAATTAAGTATCCATTATTCGCCATTTTGCGACGTTAAAGCTAAATTTTGCGCTCCCACAGGAAAAAGTTATTTAACAATTATATCGACACGGTTAACTTCACAACCATCAACTTCTGCATAAATCAATTTTTTTTCATGCGGTATTAAGACAATTATGCGCCGTTTTGCACCAGTAAAATACAATTTTGTGTAAGAAATTGTAAAAATTATATAGACAAGGGTAACTATGAATAAATTAATCTTTTCTTGCAAGAAAATTAAGACATCCATTATACGTCGTGAAAGTTAAATTTTGCGCCCCTATAGAAAAAGTGATGGGAAAAACTACATCGACACGGCTAACTTCATAGCCCCAAATTTCTGTATAAATCAATTTATTGCAAATAAAATACACCCACGCACCACACAAAATTAAAAAAACGAGTTTCAATAGCTACGCTATCATCAGCGGTCGCCTAGGGCGAACTAAAGAAAATTTCTTATATATATATATATATATATATATATATATATATATATATATATAATATATATATATATATATATATATATATATATATATATATAACACCATCAGCCAGTAGCTTCGTTGCTTATCTGGTGAAAGTGAAGTTTAGAGAATTCTGAGTAGCCTAAAAATCCTTGATCGTCATTCATGAGAATTTGTTTTCGAAGATCTCTCAACTTTCATAACAATCAAGTTCGTGCTTATTACTAACATGTTTGATTAAGGATACCTTATCTACTACTTTATTTTTATCAAACATATGTAGGGCTACGACAGACTTGTCCCAACGTTTATATTTTATATAAGCTAAACGTTCTTTAAAGCGAATTTTGATAGGTCGTTTAGTTTGCCCTACATATATTTGTTCACAATTTTTACAATTAATTTTATAAATTTCCGACCTACCCTTCTTATCCACTTGATCTTTTGGGTTGTCTAAAAGAGTTTGCAAACTATTATCTGAAGTAATGACTTTTGAAATTAATTTTGGAAAAGATTTTGGATATACCTTTTGTATGTTTTAATTTCATGTGGGGTACATGGGTGGATTTTATTTGTTACAAGATCCTGTCACAGCTCCAGTGTTCCAGATTTTTCAAATCAATTTGTCGTTGGGCAGTAATTAAACGTTCATTAAGCGCCGTTTTGCGCCGCCAAAATAAATGTTTTTCTTGCGAAATCTATTACGCGGCGGTAAGTTTGAATTTTGTGCCCTACAGAAAAAAAAATTACAGCCGTGAATTTCTGCATAAATCAATTTTTTCTTGTGCAGTAGCGCGCCCTTGTGCGTCGGTAAAATGAAGTTTTGTGCCCCCATAGAAAACAAGTTATTGTAAAAATTATATCGACAAGGCTAACTTTCCTGTCTTAGGTTAAATTTTGCGGCCCTATAGAAAAAACGTTATGGTAAAAATTACATCAACACGGCTAAATTCACCGCTGTGAATTTCTGCACAAATCAATTTTTTTCTAATGTAGTAAAGTGTTAATCGTGCGTCGTTAAATTTGCGGCGCCATATCAAAAAGTTTACAGTCGTGTACTATGTATAATTTTTTTTCTTATTTAATAATTAAGCGCCAATTGTGCAGAATTTTGCACGCCCTTACAGGAGACCAGTTATTGTACCAATTACATCGCCACCGCTAACTTCACAGCCGTGGATTTTTGCATAACTCATTTTTTTCTTAAGCAGTGATTAGGCGCCAATTGTGCGCCTAATTATTGCGTTTTTTTTTATACACCAATTTTTGCCATTTAAGACGGCATTCGAATTCGATAGTGTACGTAATTTATTTACATAAGAACTCAAATCATTTTCTCGATTTAAATCTCTAAAACCGATAAAATCGTATTAAAATAGTTCTTATGGAAGTGAATAGAATTATATTTGTTTTTTACGAAATGTCGAACTTGTTTACAAATTTGTAGATCGTAATAAATATTACGTATCACAAAACCGCGTTTAAATCGGACCAAAATTAAGAGAATGGGAGTTCACAAACTGGCGTCATTTTTTAATTTTATAAATTTTTTCGAGTTTTTGAAAAAGGTAAGTATGTTGGTCGAATAACCAAACGTACTTTTTTCTCGAAAAATTGATTCCGAAAAAATTACCTCTCTATATTTTGTCGTTTTCGACACATTCGCACTTGAAGATTTGTTCCCCGACCCCACCCTCAAAAACCCTAATGAGTTGAATTATAAAAGTGCCCTTTGGCGCTCGAAGTCTATAAAGCACAATTCGTCGATTCTCCATCTCAGTCGACTTGGGGTCAAAAAATTGAATTTTTTTTTTTTTTTTTTGAAAAAATTTCCTTTCCTAAGCCCATTTTCCGCCCACGCTCAATTCGAAAAAATGTCGAAAACGCTGTCGATACGCTAACTCTCTGTGCATCTTTACCGCAAGATACTCGTATATCCTTTCAATAAAAAAAAAATTAAACTAATCTTGGATGTTCATCTCAGCCGCGAATGATCAACACGTGAACACGAATCGGGGCTTTATTCATGTTTATTAATTACTTAAATCGGGGTTTTTATTATTACATTTCAAATTATTAAAAAAATGTGAAAAAAAAATAATATCAATTCTTTGGAATACTTAACGAAAATTTAAAAAAGATTGGCTCAACTCAGCCGCGAGCGATCAGAACTCGATATTTTTCATGCTACAAACAAAAATATTTATTTCGCAATATTATTTACGTGAATTTTTAGGCTACAAAAAAATACATCAGTTATTTATTGTTACGTTTCAGACAATATATATATATATATATATATATATATATATATATATATATATATATATATATATATATTTGCGATTTTTATTACGTTTCTTATCATCATTCCGTTAAAACAAAATTTAACTAATTTTGGGTCTTTGTCTAAGCTGCGGAATACCAATAGGTGAACGCGAACGGGTCTTTAACCCAGCCTTGAACAATTAGAACACGAGCGCGACACGCGATATGTGAATTTTTTACGCTACAAAAAAAATTACAAAATAATTTGAATTTTTTTATTAGGTTTCCTATGATTAATCAGAGCATTTCGCTTTGCGAATTTTTAACGCTACAAAAATTTTTTCTCAGTAGCGGACCATTCATTAATACGTGGGCCAAAAGAGGTGCTTTATTGCCCATTTTGCATGTCAAATAAAGAAAAAAATATTACACAGTACAAATCTTTTGGAATAATTAAACAAAATGGATCGTTAAAACAGCCGTGAGCGACCAGGAAAAGCGCGCCAACATCCGGTTTGTGAATTTTTTCACTACAAAAAAATACTTATATCACCGTTTATTATTATTGGTTTTCAAATACGTAATTAAAAAACTTCAATGAATAATTTGGATTTTTTATTACATTTCTGATCTATTACAAAAAAAAATTAACTAATTTAATTAATTCTTTTTACCTCATAAATTAATTTTTATTATTGCATTTCCCCTTAAAAAAAAAAAAATATGCAATATAAGTACTGTGGATTAATTCAAAAATTATTTACAATTTTTATTGTTAGGGTCTAAATAATTAAAAAAAATTGAAAAATATTTTGGAATCTTTTGCTGCGTTTCTGATCTATCCTTTTCATTTAAAAATCATTGGGCCTTCATCTCAGATGCGAATTGTAACTTATAAATAGTAGTTTTTATTACACTTCAAATAATTAAAAAAAAATTAAATATACCAAATGAATCGTTTGAAATACCAATTTAAGAAAATAAAAAAAAGGTCTTTAATTCAGCCGCGAGAAATCAGAATATGAAAGCGAACAAACGCATTGTGATTTTTTTTAAGCTGTTACGTTTAAAATAATTTAAAAAAATTTAAAAATACTTCAAATCTATTTTAGTACGTTTTTCTTTATGAATTCAATTTAAAACAATTTTGGATCTGCGTGAGCGAAAATAGACGCTTTATTAGTTTTTAGCTTAAAATATTACAAAATACGTATGCATTTTTTGGAATAATTGTTCAAAAAATACTATTTTTGCTCAAAAAAATTAAAGATGTCCTTATAAAAAAAGTCTGGGGGCAAAATAAGTGGCACCCCCTTTAGCGACGCTCCTTTACAACATATTAAAAATATGTCAACACCAATCAAAGGTATTTGTGATCTAAATTTCATTTAGGTATCTTAAACCGTTTCAGAGATAATAAAAAAAGGATTTTTGGGACTACTTTTACAGGGCCGTATCTTCTTAAGGAGACATTTTCGGACACATGTTTATTAACCAAACTAACATTATTTTTTAATATTATATTTACCCTAGAAATTAGCGGAAAGTTTCTTGAAACACCCTGTTTAACCAAACTATAATGTAAATACATTTTAATAATTAGGAAAATTAATAAAACTCACCTTCGCGCTTGCGTATTGATTTCTTGCGTCGAGATGAAGACTCAATTTTTTTTAATTATTTGAAACAATAAAAAGTATAAGTATTTTTTATTCCGTAAAAAGTTAATAAATTCAACTTCGCGTAAGCGTCTTTGTCCCCCGCGACATTTGAAAAGTAATAAAAAACAGATGTATTGTCTATAACGTAAAAAAAATAGTATAGCGTACTTTCGCGTTAGCGGATTGATGAACACGAATACCTAAAATATTTTTGAATTTTTTGAAATTATTTTAGTGCAAAAAAAATCAAAAAAAGGATGTACGCGCTCGTGTTTTGAAAATTGAATATTATTTTAAATGCAATAATAAAAATTCCGATCTAACAAATTTTTAATAAGGTGAAAAACATTAGTAAAGCGCCCGTTGACGCTTATGTATTCATCACCTGTTGCTGGGGCGACGTCTGAAAATTAGTTTAATTTTTTTTAATGAAAGAATATATCATATGAAACGTAATAAAAACAAACCTAAAATATTTAAAAAAATTTTTTTAATTATTTGAAAGTGCAAATTCGTCCTAGTGTTCTGATTACTCGCGGCATAGGTGAAGATCCAACTTTTTTTTATTTTTCCTTGTAAAGGATCCATATTGTATATTAATTAATTTTTTTTATTTTTGGAATGTAATAATAAAAACAACGTTAAGTATTGTAATTATTAATGACAATCGTGAAAATTTGCATTCATATATCAGCGCTTTATGATTTTTTACATAATAAAAAATTAATTAATTTTTTCCGATACTTAAAATTAAAAAAAATCTTGACAAATAAATATTAAAAAAGCGGTGTGAAAATATGCATTAAAAAAGATACAAATATTTTGAACTGGCCAAGCTTTACCGATCAACGAAGGCTTTCACTTCCTGTCAAAAAATGACAAGTGGCGCCCACTTTTTAACCGAAGACATCTTGACATTAGTGTCTTCCTTGCGACACATAAAATAAGTGTGGGAGTTGATTAACAACAGAAGTGGGCAACTAACTTAAAATTGTATTAGCGAGACCACGTACTTGCATTAGCATTGCTAAGCACGTTAAAACACAAATTAAACAATTTAGCTAGAAACATACTTTTTTTTTGTTGGTCTACGCGTCTACAGTCTAACCAGGTATATGGCGGCAGCACACTACGAGCAACGTTCTAAAATCAAACGTTTTGAACATTTATTAGAATGAAGGAGCTTTCAACCGCTACTATGACCTAAAGGCGCAATAAAATTGTAGACTTTATCATTCATTATCTACAAATAGGTGGCGCCCGAATTTAAACAGAAGCCATATTTACATTATTGCCAAATAGGGAATTTCGGGAAGCGGTTCATTATACAAGAAATTCCATATTTAATTAAAGGTAATCGTACTACGTTAATTTTTAAATACGAGCACACGTGCTTAGATAAGTAACGTGTCCTACATAAGTACAGCCTTGTTCATAAACATTTATTACGTTGAGGTCTTCTAAATTATAACACCCATTACGCATTCTTTCTTCAATAACAAACACAGTAACAAACAAATTGACACATTATACCCTGTCTGGTCTAAATAAACAGAAATTTCACGGAAATTTTCGTTATAGTTCCTAGAAATATACGCGTAATACAACTAATGATAATTATATGCAATTTTTGTGGTAAACACTATTTACATATTCAATACGTTAAACAAATTAATTAACCTTACGAAGATATACGTATATCATTATCAAGAGAATTGTCAATATTATGGTCTTTATCGCGTGATACCTTTTTCATATTCCCCATTCCCAATCATGAAGAGACGCACGCGTCTGACACCAAAAGTGCCTGTTTAGTCGCTAAGACGGAGCACATGTTTATCTAAATTACAGTAAGAAACGATGCCCCCTTTTTCTAAACACTTCCCAGAACAAAATTTACCATGTACATTACCGGCCGGAGAATTAAGACAGTGTGTTACATACATAAACATTTAGTAGTGCGTACTGTTAATGGAAAAGATCCCCGTATTTAAAAGGTAATAGGGTCCGACAGGGAGGTATGGTGTTTTTGAAATGACTGTCACATTTATTCTCAAACCAATTGTAAAATTTATTTTTTCATAAATTACTGAAACATTGCCATTTGCAAAAAATAAAAAAAATAATCAACTCCCAAAAATTATATCAAAATAAAAAAAAATCAAGTGCGAAAAATTACACCAGCTAGATGGCGTCCATTCTTATCGACGCGTTTCTTATGGACGGGTGGAGGAATTGTCCATACATCTTCCAAGCACGGTATACGGAATCCTTTGAATTTTCTGCGTTGTTTTCAGAAAGCGCTTCAAGAGTACGCGGTTTACTGATGTAAACCGGAACTTTTAGGTAGCCCCATAAAAAGTAGTTACAAGGAGATAGGTCAGGTGACCCGAGGAGGCTCCATATCCCCGCGCAATGAAATCAGGCGTCCTGGGAAATGCTGTCTTAAAAAAAGCTATGGTTGCTCTTGATGTGACAAGTCGCTCCATCTTGTTGAAACCAAACTGTGTTGAGATCGATGTTTCGTCTTCAGACTTCTGGCAAGAAATAATCACGCAACATGGTAATGTAGCGATCTCAGTTAACAGTCACTGTTCGTCCGTTTTCACGAAAAAAATAATGCCCAATAATGCAGGTTCGAGACACACCACAACAAACAGTAATTTTCACGCTGTGCAGAGGTTTCTGGTGCAGTTGTTGCGGGTTTGCAGCTGTCCAGTAACGAAAATTGTTTACCATCCCCGATAAATGAAATTGCGCCTCGTAACTCATGATCAACACGATATCGTCCGTCAGCATTTCCTACATCTCTTCTGAGAACCTGTGTCGTCTCATGGAGTCGTTTTGCAACAGGTTTTGAACAATCATAATTTTATACGGATGAAAATTAAGGTCGAAGTGTAAGAATCTGCGAACTGACCTGTCTGACATCTGAAGAGCGCGTGCGTAACATATCTTCGAACGACGAGGGCTGACTTCCATCGCTTGTCGCACTCATCAATGTTTTCCGGGGCCCGTACAGTTCGATCACATCCCCGTGCATTCCCCGGTCTCAAAGACTGTTGTTTGAAAATTATGCACCCACTTCATAATGGTATCCCGTTTGGGAACACGACCATGACGACCAACATTAAAATGGTCTCGAAATCGTCGCTGTGTCAACACCACAGAACGACCAGTTTCAATAAAGGTGTTATAAATAAAAACGCGCTGTGCTACAGACTAAACCTCCATTTTTACTAAAATGGCATATATCATCGAGTCAAACATTTTGAAAACAGTATGATCACGCAAGCGCGCGTAACAGTTGTTTCAAAAATACTAAACATCCCTGATTATTCTTTTTCATTTTGATTTAATTTTTTTTTTGTTTTTTGCAAATGACAATGTTTCAGTAATTTATGAAAAAAATAAATTTTAAAATTGGATAGACTCTAATTTTATCATTTTACATTAGCGCGAACTCCCACGAAAACAAGGTCATTTGGTCCATCGAGCCGAACCATTAGAAATTAGAACGACGTATTTATCTGACCAACATATTCACTTGAAATAAAACCCACATTAAAAAAACTACATATGTATTTGCGAACGTCTTAGTTTCTAAAAAATTTTTAAAGTAAATCGTAGAAACTGGTTTCGAAAAAATTTCATAAAACACTTTCTCTTGTTGTAAATACCTTTCCTCTATTCCGGTAGAAGCCGATACGTCCACTCTTAGGTGAACCCAAATTGCTCTTCAGCCTTATTTTCGCCGTAGTTGAATGTACCAGGTCAGAGTTATGGTTCCTATCCCAGCACACTATTATGTTTGTAATCGTGGATCGACGTCTAAACACCAACGGAAATGTCAAGCGTATCTATGCACATCAAGAACTGATGTTATTAGTACTACGTGCCACTCGAATTTTCCCTTACTACAGTTTTAGAAAAACGGCTACACTGGCCAGGTTTTAACTCGAGCCGCCCAAATGAGAGTTTGTTAGAATTGATATTACCACAGCGTAGTTTCTTGAAAACTGAAATAGAGTATCTTGGATATGTAATAAGTTGGAAAGGTACCCAACCGAATGTTGAAAATGTAAAACCTGCAATTAATTTTCCTACACCAGAAAATGTAAATACAGATTCACGGCTTTATAGATTTAACGAGTTATTATAGACGCTTTATTAAGAATTTTTCTGTAATTCCAAATACACTACAATTTAACAAGAAAGGTTGCTACATTTAAATTTGGGGAGATGGAGGCATTAAAACAATCGTCAGTTAATTCTCCTGTTTTGTCGATATACTCACCCAGTAGGACAGAATTACATCGTGATGAATGTTCGCAGGGGTTTGGAGCAATTTTGATGCAGAGGCAAGCGGACAATAATTTTCATCATGTCAGTTTTTTTTAGAAAACGAACCACTGACTTTGAATCACGTTATCACAGTTATGAGAATGAATGTTTGGCAATACTCTACGCAGTTAAAAGATTTGAAATTTATTTAAAAGCACTACGTTTTGAAATAGTTACAGATTGTAATATAACTTTTACTAAAAAAGGAAGTGGTGCTACGCATTATAAGGTGGGTTCTCCTGTTAGAGAATTTTAGTTATCAGTTGGAACATAGAGTGGGGAGTCATTTGAAACATGTTGATGCTTTAAGTCGCGTTTATTCAGTTTTGGTTATTTAGAATAATACTTTAGAGCAAAATTTGTCTTATAGTATAGATATATTACACCTAATTTTAGCCCGAGACGGAAAAAAATGTTAGAAAGCTGATTTCTGCTGGAAAAAGTTCGTTAGGTCCCCAAGTACTCCAGCAAACAAATCGCCAAAATTTTGAAAAAAAATAGCCGCATCCAGATTTTTTTTAAAAATGGCATTTCTGGGAAACGAATAGTCATAAAAAACACCCCGTGTTTCTTGCAGGAGAACCAGTTAGAACCATATGCTTACAAAGCCAAATTTCATAAAAAGAAAAAATTTTTTTTTGAGGTCAAACTAACGATGTGTGTTTAAAAAAAAAAAACAAGTTTTCTCATTAATAAATAGTTATTTGAAGTTGATACGACTTAAATATAATTATTGAAAGGCTCCGTCTCGGCGATTGTGGTAACCCTAAACCCCGATCGAACAAATTTTTTTTTTAATTAAAATTTCAAAATGGCAGCCAATATGGCGATTTTGAAATTCCATTTAAAAATTCCAACTTGTAAATAAAATTACATGCTTTCGAACGGTTTGTAAATATTTTTGAAAAAAAAAAATAAAATGTTGCCCTTAATTACGGGGTTAAAATTGCCCTTTTTTTCAAAATTGATTTTCTCAAAAACGGCTCCGGTAATTTTTTTTTAAATTTACGTATTTTAGAGTCACGTATAACGAAAATAATGAGCTTTATGAGAATTCTCTAACTTATCCAGGACCGGGTGCTCCTGATAAAAATGAAATATTGGAATTAGGGGATTATATAGTAGACATATATAGCTGCTAAACTGCTTATTGGAATATTTTTAGCGCTTCCGATTTTGCCGAAAAAAAAAAAAAAATTACTTTTTAAACTTTTTTAATATTCTATATCAGTTTCAAAAACAAATTTCAAGTATTTTAAAGCTAATTTCTCATGCTATCCAAATACGTAAAAATATACAGTGATTCGCAAAATATAAGATGAATAAGAAACAAATTATTTATGTAGGTAAGTATATTTTATATATATATATATATATATATATATATATATATATATATATATATATATATTTTATGGATAGAGGGATAATGAATTGCCAATAGATGCCTATGAACAGCTACCTTAAATTTTCTCATATCATAAGTGAGAGGAAAACAGGAACTAGGGAGATAATTCCAGAGTTTAGAAGCCGTGTAGAAAAATGTGGATTGCGCCCGTTTGGTACAAGTGGAGATTTGTACTGCATACTGATGATGTGAATGGGCGAACAGGGTGTTTCTCGCAAAGATAGCCGAAGATGGTATCAAAGAATGTAATTCACCAGCACAATAGCCGTTGTAATAACGATAATACAAAGAAAGAACTGAAACCATCCTTCTATGCTCAAGGGACTGTATGTGAGAAGTTAAGGACGGGTCATTTATAAGCCTAATCGCTCTCTTTTGAATACGATCAACGATATCGAGAGCGTATTGGGGAGCACTAACCCAAAGGTGAGAATTATATTCCGGATGAGGCCGAATTTGGGCCTTATACAGCAGAAGGATTTGTCGAGAGGTAAAGTACTGCTTAGATTTGTACAAAAAGCCTATTTTACGAGCAGCTGTTTTGGTAGCTGACAGAAGATGGTCAACCCATGAGAGATTTAAAGATACAGTCATACCCAACAGAGTAATAGAGTCTGAAAACTTAAGAACTGAGCCATTCATACTTACAACAGGAAATGATCGATCTTTTTTGGTGGACATAAGGCAACACTGAGTTTTGTTAGCATTAAATTTAACTAGATTATTGTTTCCCCATTCGAGAATACGTTGAATGTCTTTGTTGATTGAATTTGCCATTTCAGCTTTAATTTCTAGATTTGACATAGAAGGTGGATTATCACTATGAGTAGACTGAGATGAACTACAGTGAAGAGTGCTATCGTCAGCAAGTTATGAGGAATTTCTGCGGGCAACTGTTTCCTTATACGTGAAAGTGTTGTGCCGAAGTCCGTCGGCCAGATTTTTTTTGCTACCACAGACGCCAGATCTTCCATGAGCTTCTCCGCTGAGAGTAATGGTAGGCTTTTCTATGTTACAGATTTGAATTAGCCGGGATCTAATTTGACATGGTATATTTGTATGCATAGGACGGAGCACAGTTGTAGAAAGCACACATCTTGTCTACAGTATCCACGCCCCCCTTTGTTTTATTATCCAGGGTTTCCCAACGAAAAATTGACCCCCCCCCCCCCCACAACCAGAAAACCGAAAACCATTTCTAAATATTCGCCGAGATCCGTCGGTTTTTTTGTTGGGGGGACCTTTTTGTACAGTCAAGCCAACTCGACAAGTCCATCCCCCCCGCCCTAGCAACCCCAACTTTAAAATTTCAAATGCAACTACTCCACTTGTGACACATCATTTTAAAACCCTTTTCATTATGAATACTGTGATGGATCCTTTTTAGAAATCGGTTGACATTTGACAGAATAATTGTCGAAAAACGAAAAGTTCACAAAGCAACGTACGCGTTGTAATTTATACATAAAAGCCATGTTTCTTTTAAGTTTTGAATGTGCTACAAGGCATCGTCACCTATTTTTAATGATGTGTCGCTCAATTTACAAAAAAGTCACAAATAAAAAAGCTTCAGCAAATAATAAACAAGATCTATTTAATGTATTGCTCAAAATGACCACCGTTAACCCGCATACAATAATGCAGCCTGTTTTCAAATTCTGTTCAAACATTACTCAAGACATACGCTGTTATTAATCGGCAATTCTCTGACGTAGCTAGTGTTTCAGGCTGCGTGGCGTACACTCGTCATTTAGATGGCCCAACAGGAAAAAGTCCAAAGGCGATAGATCCCCAGGTTTTGCATGAAATTTGGTACTTAGAGGTTTTTCATGATGAGAAATACAGATTTGATCATAGTTTTGATGTATCTTCGAGAGGGCCCCACCAACAGCCCTCTCTTTGTGTATGAATTACAACGCGTACGTTGGTTTGTGAACTTTTCGTTTTTCGCCAATAATTTTGTCAAATCTTAACCGATTTCTAAAAACGATGCATCACTGTATTCTGTATATCTGTATGTTCTTGTTGATAAACGTTTTTAAATTTATGTTGATGAACCCAATCCCAAAGGTGTATTTTGGAACTACAAGTCTTAAGAGGATTATCCCATTATAAAATTATAAATATATTGCTTTCTATATATGAATCGGTGCGTGAAAGAACGGTGTAGGGTGTAAATCCAAAATTCGAAAAAACGACTCATTTGTAAACTACATAGCACCAGTGAATCAGTTTGTTGCATGACGTCATTTTAAACGTATCGTATAATGATGTACAGTTTTTAAAACAGTCGCGTTAAGTAAGCGATCAAAAAGGGTCACATTAAAAAAGCGATCAGAGTCGATAGTTGGTCGATTGACGCCGCAGCATAAGTGACATTGTATAGTGTCACGCGGCCGTATAAAGTGTGAAAATTACACATAATAATTTTTTAGCGGTATAATAGGGAAGAAGTAGAAAATTACCTTGCTTATTAAAATAATAAAAAGTGCAAGTATTGGCAAGTTGGTGATAATACAAAGGATTGCACCATAATTTGAGATTTGCATTAAATGTGACGTAATAAGTGAAGATAACGCGTTTGTATGTATCAGAACGGTAATCAGTTATTTAAATAGTGAACAATAAATATAAAAGACAGTAATCTATCCAAATTGGTAATCAAAGTATAACAAATAATAACTCGAAGTGTTAATAATGAGTAATACGATTGGATATTGCAGTTTGCTGTTTGTCGTTGAAATTAAATAATTACGTAAAAAACTGGATAGTGTAAATATATCGAGCAAAGGTATAAGAAAAGGTAAGGAGACCAAATGAGAACGATTCCAGTGCCGGTAAAGGGACATCATCGGAAGAGCAGTCCATAAGGTATTTGAGGCTTCTTCACCGATTCAAGAAACGCCCAGTTACATCATCTACAAAAATAACAAGTAAGAACCCTTTTTGTTTGTGTGAATAAATAAAACGTTTTTGTGTTTGATTTTTTCGAAACTTTACATTTGATTATCACAGTTAAACGAAAAACAATTCGTTTAATTCTGATAAAGATTTTACATGTTAGTTTTAAGAATATTGTTTTACAAGATAGGTTTGATTTTTGTATATATTTGTAAACAACGCATTGATGCATTTTCGTCCAGATTTGGAATTTAATTAAATGAGTATAACGTTTGATTTACTTTTATTGCTAAAGATTATTAATATTAAAAGTTTATACAAATATTGAATATATAAATGCAGAAAGAGGTCAACTCAATAGGAATCCAGATAAATAAACAAATCGAAATGAGCATAACTTTGGTTAATGATAACAGTGATCATTTCTTTATTTTAACTTTGAGCTAGCCGTCGCAACCAATTAAGAAAGGAATTCGCAAACGTAAATCTTAATATCCAGTTTTTAATAAAACGTCATAAAAAATAATCATTTTAACCTCTTAACGCCCCATGTTACATATTAGTAACACTACAAAAAATAGGTTATATATTGTACTCAAAGTATTATTCGGGTTTGAAATGTCCACTGAAACACTTGTGTAACATTACATTATAGATCTGAGTATGACTACTGCCATCTGGTGGTGATCAATGTTAGTTCTAGTTACATTCTGTAAATAGAGTTCTGTGGTGAGTCGTAAATGCCAACCAAGATAGGTTATCGAAGTTTGTGAAGTGTGTTTGTGAATTATAGGTAAGTGACAATTGAATAAAGAATAGTATTCTATTATATAGTGTTTTATTCATGTTTACATGTTAACACTAGAAAAATTCTTGTATTTCAATAAAAAAATTGAATTTTCAAGTTTGTATCAAAAATGTAACACTGGTCCACATGGTCAGGTATGTTATTTTTTACAATATATCAAATTTGAAACACTGGGCGATTTCAATAAAAACTGAAGTTGTCAATATTGACTCTTTTTTTATTTACAGCTGATATATAATGGATCGCTACCAGCACAAAGAGGTTCTCATTCCCCCCGAAGACAGCGGTGATAGTATGCTAGACTCCAGTGATGAAGACCCAGATTATGAACTACCACTAGAAATGAATAGTAGATGTGAAGTATGTTCTTCTGGTGATGAAGGCAGCGTTGAAGAATCATCTCCAGAAATATCACAAGGAAATCGAAAACGAGAAGGTTCCACAAGGGCCAAGTCAAGTTTAGTGTGGGAGGATGTTGGTGAGGACGTTACTGGAACAATTCCAAATACCAAAGAAAATGTGTATGACTACAGTGAAGTTCAAGAGCCGATATATTACTTTAGACATTTCTTTGACAGCGAGCTAATGGAACATATTGCTAAACAATCAAATTTATATGCAGTACAAACAAATCCTAATAATCCGCTTTCAACAAATGCTAATGAAATGGAGCAGTTCGTAGGTATTTGCATGTATATGTCCATCTATGGCCTTCCACGAACTAGGATGTTCTGGGCTGCGAATACAAGAGTGGAAAAAGTCGCAAATGTAATGTCACGCAATAGATGGAAGGAAATAAAGCGAAATCTGCATTTCAACGACAACACTAATATGCCCCAACGTGGTGACTTTCAAAGAGACAAACTCTATAAAATACGCCCACTTTTGGACAAGCTACAAACTAAATTTCGTAGTCTCCCTAAGGAACAGATGTTATGTGTCGATGAACAAATTGTTCCATGCAAGAGTAAATCGAGTCTGGTTACATACAACCCTAAAAAGCCTCACAAAAGGGGGTATAAAATATATGTTTTATGCAATACAAAGGGATTGATACAAAATTTTGAAATTTACACTGGGAGTATATCGCCATCGCCAAAATTTCCAGATATTGGAGCTAGCTCAAACATAGTTTTACGGCTAGCAGAATTAATTCCAGAAAACTCAGAATATTTGTTATTCTTTGATAACTCGTTTTCATCACCAAAACTGTTTATTGAACTTGCGAAAGTTGGTATAGGTGCATTTGGGGAATAAATAGATTTCCGGGGCTGACATTCTCTACAGATGCGGCTATGAAAAGGAAAGGTCGCGCATATTTTGAAGTAAAAAAGACTTTTATAAATGAAACCCAATTGAGAGCCCTGAAATGGTTCGATAATCGTGGAGTAACTTTGGCGACTACGTTTGAAGCATCGCCCCAATCACACACGTCAAGAGATTTGATAGGAAAATCTAACAAGTGGTTGAAATTGATTGTCCCAAAATGGTTCAAACCTACAACCAGTTCATGGGAGGAGTTGATCTTTTGGATAGGCATGTCTCATATTACAGAATTTCGATTAGATCTAAGAAATACTATCTAAGATTTTTCATCCACTTTATTGATATGACACAAAGAATATCCACGGCCCAACAATCTGACTCCATTCAATTTAGAAGTGACGTAGCAGTGTGTTTGTGCCATGAGGGGAAACAACTGGGGAGACCAAGAAACTGCCAACTCAATCGATTTACAACATGCAAAAAAACGAAAACGGCCAACAAAGCCAATGCCTGATTTTGTTATTCACAGAGATGGTATAGGACATTGGCCAGAGCCTCAACAAGATAGACAAAGATGTAAAATGCCGCTCTGTAAGGGACCGGCAAGTATTAGGTGTGCCAAGTGTAAAGTATATTTGTGCATGACTAAAAATAAAAATTGCTTCATAGCATTTCATCAATAGCATAAAGGACCAGTGTTACAAATTTGTAACAAACATTTTTTTTTTTTAATATAATAAATAAGAGAGTTTCATATGTATACATTATTTCTATATAACTCTTTCTTATCCAATTTCCTATTTTCAATCGATTTTAATGTCTAGAACTACCACTGGTCCTTAAGAGGTTAAGTTTCACAATAACAATATTAAATTTTATTCAATAATGTTGAAATTATAAAAAAGTTTAAAAGAACCCAAGTCTTATTTTTTGTAGCCGATTAAACCAACAAAAGATATCCTAGGGTATTACGCCCCTTGCACTTTAGAAGTAGAATTTCCTTTTTTAATTAAAACCTTCTCATCTCTAACCCAAGTAACCTTACACCCAGAATCAAGGGCAGCGTGTTTTGAACCACCTAATAGTCTCTACACTAAAATGCTCAAAGCAGGTAATCTTCCTGTACGTAGCTTATTGGGAATGCACGACACCGCAATACCTATGGCAGAACGATCCTTACTTGCCTTTTAATTTTATAATAGGCAGGTAGAGCGGGTGAATAGGGTATTAACTCCATTTTTAGCAAAGCTTTGTGATGAACCTAGTCGATGGGATGAAGTCATTAATGTTGTAAGGTTTGCACTTAATAACATAATGAATAAAAGTACTGGTAACACACTGAACAAACTATTATTTGGTATGAATCAAAGAGGGCCTTGCAAAAAATAATAAAATCACAGGAGTACAGCCAAAGCTATTTTAATGATGCTCATAAGAAGCCAAAGAAGTATTTAGTGGGTGATTATGTTGCAATTATAAATACTGTCAGTCTGCCAGGGTGTAAAAAGAAACTGTTGTCTAAGTTTAAAGGGCCTTATGTTATAGTTAAGTTACTATCAGTATGTTGTGGAGGATGTCGAGCGATTTCAATTAATGCAAACCCCCTTCGAGGATATTGCAGAATCCTTCCCCATGAAACCATGGTGTACTTATAAGTGGTCGAGCCGATTACTAGTCAGGACGACGAAGCTGTAAGATATTGTTATTGATAACGCTATAGTTACAGAGCAATGTGTGAAGTAGCAACGTTGTGCCCAACTTAAACAAAAAACTTATTAAAGTCAGTTAGGTTGGCATTTTTTTTTTTCGTTAGTTGCTGTTAAAATACAAGTGTTATTATAATCTCTTGTAATCGAAAAATAAAGAAATGTACGGTGTGTTGACAATTATTGTTACATAATATTTATTTCATTTCGTTATTTATACAGGGTGACCCAAAATTTCAGATAAACATATCACCAAAAAATGTAAGCGGTGGTCTACAATGGAATTTTGTTAGATATACACAATACGTATAATATATTTCTTAATTTACATACTTTTACCAATGGTGTTCCTGTTAACATGGCTTGTAATATTTTTGATAAAAAAGCGATAACTCACTATTTTTTAAACTTTAGACTTACTGTTCTAATTAGCTTTTATTCAATCGTAAAAACGGTGTCTTTAAAATATTTTCTGCAAATGAAGATACATTTATTTGCCGTTACTTAAACGAGTTTTGCTTGTATT
Source organism: Vesta saturnalis (assembly GCA_036346205.1). Classification (NCBI taxonomy): domain Eukaryota; kingdom Metazoa; phylum Arthropoda; class Insecta; order Coleoptera; family Lampyridae; genus Vesta; species Vesta saturnalis. Next base: position 73,731 of record JARFJB010000602.1, read on the forward strand.
TAGAAATTGATTAAATATTAACAATAATTATTTTTAATTATTATACATATAGTAATGAAATCACATTACTATCATTTATATTTCATTCTTTTCGTTAATCAAATTTTTTAAATTAATGTCAATTATAAATTCATTATCAGTAAGATTCCTTTCTTTCTTATTCTTATACTTAAAGTTGCTCAATCCTGTAGCTCCTGACAAAGTTGAAAATGTATAAACCAGAATTAAGAGCAAACTTTATTAATTAAATCCCTAAAATTAAGAAATAAATGATAGTAATGCAATAAAAAATAATATATAATACACAAAAAACAAATTTGATGATTATAATTATTCAATTCTATGATAATTATATTTATACAATTACATTATCATACAATTACGAAAACTGATTTATTGTAATGTAATGAATACACAAATTTAAATTCTTCGAACGATTCATCTGAAATACCACAAGAAACTTCGCATTTAGAAAAAAATAAACTCGTCGATTAATAAAATTGGTAGGTGTAACTACCTATTGCTGCACACTTAATTATACAAATAAACATGATTTCCTATTTCAGCACACAATCTTAATAATAAACACAATTCAATAAGTTAGAGTTGAATGAGTGCATACGTGTATTGTTGGTTGCCTATAAATCAATTAACACTTACCACCTTTAGTGATCTCATCTAAATCTTCTTTAATAAACTCATCCAAATTTTCAAGCCTTTCTAAACCTTCTAATAATTTAGTAGCTACTGCAGCTTTGGACTCGCATGACTCTAAATCTACTTTATCAATATCAGAGTCTAAAGATGATCCATAGAGATCAATAAAATCAGAAACCAGCGACTCCTCATCAGAAATGAGAGGAGAAGCAGGTTCCTGCTTCCATTCCATCAGCAGTATCGAACTCATACTTTCCTTGTTCTTCACTGCTTATTAACAAATACGAAGAAAGATTGTTTAAGTTGCTTTGTTCTGCCTGTGTAAGGCGAGCTTGGAAATAAAGCGCCATGATGGCTCTAAAATTCAAAATGTTAATGTAATTGTTTAATAATTATAATATCGAGACAATGTGCACATGGCTTATTTAACCTGATAATAGTTTTACTGTAATCTGATTTCATAAACAAAGGCTATGTAAACAAAGTTGGCTGAAAATAATAATTTGATAAGCAGTATCATTCCTGAGACATGTGACAGTTGCTGTATCAAAATTATTGGCATATTACAATCTTAAAACTTTTAAAAGTTAAGAAGGCCTTTAGGCATTATAATTATCGATAGGTTATTTTGGGTCATGAATTCAATTCCGCCTTTCACTTTTTTTATACAAAATATTTGTGAAATACAATTATTTAAAACAATTAAAAGAAAACGTGTAGCGATTGGTACTAAACTTGGGCGCGTTTGTGGAGGAGATTGATTTTTTTGATGTGATGCAAGCATGGTGATGAAAACCATTAGCACACTATGATCTTTGCTTACATTAATAAATAATCCAACTTACCGCATTATAATAAATTGTGCTAGCACACTTGCGTGTGCAAGAAAAAAGCCTACTAGTTCCCCATCGCGACTTCACTTAGCACAAATTAAAAAATTAATCCGCTATACTAAGAACATGAACAAGCAATGATGGCTGACACAAATAGGCATTCCAAGAAGGAAGCGGTGACGTCAACGACAGTAAAAGCATGCGCACCTTATTGTTGAAATAATAAATAAATATTTACAATAATTGCATTTGTCAAAACAAACAGGAAATATGCCTTTTTCTTAACTTTGTACGCAAACTTTATCATCTGTCTTTCAATAACATTTTATAAGGAAAAGTTTTGAATTTTTTAAATTTGAATCGCAGAGTCGGTTAATATCGCACATTTTCGATGAAACATCGGAACTATCTATTTAAACACAATTCTTGTAAGTTGTAAAAAATAATGGATATCATGAGTTCATAGACGGTTGCGGCACAGCTTAAAATAGCGGTTTAAATTAACCATATGATCATCCATCCTGATGAAATATAAAAAATAAGAGCTGTTTTTGAAACAAAAATTAAAGAAAGACTACGAAAATAGCACTATTAAATTAAAATTTATATTTACCTATAAATTACTCCGAACTTATTTACCTATTTTACCAATTTTATAGTGGTTAACTCAAAGAATACAGGGACACCTAATGTGGTCGCATAAAATTTTTATTCGTTTTTTAGGCCCCATGTCCACTTGAGAACTTCAAAATAGACGTTTTTGTTAACCTAGACACCTCTTATTTTACCTGCGTATATGGAAAAGAATTGTTTGTGCCAGAAATGATTTAACCCTTTCAACGCGGAATATAAGAATGAGAATATTTTACCTTAAAGTTGTGTTAAGCTCATTTACTTCCAATTTACAAAGAAATTGAACATGAAATTGCTCCGTGTCCTTCAAAAGGACACGGGGCCTTTTTGTCCCGTTAGGATTAGTGTTTTTGGTTGGGGCAAAATGGCCCCATCAGTACTTAAAGTCAATAGTACGACAAATCAACACTTTTATTCAAACTTTGTGAAACATGACGTTAAATTAAAGCAACCCCGACTAAAAATTCTACTCTTTAAAACCTTTAAAAAGTAATAGTTATTTGTATGTACAACTAGAGAAGTAACGGGTGTTTTTCAACTCGAGTTCAAAGTTTGACACATTAGCATAACGAGTGTTACACATAATTTTTTTTGAAATTACTATTAAAATTATCGTAATGCAGTAATGAAGTTCGCTACATAACTTGCCATGTGTGTAGTAAGTGATGTAGACTTGGAAACTGTTTTCTTCAGTTTTTAGGTTGGTTCCTGTTTGTTTAATGGTTTGGTGGTTTTTTAGTGTAAAAATGCTAGTTTAATATTTAGGAAGTAGAAATTAACTAAAAAGAACTAATTTGTGATTTTGGTAGGACCGTTGTAAACACTTCCTTATCTATGGTTGAAAAGCCTATACAGCGCGGAATAAAGAAATTTATATGGGTATGTTCCAGTTTTTAATGTCATTATTAACGCCGCAACACTGTCTTTCCTCACTAGAAGGAAACATGCCAATTTCCTCACCCTTTCTACAGACGAAACTAATTGTTTCTAAGGTAGTTTCAGAGAATCAAATATTATATCAGAACTAAGAACAAACTCGATCGAATCACTCTTCAAACAATAAATATAAATCAAAACCTCACTCACCCCACACTATCTTCCAACTTACAAAGTGGAAATAAAATGAAATAATTTTAATAATAATTCACTTTAGGATAATTATGCATTCCCTTTTTTAATACGTTCATAACGAAACTAAGCAACATTGTAAAAACAAAAGCGATAATCTATGTCAGATGGACGTTTAAAACTCCATGTCAGTTAGACGTTAATAGACACACACATGACCTCCCCATATATATATTATAATATATATATATATATATATATATATATATATATATATATATATATATATATATATATATATACAGCGTGTTCAGCGAGGAATGGGACAGTGCAATATCTCGAGAGCGGATGAAGATTTTTAAATTATGAACATATTTTTGTAAATATCTTCCAAGGGCGTACATTTGTTGACACAAAAATTTGAATCAACGCCCATCACCGTCAGGTGGCGCTATCTTACTTCAATTTTTTAAATGCAATGCCCTATTTTTTATTTCATTTTTGAATTCTATGACATATTTATGATGACTTTTATTAAAACTCCTACCAACCTATCTTTTGTAGTTTCTGAGAAAAAAAATAATTTTTGGAATTTTATTAATTATACAAATTAAATTAAATGTTCAAATGTTTCTCCATCATTTTCTACACACGTTTGATAACGCCTAATTAATGTAACACTAGCTGCCGCTCTTAAATTTTGTAACTCCTCTACATCTCTAGAAGGTGTTTCATACACTACACTCTTTAAATGTTCCCAAAGAAAGGAGTCTAAGGGACTAAGGTCAGGAGAACGAGCTGGCCACATAATGGGAACATTTGTACCTATCCATCGTTGCGGAAACACTCTACTTAGATAATTTCTCACTATTGCGTTATTGTGCGCCGGTGCTCCATCCTGTTGAAAGTACATCACTTGCCGCAGATTTACATTTACATCTTCAAGCAAAGGAGGCAGTTGATTTTCAAGAAAATCCAAATAGCGTTGGCCTGTTAAGGTACCATTAAAAAAATATGGGCCAATCAATTTGTCATCTATCATTCCGCACCATACATTTATGTTCCATCTCACTTGGAAATTGGTTGCTCTTACCCAATGAGGATTTTCTGACGACCAGTAATGGGAATTGTGGCGATTAACGATTCCATTGTTTGAAAAATTACTTTCATCAGACCACACGATACGACCCAGAAAATTAGGGTCTTGCGCATAATGTTCCATAAAAACTCCGGTGATAAAAATTAAGTCTGCGATCTTGATCTTCTGCAACCAGTCCATGTACCAAATGAATTTTTAATGGTTTGTATTTATTAGATTTTAATATTGTATGGACAGAACCAACTGATACGGCACACTCTTCAGAAATAGATCTCACAGACACATGAGGATTATAAGCTACACATGCTAATACACCGACGGTGTGTGCTTCATCTGTTGCTGTCTTTGTGCGATTCTCGCACTTACGGTGAGGAAAATGACCCGTTCCCCTCAAAATATTTGCTACACGAACAAATGTATTTTTTCCGGGATGGCGTCGATCGGGAAACCTGGCAGCATACAATACTTGTGCAGCCCTTGCATTTTTTCTACATTCACCATAAATTATTACCATATCAAAATATTCTTCGTTAGAAAACGTAAACATAATTATGGAATTTGAAGATGCACAGACGATTTTCAAAACTGAAACTGTAAACTGACAGAAACTTGACAGACACTTTATTACGCGTTTGTTTTCATGGCATGATAAATGTTTCACATGATTCTTAATCGACGACTGTGATAAGTTGGTCCCCCTTACAATTTAGTGTACAGCGTATCGCATTATTTCGGCGTTATCTGCATTATTTTTGTGGAAGAACAATCTTTTATCTTTCATTTGGTATCAAATTTGCTATTTTGTCTGTATCACTCAAATGTTATGAGCACTTCCTGAAATTACGTTTTTGTGCTAAAATTCCAAGGATTATTTTTTTCCCAGAAACTACAAAAGATAGGTTGGTAGGAGTCTTAATAAAAGTCATCACAAATATGTCATAGAATCCAAAAATGAAATAAAAAATAGGGCATTGCATTTAAAAAATTGAAGTGAGATAGCGCCACCTGGCGGTGATGGGCGTTGATTCAAATCTTTGTGCCAACAAATGTGCGCTCTTGGAAGATATTTACAAAAATATTTTCATAATTTAAAAATCTTCATCCGCTCTCGAGATATTGCACTGCCCCATTCCTCGCTGAACACGTGTGATATATATATATATATATATATATATATATATATATATATATATATATATATATATATATATATAAAGTAATTCTAAAATAGGTGGTTAGGGAGCTGATGCAGGATAGCAATGCAAACAAAAAAGTTCCTATCAACTTGGGTCGTAAAACGCACCATTACGGAGATACAGGGTGTTCAGTTTTCAATTTGATAAGTTAATTTATTTAATATTTCCGTTAGTTTTCAATAAATAGCTTTCAAATTTGTAGCATTGCCTATAGTTCTTATGCCGAATAACGTGATTTATCTAATTTCAATGTATCGTGCAGATGGCGCTAGTTGCCGCATATTTTTGTGGTTAAAGATGATGTAACTTTTTTCTAACAAAAAGTATCAACTTTTCAAAGGCACGATTGGATTCTGCGATCAATATTGCATAAAAAAGGTGTACCTTATTGAGCTCTTTTATTTTTTTAAATTTAAAATTAACTTTTAAAAAACATCCAGCAAAAGATTAACTCGAGTGGGACTTGAACCTACGACCTTCACTTTGCTAGAGTGGGGCTCTTCCATCTAAGCTATCGAGAAGTCAACCCGCAATAGATTCAAATTTAAACTGTATGTACTTCTCTAGTTGACTGTGATACTTCATAAAAGTTATAATACATCGTAACTAGGGAAGTACATACAGTTTAAGTTTGAGTAGTCATATAAGGCCGGTTCTGTCTCACGGTATACGAATTTTTTATTGTAGGTCAAGTCAGTTAATCTGTCGTGTACGTGCGTAGTCCTTCACTAATCATATAGGGCTAGTCATATAGAGCCGATCCTGGCCCACGCGACGATTGCAATAAGTGTGCGAGTCAGAGAGAGAATGTCCAAAGTCACTACTCTTCAGCTCTTTCAAGGTCAAACTTTTGGTGGGGAAATTAAATTTGTGGGGCGCGTCGAGGTCGAAAGTCAAGGTCAAAATTTAAAGCTAAAAATAGAATTTGCAAGGTCATCATCATGATTATGTTACAATGCTTAGAGATCTAAAAATAGTGTCTTCAAGGTCAAAGAGTAATGACCTGCAGGGGGTATCGTATTACATTGCTTAAAAATATATAAATAGAATCAGTTCGTGGAAACAAGAAGTAGTTTTCAAGGTTAAAAGAGACTATTGATCCTCCACAAGGGGTATCATATTACATTTCTTAGAAATGTAATAACTCATGGAAACAAGAAATGACTAAACTGAGCCAAGGTCAATAGTCATGGGTCAATAAACTAAAAATAAGTCAAGGAGGGTAATTAACAAGTTTAAACTTCTTGTGATAGGTACTCACCGTCACATTTTTCTCATATAACTGCCTGCAGCGAACTATGTGTGTAGAGATCAGTCATTTAGCAACTTGTAATTGTTAAACATGGAATTAGCATGATTAAACCAAAGCACCTATTGCAAACAATTTCAAAATGTGTGCGACCTCAAGATATCGAGAAAGTATAAAGTGATTAATGTGACAATAATTAATGCTAAGTAAGGCGAACGTATAGTAATGTAAACTGATGATTTTAAATGTGTATTACCTCAACGTTTTTATCAGTATTTCAAAGAAGAAATGCGAATTGAAGAATTTAGAACGCTTGGTGCTGCTGGGAAAACAACAAACATAATATTTTGTTTTTAACAGTAGTACCCCGCCATACGTAACTTACGCATGCTTTAAGTAGAATCATTTCTGGAACGATCCAAACTCAGAAGTTCACTGTTACATATGGATACCTCACATCGTTGTAGTAACAATATGAATCATAATTTAACATTTTGTTGTTGGTGCTGTCAAAATAGCGATGGTAGTAGTAGTAGTAGTAGTACACACCTCAATCTTGCATCAGTAGTGCGTATGGAGTGTGACAACTGCAATCAAGGCAATAATGTAATGTTGGATGTAAAGGAATGTAATGAGCTTCTAAGATGGCATTCATGGGCAGAATTACAATTTTTCCGATCCCAAGAAATTGAAAACAAAATTGACTGGTTAAATGTAACATTATGAATCTCTATCTAGGACTCTTGGTATTTATTACAATTGGGAATTGATTAAAGGATATGAGAGAATTTTGAAAACTGTTATGATAGAAAGCTACAACCGCTGTTCTTGCACATTCAATGCCCATAATGTAGAAGAACTACTCAATTTAAAAGATGTAATAAGCTATAGATTGGAATTTCTTGAATCTTACAATCTGACGTGTTTCTATGAAAAGTTCACACGACAAGTCGTTGACTTCCGTCGTTTTTGCGAGGAAGAATTCCATGGTAATGACGATGACATTTATAAAGACATTGAAGATGTTATAAATTCTAAGTATAATATTAATTCAAATAACACTGTACGCTTAATGGAAATATTGTGTTATCGTCCTGCTTATCTAATGTATAGCACTTACTAAATAAAGAAATATTTATAACTATGATTTGTTTCTTTTGTGATCTCAATTTAGGTATAAATACCCTGATTTATCAATCTAGTTAAACAATGTTAGGTAAGAAGCGAAAGAGTGCAGGTGGTTGTTTAGTGAATACTCTAATCAATAAACTTCCGTTTGAATTGCATTTACCCGTTTACTAGTATTGTGGTCCTGGTACAAAATTAGAGAAACGGCTCGCATGCGGTGACCCCGGTATTAATCAATTAGATGCTCGGTTACAAAGATTACCGAGATTTAGACAGTAGACATAAAGCAGATTTTTTTTTTTTTTTACGGGTGCAATTTATACGGGCTACGATACATTTTATTTTAGAACAAATCTATCTCATTTGCAAGTGATTAATATTCCACACGGTGCATATGGGTTAGATGAAATTAGTGATTATCTAAAATCTAAGATACCCACAGAAAATTTTATTATTAGAGCAAACTACAATACACTTGAATGTAAGGTAAACAGTTCATTTGAGATCGATTTTACTAAAGAAAATAGCATTTACCGCATGCTAGGGTTTGAGTCTAAAATATTAGAACCAAATATTTTACATACGTCTGCGTTAGACATACAAATACTTAAACACACGTAGAATGCAACATTATAAAAGGATCTTATCGAAACGGAAAATCTACAGAAGTATTATAGAAGATTGACGTTTCAGTTCCACCAGGTTATCGTCTCATTAAAACACCCAGCAATACTCAATATTTAGAAGTAAACACCGACATAATTAGTAATATAACAATTAATTTGAACATGGTTCTGAGAATTAATCTAGGACCAATTACATCTTTCAAAAATTCATATAGAGGACATCATCCCTACTGTAAGTCATTAATTAGTCATCAACCTTCATTGCGGTTAACATCTGCAGAGAAACACTTTTTTACGTCAATTGGTTTAAAAGTTCTCACCGACAATGGCCGAATCATTAAACGTGTTTCAAAACGTACATTTTAATGATACTATAATTAAGTCAGATATTCATACTTACCTTCCGTATGAATTTTCTAAATACGGACCTTCGGATCTTAATTCAAAGCCAAGATCTAATTACGGCTACTTACGATAGTTTTCTGTGCATAGAAGGTAAGCCTGAGCTCTAAAAGGAAGAAAGAAAATCATGCAACTTAACCAACAATTTTCTTAACTTTCTTTTCGAAGAAATTTGTTGAGTTAGGTGGTCAAAGAGTGGACGTTTGCAGAAATCCAGGCATAACATCTACACTTAAGGGATATATTTCTTATACGGCAAGCAAGAGCAATGCAGCAAGCCATTTGGGGTAGTCGCCAAATAATGATGAACCATTACAAGTGGAATTCGATGAGCAAAATGAAGAAAAATCTTTTACAGTATGCATACCATTGAACCACATATTTGGAATAATGGAGTATTATCGTCAAGTTATTGTGAATATGCGTCAAGAGTTGATTTTAATTCGATCTAGAAGCGATACAAACTTCTACTATGGCGATGTTGATGCGACAATAACCTTAAATAAAATTCAATAGAAAGTACTACACTTAACACTTAGTGATGCTGCGAAACTTAACTTGTTTGAAGGAATCAATAAAAATTCTATTATTGCTGTTCCATTTCGTCAATGGGAGTTATGTGAATTAACTTCTTTAAAACAAGCAACCTCAGACATATGGCCAATAAAAACATCAACGCAACTGGAAAAATCACGTTGGATAATTGTTGCATTCCAACAAGGTAGAAGGTACGCAAAGTTAGCAAGGGCCGGAAATTAACGTCATTAACATTAACGTCAGAAATCTTAAAGTACATCTGAATTCTGAGTCTTATCCATACGAAGTAATACTTTTGAACTTCAGTGCTGACCAATACATACCTGCTTATCACAATTTTTCCGATGTGATTACTATGATGAAGAGGATAAGGTGCATTATTCAACTATTCCGAATTCAAATCATGTCTAGTATTTGTAATGGACTGCTCTAAACAAAATGAATTCTTAAAAAACTCAACAGTAGACATCAAATTGGAAATGGAATCTCTAACACCTTTCGGTAATGGAATCGTTGTCTATGATCTTATTCTCCATAACGCTACTGTGCAGTACAGCCCACTCACTGGGGAAGTGAAAAAGTTATAGTTATTGTAATATAGCCTAGTATATAAATAAAAATGTAATTATACGTTTAGTTTTATATCATCCACTAACGATGAAAGTAGTTGCTCAGAAACAAAAACTCCCAATTCAAAATCATGACTTTGATGAAAAGTCTATTACTTCAAAACATGGTGATTTACTTCCTAGTAGTATACGTGGTATTATATGTGGTCCCTCCAATTGTGGTAAAACAAACGCAATGATCAGTCTGCTTACTGAAAAAAATGGTTTGAAATTTAAACATGTATACGTATACTCTAAGTCACTGAATCAAAACAAGTACAAAGTTTTACAGGAAATCTTACTTCCAATGAAGGACATAGGTTACTTTACCTTCAGCGACAATCAAGATGTGATTGAGCCTAATTGTGCAAAATCAAACTCTATTTTTACCTTCGTTGATATCGCTTGTGAAAAGCAAAACAGCATAAGGGCATATTTTTCTATGGGTAGACATAACGATATTGACTGCTTCTATTTGGGTCAAACTTACAGTAAAATTCCGAAGCAATTAATTCGTGACAATGCGAATTTAATTATATTATTTGAGAAAGATGAATTAAACCTAAAACATGTGTATGAGGATCATATAAGCCTCACCAGTATGAAATTATTTCGGCACATGTGTTCAAAGTGCTGGTTAGATCCGTTTGGTTTCATGGTCACAAAACAAGGATGCTGAAGTTAATAATGGTCGCTATAGGAAAAGATTTGATTAATACATAATATCTTAAACTGCTTACACTAGTTTAGTAGATACTGATCTGTTAAGGTATTAGCAGCTATCTGTTTAGTGTAAACAGCTATCTGTTCGAGGTAAACTGGTATCTGTCCAGTAAACCCGTTTTGCTACAATGGATAACAAGGAAATGATATTAAAGAAAAAAAAAATTCAGACTCGTAAAATAATACAGCAGAAGTATAACAGTATTAAAACTGCTCGCATTAATAATGAAAGAACATTTGAAAGTACTTATAAACCCCTAATATAACATCTAACTGAAATCGTAAATAAAATCGATCCAGATAAAAAACACCTAAGAACGGTCCATTGTCGTTAAACCCAACACACCACCCCTATTCATATTTCTAAGAAAGCACGCTACTACCCCCACTAGCCCGCTAGCTCAAGTTCAACGGACTCCAGGCTTCACTCTATTAGGTGACTCAAGAAATTGTGCTACTAGCCCACTAGCCCAGCTTCCGTTTTTTCAAACAAATCCTCCTCCAGGTCTTCGTACACCATCTTTCTTAGATACATCTGTTGTAGGAGAGATTAATACCGAGAAAGAAGAAGAAGAACCTCTTAGTGTCATAGATGATTCTACTACCCGAATGAACCCATCTCAGAAGAATTTCTCAAGAAGTATCATGAATTACCTCGTATGTAGGTTGAACGTATTATGAGGGATCCTGAAGGCGCTATTGATCATACTTATGGAGTCCACCATGATACCAAAACTGACAAATGGACAATAGTTAATACTCCCCTTACAATGAAAGAAAACGATACGATTATTAAAGGTGTCACGTATAAAAGGACTCCAGGTTTACATGATCTGCTTATTCTGAATGAACCCAATTTAAATCTAGTTAATTCAAAAGATAGAAAAGATTATAGAAGTATTTTAGAAGCTACTAATGTTGCAAGGCGAGATTATGACGTAAGTGGGCAAACTCGAGGGAGCCGCAGCAAAAAGTATACACAAATAGTCAAACCCTTGCTATCATCTTTATCACCCACTACAAAGGAAGGTGAAGCTACGTTTTTTTAAGGAATTAGCAAACTGGCCGATTGGATATAAATATTGGAATGATGTACAGAACTAATTCGTGATCTAGAGGTATCGTGGGCAGAAAAATTGGCAGGGAATACAGGTGTCGTGAATGACATAACTCAGAAATGTTTCCAGTCCCATAGCTCTTCAAGATATCACCACTAAGCAATACTATTTATCAACAAAGTTTAATTTGGATGGAAACCGTTTGACACAGTTGGCGTACCCGGAAAGAGATGGTGATGCTATAAGTAAAGGATATCTTGATTTTCGTCTACAAGCATTTCAGAAAGCTGGAAACTCTAACGCCTATCTAGTGTTGGAGCAAAAGCTATATCAACTTAAAGAAATTATGGATAAATTAGTATCATGTCCAAATTACCACTCGTCGACGAGTTGCATAAACCTACACGAAAAAATTTTAAACTAAGGCGAACAATAATTAAAGGTTTTGATAACCTTTGGCAAGCAGATTTAGCCGAATTTAACACATGTGCCAACCAAAATAAGGGCTATAAGTATATATTATTTGTTATCGACTCTTTTTCGAAATACTTGTGAACTAAAGGATTAAAAACGAAAACAGGTCAAGAGGTTACCACGGCCATACAAACAATCTTCAAACAAAGTCAAAAACGGAAAAATTTGCAAACAAATACAGGAAAAGGATTCTACAATGAACATTTCATTAAACTAATACAGCGTTATAGAGTCAATCATTACTCGACCTATAGCACAAAGAAGGAAGCAATTGCTGAACTTGTTAGCAGAACCATAAAGGGTGCTCTATATAAGTCGTTTAGTCTACAAGGTAAATATAAATGGTTTGATACAATTGATACCATAACCATGGATTATAACAATCGTAATCATAGAACTACCGGAATGAAGCCTGAAGATGTTGGTAATCATACAAAGCTAGAGGCTTACACTCACATAAGAAAATTCGATATGTATCGATATTGTGTGGGTGACATAGTACGAATCAGTAAATTTGAAAGTATTTTTGCCAAGGGATACACACCCAATTGGTTTAGTGAACTATTTAACATTGTGAAAGTTCGCATTACTAACCCTACTACGTACATGTTGGAAGACGTGAAAGGAAAATCTGACTGGGAGGGTTTTATGAACATGAATTACAGAAAACTAACTATCCTGATGTGTATCTAGTAGAAAAAGTGCTTCGCTCCAAGAATAATAAGTTGTACTTAAAATGGTGGGGGTTGGATGAAAGATCATGGATCAATAAAGACGATATTGTTTCATAACTAGACATTTAACTTTTAATTTGTGAAATAAATTACTTATATTAGTTATATAATTTGTGCCAAAGGATGTAGCTCTTAGATGAAATAAAACACACATAAAAAAATAATTGTATTTTATTTTAGATCACTAAATATTACATAAAATTGTTTTACTAGAATTTCATTATCTTATGTAGTAAACCTAAAGTACTTCTGTAATCATTTAAATTACTTGATGGGCATATTCCTGAATCTGATCCACAGGTCCACCCTAAGCAGGAATTTGTATTTGTTTCTCCTTTATGAATGTTTTCTAATGTCTAGTTGAAAATTTTGTGGTGCTCCTCGTTTTACCATAATTGAAACTTATAATTGATGTTTTGTTCTAATAATATTTCAATAAAAATATCGAGGGACTTGTAATTAGCATAATATGCGGCTTTATCAATACATTCAGTTATAATAAATAAACTGTCTTTATACGCTGAATTAATATTTCTTAAGCTAGATTTAACATTTGTTGAATCTTCACCCCATAATAAATTGTATACATACATTTTAATAACTAAATTCATATCGTCTAAAATTTTATCTACTTCATTAAGTTAAAGAATTTAGATTTAGAGCTGTATGAGATGAATTGAAACAAAATTAAGCAGCTTCGAGGTAACTGTTTTCCGGAAACGGGTCAAAACAGTTCAAAAACAGCTCAAAACAGACCTAAAACCGCTACCCGTTTCCCAAAAACAGGTAACCGTTTCCCAGAAGTGGCAGCTATTTCCCACGGAAAAGCTCAACGGAGCAGACTAAAAGCAGTTTAATCAAATCTTTTCCTATAGCGACCATTATTATTAACTTCAGCATCCGTGTTTATGACCATGAAACCGAACGGATCCACCTAACATCTAACTACCTCATCCATATCCTGGTTATGGTAGTACTTACTTATACGTATAATTCATAAACCTAATGACTAACCCCCTAGACGTTTATCTATGTCACAATGCCAATTTCATTAGAGCCGCCTGATTGAAGATTAGTTCTTGAAAGAATGATAAGCTGCTGTCTCACACTTACAGTGTTGTTATGTCTCAAGGTCGTGCGGTGTTGTCTGATTGTAACAACTCATTTCGAGTTGTATTAAAATATACCGTAATTTAAGGCCTTTTGTTCATTCAGTTGTAAATAATAGAAAAATTTTATTAATTAATGATTTGTGAATATGTGGTAGGCAACTTAATTTGCATTTCGGTGTAACTTAAGTTGCATATCTTCTTAAGGGTATGTATTTATTAAAGGTTTATACTCCCACTTCAAATTATTTTTCTGATCATTTTATTCGCGCAATGCGCCATCGTTTTTATTTTAGCACCATTTGCGCTTGAGCATGTATTCAACCTTTATTGTGCAATGTTACATCTGTACAACCAAAAATATACATACATATTGTTGTCTACACTTTAATACAATATCGAGACCGCATGAATTCACTCGCTCACACGTTTACAACAATTTGAATATTTCATTTCGCACCCAGTTGATGAGCGTTTCAGTGAACCTAAAGGAGGTGAGTTTGGCAAGTAAACACTTATACCAAACTTGGTCAAATGCTTTCGAGGTATCTAAAGAGGCTACTATTGCTTCCCCGGCTTGTTCTAGGGTATTGTTTGAAACTTGGGCCACGTATCACCTGTTGAACGACTCAGCTTAAAACCGTATTGGTATTCACTAATATGTTTGTTAGATTCAAGAAAAAAGATAATTTGCTGACTGATGGCTTTTTCCGTGACTTTACACATAATACAAGAGATGCCAATTGGTCGGTACATAAAGGGATTGGTATGTCTTTTTTTGGAATAGGTTCAACATTTGCTAACTTCCATGATAAAGAATATTCCCAGAGAGATCGAATAGAGCTTGGACAGGACCAGTACTAGTTCGGGGGAACAAAAACAATAGATGGAATACCGTATTGGGCAGCCTTGTTGGTATCAATCCTACTGAAGATCAATTGTAGGAGCTTGTATCGAAAATGAATTATTTCATTGCGTGTGTAGAGTTAAGTAGGAGCACATTCTTTTCCAGAATCATTAAGACACGAGTTTTGGTGCAAATAAATCTGCAAAGAATTGGCGTCGTCTACAGAATCAGCAACTACAAATCCTGTAAATGCAACAGTATAATTTCATAAATTTAGGACCAGAATGTTTAAACCAAATCACCTCGAATTTTTTATTCTCCAAAGAAGAAAGCGTCTCGCAAGCGATATTGTCCTTAAGATAGTCACACACTACACCTTTGTATCGAAAGTTAGAGTAAAGATTGAATTGAATTGAAGTCGGATGAATCGAAACTTGTGTTTGAGCCAGAAACAAACTGTAAGGTTGTAATTGCTCAAGATGTTGGTGAATAGTATTAAGATTACAACTGAAACCACGGATGTTACAATAATGTATCAGAAAGTGAGTAGTTTCGCTGACCGAGGTCACTGGGACCCTACCCTTTCCGCCATCCGAACGGCAAAGGATTTTGCGTCCGGTATTTTTTACTCCAAAAAACGAAACCATATATTTTTTAAATTTTGGACATTAAATCCTATAGAAGGACAGTGCGCCGAAAGAAAAAATAGGATGGGAATATATTACGTATAAGGAATTAGTGACCGTCAACACATACCGAGCTTAGAAAATCGGAAACCCAATTTTTAAGAACACATGTTAAGAATGGTGGTACCTCCCACATTCCACATTTCATAACAAAGTTCTGATTGCATTAAAAATGAAAGAAATGGGAGCAGTTCTGGAAAACTAGGTTAGTAGTTCAATACACAAAAATGGTCTGCAAAAATGCAATTGTAAGAATGTCAACTAAATGATTGATGCTCAATAATAATGACGTGTAGCATGTACTTCGCATTCGTCTCGCTGGGAATTGTTCCTGTTCCTTGTCCTAATGTGGATTGAATCCTTAGCCGGTCCTTACAGTAAACGATAACAACGAAAAATAAAAACATCAATATCTGAGAAGACCTAATAAAAAATAAGTAAGGTACATGACAGGTCGCTTTACAGAGGCGGTTTACATAGTTCTTCTATACAGACACATTTCAAATATATACGTATATGATCATATATCCTACACCTGTGCATTATTGAATTCACTTCACATTAATATAATCGCTGATCCAAAAGAAACACAGTATATTCAGTACACTGTTGTAAAGATCCCAGTATCCTTACGTAAATCCTTAAATTAATTATTTAGTTTACCCGTTTGTTTTGCTTAAAAATTCCTATTCATTACAAGAATTAATTTTTTTCCTTCTTCCGTGGTTAGAAATCATGTTTAGACTGCGACACAAGAATCCCCACGAAAGTACCATCTCCATTATCTTATCCAATCACGTATAGGTCTCTTCCTATGTAAGCGTAGATGCAACCGAGCTAGTACAATTGCGGTATCACGACCTGCTTAGCATTCGGGAGGCTATGGGTTCGATTCCCGATGAGGTATTTCAGGGGGTTTCCTCATACACACGTAGCGGCAAGGTCACTGCGTATACGCACACCATGTGCGGCTATTTAGGTGAATCCTGGGGCAGTATTTCCCCATTCAGAGTCCTAATTCTGTTCCTTCCGATCCTATCCTGACAACTCCCATCCTTAGTCCCACCATGCGTAAAGTATGTATGTATGCAGGGAATCCACGATTGTTGCTGAAGGAGCTTGGAAAACTGAAGCAGCCCGCCTTCCCTCTTGGGGAGGGAATGAAATACGTAGCCTTTTCCTTTTTTTTCGAAATTAATATTCGCTGTCTGCGTTCGGAACCCCGAATATCAAATTAATTGCTTAAAGGCTTAAAAAAAAGTCAATTGGCCACCCTCTACAAGCATCGTTATCACGATTCAATTAGAGAGCTACCATGTTACCACTCTGGTGAGTGACATAGAGTCCCTACTGGTGGAAGGAGCGCCGAAATCTAACATGTCTAATCAATAATTATGGTTGCAGAAATAGAAGCCAAAAAAGAGATTGATCGACCGACAGACCACGCCCATACGACCACGGTAGCGCCTTCACCCGAGCGAAGGAGGTCATCGATAGATTCCGGATATAGCTTGCCACATCCAAAGACCGTGAAAGGCTGATGCGGTACTGACAGGCATGGTACTCTGTACCATACTTGCCGTAATTGTGAAGAAGCACTCGGGTTATTATCGGTTCTGTATCGACTACAGAAAGGTCAATCGAGTAACCGTAAAGGATGTTCAACCCTTACCGTATGTGCAAATAATACTACACCAGCTGCGAAAAGCAAGATATGCGAGGTTATTGGCAGATTCCCCTGGAAGCTAACCAATAACCGTCTTCACCGTTCCGGACAGAGCGTTATTTCAATTTAAAGTTCTTCCTTTGAGCTCTATTCCGCACTGGCCACATTTCGAAGAGTTATTCACACTATTATAGGCCCGTAAATCGGTGATAAGGCGTTTTCATGTGTGACGACATTATTATTTTAGGTAAATCATTCGAAGAGCGCCTAGAGAACAAGAAAAGCACAAAAATGACCAAATCGCGGGTTATAGTTGCAGCAGATGCGATCGCTCAACTGTAGACACCCAGAAACGTCAAACAGTTCACCTAACCGTCTGGTACCGAATGTTCGTGAATGGGTTTGCACAGTTAATTCAGCCCCTGACACGCCAACAAACAGTTTTTTAGATATTAAAGAAGCACTCACTGCCTCCCCTGTGTTAGCATGTCCAAACATTTTCCGACCCCATGCAGACGCCAGTTCGACCGCTATAGGAGCCGTCCTTACTCAGGTACAAACGCCAAATGAAAACGTCATTGCATACATTAGATGAATCCTAATCCCTGCGAAAAGAAATTACTCTACTATAGATCAAGTGAGTTTCGCCGTAGTGTGGTCTATCCTAAAGCTCAAGGGAGCCTTAAAGGATACTATTTCACGGTGTTGACGAACTACAGGAATCTTAAATGGCTCCTAGCTTCAGATAGGCCCGGTGGATCATGGCAATCCAACATTTGACTCCAATATAGATTCCGGAAAGGTACGATTAATCAAGTGGCCGACGTACTATAGCGACTACACGAACCTCCTGTACCAGAACCTGCCTTATCCACGTTAGCACGGAATGAAACCGATGAACAAAAATCCGCATGGTACCTGAAAAACGTCCGCAGTACAAACTTGAAGGGAAACACCTGTATCAATTCTTCCCCAATACAATTCTTGAAATGGAAATAGGTAGTCGTTCCAGCTGGAAGTTCTGTACACCAAACCTCAGCGACGAGCCATATTACAAGAATATCACGATTCCCGAACGCCGGACATTTCGGAATCGCAACACCCTTTGCCCAGTGTATCGAAATTGTTATTGGCCTGGAATAAAAGCAAAGGTCATCAAACACATTAAAACCTGTCTTATCTGTCAATCCAATAAAAACTCCACTCAGAAACCACCTGGCGAAATGTATTTCTCCAAATCGGGCCACCCCTGGCAGAATGCCAGTACTGATTTGATGGGCTCGCTGCCGTTCACGAAAAAGGGCATAACTTCTTAGTAGTTTTCCAAGATAGATTAACCAAATGGGTCGAAGTAAACCCACTCCGTTAAACCACCAGTAAATGCATTATGTAAGCACTTAAGGAGCAGACAATAGAGTTTTGGTAACCCTAAACGCGCGACTTCAGACAATGCTCTTCAGTGCACCAGTGAAGTGTTTCAGTCTTTTTTACAAGAGCATGGGATACAAGACCGCTCCTTCTCCTAAGATGTTAACAAAAAATGAATTCAGAACATCTTCTCTAATGAATTTCACTCCTATGCACTATTGTTCTACTTAACGTTAACTCTATTTTTAATAGTTATATTTCTAGCTTTACAGGATAGGGGTAATAATGATTTATTCTAAGTACAATGAAAAGCTATTTATTGAACATGTTATCTCTAAAAGCAACAACAGAGGAAAGTATATACTGTTCAGCATTAATCATACCTACTAACATGAATTATATAATTTTTCAGGACAATCAATAGTACTTGGAATTTCACAAACACATGAAAAAAATCTTGCTATAAAATCACGATCCATACATTTAAAGTCATAGCCTTGAGCGGCTATAATGGTTTCAGTTATGTAATTTTGATCGCAATTTTTACCACAAAATCGTCCACTTGACGGATGTAGTTGTGTTAAGCACTTATCAAGTTGTTCACCAACAGCACCAACAGTATTTCCTTGATATATTTGACAGAGACAGTTTCTCATGCTTCCTAAAAAGGCGGAATCCAGACAGGGGAAAGGGAAGGTTTTTAGTTTTTCTTTCCAATGCTCATTTTCAGTTACATTATTGCAGTTATTTTCGGTATACTTTCCTAAAAATAAAAAACAAAACATGAAAGATACCTTAATCTATTATGTCTGACTAGCATTTTTAATAAATTACGAAAACCACGTGATCCATTCTTTATTGGACAATCCACAAATCAAAATACCAATGTTTGTATTGTGTGGAAATTTAAACAGCGACTTTCAGTTTAACAGATATAAGATATAACTATAAAATATAAGGTTACAAGAAAATGTTATTACATTTTTATTTTATTCAGAACTACAACTTTACGGTATAAACCTAAGCTCATAAAATCTGGTACGCAATACATTTTAAGGAGTGTTTGGTCTGCCGACCGGTCGGTAGTGTAGTTAATCCGGTAAACTGTCGAACGTGCGGTAGGTGGGATAGCGGATTGGCTACACTACTATGTTTGTAACATCCCCCCAAGTACCCTATCTTGAAAAGTGTAATTTGAACTTATTTGCAATAATGTAAATTCAGGGAGCCCTGTACTGTCTTTTATTTTAGCAGATTTCCGCTTAATGAGCCCGTGTGCGAATGAGATACCTTTGCAAGGCAATGTTTGATTTTTAATACGTTACGTACGCTTGTAAAATTATTTATTGCCAGCCTTCATTTATATAAAAATACCTACTTACACTTGATGTTAATTTATCACAGACACAAATCGTTAACATACGTGGTTTAACTTCAAAATTGGGTCATTTATGTATAGATTAATATTTGAAAAATACATTAAAACTAACACCGGCGAGAAAAGACAAATTAGCGGTGACCAGTTTAAAAGAAAATGTACTCGGAAGAAATATTTTAAAGATAAACTGTTTACAATGAAGGTATTTAATTATCCAACACGATCTGGTCCGATCGACGCTCTAACTGTAACTAACCATTCTCCCCCGATTTCAAACTACATTTACTACCTCAATCAACCCCCATTTTTCAAAAGTAATAAAAAAACAAAAAATTATTATGTTGGAACAGTTTCATATTAATTATTGAACGACATCTTAATTTTAAAAATATGCATTCGTCCGTAACAAGTGCTACATTTAGGTCTCAAGTTTCAACGTACCAAACAAAGACGTGTTTGATTGTAATGTGTACCAACGTAATTAATTACTAACTAGTGACATTTTTACTTGAAGAATGTGTGCATAAGAATTTCCAATGATTCGTTACGCCCCTTCAGTAAAGCAGCTTTTAAGCGTACACCTGCTAATTAAACCTCAAACACGTGTTTTTCAACCCTTAGCCAAACATTAGTTACAAAAATAAAATATCCCGAAAACCATGCTCAAATAACGACTTAATATTTAATATAAATATGTTAAACCCCATTAATTAACTTTCCTATCGCGGTAACAATTTCGATTTAAAAAATGTTTGTTGCAATCATAAAATTTTCGCGGTCCTCTACTTACATTTTCTACACGTTTATATTTTCTTTAGTGTGATGTAAAATGTGTCATATTTGTGTTGGTGATAAATTTGCGTACTTTCAAGAATTGAGTGAGAGCAGTATGCTTCTAACCTATTATGAGAAGCTGAGAAGCTAAAGACAGCAAAGCATTCCAATACTGCGCATGATCAAGTAAAAAGATGGAAATGAATTTACGGTAACCTAATTTCTATTTTTTTTACTCTTGATCCTGATTAAGTAAAGAAATAAAAGTAAATCTACGGTAACCTATGTTACCGTCGATTTAATTTCCATTTTGTTTTAATAATGCGCAATATTGGTATATTTTGCTGCCTTTAGCTTTTCGTGATAAGACTATCAGATGTTCGGCAGAATAGCGTACCGCTCATCCCGCCGACCGCTATTCGGTAGATTAGCGAAAAGTCTATACTACCGACCGACCGGCAAACTTAACACTCCCTACATTTTAAGGCACCATCATATGTGTCTAATAAATTTCCATACCTAAATTGCACAAGCAATAAATTACACATAAGAATCCGCCAGATGAGCTCCAATAATAAATTAAAATTGACAAGTGTTTCCAACAATGTAAACAACTATATAAGGTGTTACAGTATGTAGTAAAGAAAATTTAAAGGCATATTCTACATCTAAAAATATGAAAAAAGTTCATGTAAACATGGGTCCGGAAATACTTCGTTTTCATGATAAAGGGTGTTTAAACTTTCGTATGTTTAGCAAAAAATACTGTACTTCACTGATTTTTACAAACGTTAGATTAATTCTGCTTAAAAAGTGCCTCTCGGACTTTTTCGTTTAGGCGCAGTATTTTCGAAATAAAAATTATTTTATTAATCAATACAATAATAAACTATGCTCACAATAATTTATTTTAATTTTATTATTTTATTTGTAATAATTTTTCAGGAAACGGTGCATTAAATTTTAAGTTTTAATGAAATGCTGGAAATAGCTTTCCTGTTCTTCAATGTGTACCTACTCTAATTCACCTTTGCATATTTCATTTGTCTCTTTGGAATATTTGAAATCGTTGGTTTATTGTTTTACAAGAATTGGCAACGGGTTCCACCACTATTGTGGCTTCATTTATTATGGGAGTGGAATACATCAGTCTCTTTAGATACACCCAGAGATATAAATCGCACGAATTTAAGTCAAGTGATCGGGGTGACCAAGAAATACGCACGCCTCTTCACGTATATATAGTTTCTTACATGAAATGCGCAGGCGCCCCGTCCTGGATAACCATAATTTTTGCATAATATTAAGAGGGACAGCTTCTAGTAGGTTGCGTAAATTCTATTGTAAAAAATGCGGGTATGTTTATCTAATCTTCTGGGTAAGATAAAAGGAAATTAAAAATCTCATTTGTGGTAAATGAAGTTTCGTCCCTCAACAAAATGCACAAAACAAATTGCCGATGCTCTGCATTTTTTTGTCTTAACTAGTGACAATACTACAGTCGGCTGGAAAGTCCGCTTCAAAAGGGCTTGCAATCTCTGCAAATGGTACGGATAGAGCTGCTGCTCGTGTAGTATTCGCCATACATTAATGTGGTTGGTATCCCCCAATTCGTTTGCTAGACGCCTTGTACTTTTTCATCAACTGTTCTTAAAACATTTTCATATTTTCCACTGTTTGAGCAGTTCTTGGCGCCCCAGAATCAATAAAATTACCTGTTAGTTTTATTCATTCTCTCAACCGTCTATGAACATCTACAAGGTACCTGACGGTCAGGAGATGCATACTCATAGAGACGCGTTGCTACGTACAAATTTCCATTTTCTTTTCCATACATAAAATGAATGTTTGCCGATTTCTCAACCGAACAATTCACAATACTAAATACTTATTTTGTAGAGAACTTAGTAAAAATTAACTGAAACACCACGAATTCAAATCGCTAGGAACTGTATGACATTTCTTTTTGTTTTAGTTTGACCAGAAATGTATAACGTTTAGAAACAACGCCATTGCTTGTTGTACTGGTTAATAAAATAGTTACGGTGCAGACTTGATATGGCTTAAATAAAATGACACTTTTGCAAAGTTTTTTTCGCTAAACATAAAGAATTGCCAGCAGGCACGCCACTGGTGTAAATGCTTGAGAAACAATTTTGTACATGGTAATCTGACCTTGATACACTTGCGTGTACCAAAACTCATCTCAATATGTCAACTCGTTAAATTTAAAATAAATGTAAAATAAACAATTAAAGACTGAAAAGTTGAAACACTCCATATTATGAAAACGGAACATTTTCAGACCCATGTTTCTATGAACTTTTTTTCGTATTTTTAGATGTAGAATACGACCTTAAATTTGTCTCGCTGCATTCTGTAACACCCTGTATAGTACCAACTTAATTCGCTTATAAGCATTGGATATTTTATACATTATATTTCTGTTAATGTTACATAAGTACAGGGTGATTCACACTTGACACCTTGACCTTGTTGTGCGAAAGCCGGAGTAGATATTTAAAATCTGATCGAGGAATATTTGGGCCGCTCGTACTGAGTTCTTAATGCATTCAGCATAATTTAACATCATGACCACTTTTTCATTGTGTGAAAGCATTGTTAATAACAAAATAAAAAGTTAATTATAACCAGTCATTTAAATAGTCTTAACAGCGAAATGTAAAGTTTGACAATAAAAAAATTGTAGGTTTACCGATTTGCAAATGCCTGTAGCTTTTGAACCTAACAAGGTGAGTCGGTAGATTGCATTTAGAAAAATAACAATATTTGAAATATATTAAAAAAAATTTCCTGAGAAAAAATTATTTCTGGACAACATAACCTCAATCTTTAAAATTTTTACAAATTTATTTTTTGGTATAAATTATGGAGTAACACAAACCATTTAAGATCCCCCCGTATCAGATTTTAATTATCTTCTCCCGTTTTTGCACAATAAGGCCAAGGCGCCGAGTTTGAATCACGCTATACATTACTTTACGACTTTTTTGTTAATTATTCTTTTCGTTTTGCTATCGACCACTAACTGCAGATACGGTAACTTCAATTTCCCACATTACTATCATTCAATGTAATTTTGGTACGAAATAAAATTGACCACATTAATTTTAAACGAAAAATAAAAAACATCGAACGCGTTTCAGTACCCAAGCTATCATCAATGGTCAACTGGGACGAACAAAGAAATTTATATATATATATATATATATATATATATATATATATATATATATATATATATATATATATATATATATATATATATATATATATATATATATATATATATATATATATATATATATATATACAGTGTGGTCATAAGTGTGCAACATATGGCAATTTTTTATTAATCGCTCGTCCAAAATACGGGTATTGCCAAAAGTTGGTGCATGTTTGATAACCATTTTAGGTGCACGTAGAATGGTTCCAAGTCAAACGGTATACGCGGTAGGTCAAAAATATAAAAATTGCACAAGAGTAAAGTACCCTTATTTCAAAAAATTCGGCAAAATGTAATGCAGAAATGTTATTTAGAATTAAAAGTTATGCCCGAATACCAAAGCGTGGTCCTCTAAGTAATTTTTTTTTTTTTTTGAAAAAGGTTAGTTATTTGGCTATTTTTTTTGCATTTTACCAAAACATGTTGATAACTTAATCAAAATGAAATCAATCTGGCACAATTTTATTAAAACTCGAGCCTATATGAAAAATTAAATTAGATTTTTAATATTTTAGACAATCACTAACTTCATGTTTGTGCAACGATATTAAACATAAGTTTAAAATTTCGAAAAAAAAATCTTAACATGGTAAAAAATCAGTAATCATAATACGCATATTCAAAAACTCTAATCCAAAGTGCAAAAGCTTTATTTTAAATGATTTACAAAATCAAAATAAACGAACAAAAATTATTAAGAAAAAAAATTAAATAATATGTACACAACAACACAACTATCGACGAGTCTCCGCATGCCCACCTTGTCGTTCAATACATCTAATTGTCCGATCATAAAATTCATTTAGGGTAGATCGCAATACTCTTTCCGGAATATTCCCGCAATGAAATCGGATAGAGTTTTTCAACTCCTCGAGATTATTAAATGGTCGATCTTTATAAACTTTTTGTTTTAAATTTCCCCATAAAAAAAAGTCTAGTGGGGTAAGATCTGGCGAACGAGGAGACCAACGTGGATCGGTATTTCGCCCTAACCATTTGTCACCAAATTCTTCATTTAACTAATCAGAAACCATTCTAGCCGAATGCGCAGGACATCCATCATGTACAAACCAAAGTTTACGTCGTTCCCCTAAGCTCATGTTATCAAAAAAGTCCGTTAGTTCGTTTTGTAAAAATTGTAAGTAGGTATCCCCCGTAAGGTTTTGACGAAAAAAAATGGTCCTGTTAACTTTTCGTTGATAATACTACACCACACGTTTGTTTTTTGATAATATTGGATCTTACTGTCAATGACAAAATTTGGATTCTCATCCGACAACCACCTACAATTTTGGGACGAGACAACGCCATTTGTGGTAAATGTGGATTCATCTCCAAAAAGAATGTGTTTGTTGAAGTTAGGTTCTTCTTCTATTTTTCCTTGAATCCACATGGAGAAGTCAAAACGCAAGTCATAGTCCCGCTCTTGAAATGTGCAAATAAACATTGGCTTATAGGCATGGAACTTGTTATTTTTTAAAATATTCTTGACACTGGTTCTTTTTACGCCCGTATATTTATAAATTTTATTAGTGGATTTTCTGGGGTTCTTAACAACTGCCTGAAGAACTTGCAACTGATTTTCTTCATTACAAACTGTTTTGGTGCGTTGTTTCTTGTAATTATAATTTAAAGACCCTGTCTGTTTAAATTTTATTAAAATTCTGCTTACTGTGGAATAATGGATTGGATTATTATCAGGATACCTTTGGTTGAAAATGTCTGCTGCTTCACGCACTGATTTGTAGTTATCTCCACATATTAAAACTAATTCTGCTTTTTCCGGTAACGTTAACTGTCTTGGCTGAGGCATATTTTGAAATCAAATAAACTTAATAATCAAATAATAATAAACACTTAATGTCATTAAAATGTCAAAATGTTTACTAAAATCATTTGTTTTAAAATAATCATGGATATCGTCGATCAATTTAGTAGAATCAAATCTGATCCATTAATTTGTATGGTGTTTATAATAAGCATTTAAAATAAAGCTTTTCCACTTTGGATTAGAGTTTTTGAATATGCGTATTATGATTACTGATTTTTTACCATGTTAAGATTTTTTTTTCGAAATTTTAAACTTATGTTTAATATCGTTGCACAAACATGAAGTTAGTGATTGCCTAAAATATTAAAAATCTAATTTAATTTTTTAAATAGGCTCGAGTTTTAATAAAATTGTGCCAGATTGATTTCATTCTGATTAAGTTATCAACATGTTTTGGTAAAATGCAAAAAAAATAGCCAAATTACTAACCTATAATAAAATACTTATCTTTTTTGGGATTTTTTAATGGTGTACTTTAAATTATACAATCTAAACGTTTCGATAACACTTACAGTTATCTTCGTCAGTAGTAATGTTTGTTAAAAATTGTTAAAGATGTAGTAAACAATTTTGTCAAATTTGAAAAATTAAAACATAAACATAAGCCTGCTATTAGTATAACAGTTTGGGAAACATAAAGCCAACTATAAAATGTTTAGTAAAGAATAACTAGGTCATAAAATTAAATATTATTAAACTGCCTCAAAGATGACAAACAAGAACACTCTCTACGACGAAAGTTTAGATTGTATAATTTAAAGTACACTATTAAAAAATCCCAAAAAAGATAAGTATTTTATTATGAGTGTTAATGGTGAAAGTTTACATTTTCAAATTACTAACCTTTTTCAAAAAAAAAAAAAAAAATTACTTAGAGGACCACGCTTTGGTATTCGGGCATAACTTTTAATTCTAAATAACATTTCTGTATTACATTTTGCCGAATTCTTTCAAATAAGGGTACTTTACTCTTGTGCAATTTTTATATTTTTTGACCTACCGTGTATACCGTTTGACTTGGAACCATTCTACGTGCACCTAAAATAGTTATCAAACATGCACCAACTTTTGGCAACACCTCTATTTTGGACGAGCGATTAATAAAAAAAATTCCCATATGTTGCACACTTAAGTGACCACACAGTATATATATATATATATATATATATATATATATATATATATATATATGTATGTATACAGTGCGTTCTATATAATCGGACGCACTCAATAACTCTTTTGTATTGCGTCTCACAAGAAAGTGTTTAAATAGTTTTTATTCATTTACAAATACTCTATTAAGTGCTTGGTTTTATTTTTTAAATCACACTATATATATATATATATATATATATATATATATATATATATATATATATATATATATATATATATATTTGCATTTTGCATTGCTTATTTTCTCAATACATACGTATAAAATTCTTATAGGGTTTTATAAAAAAAAATTAGAGAAAAATGCCATCGAAAGTTTTTCAATTTTATTATACGATTAGAAGAATCAAACAAAACCGTAGGCAGCGTACGTCAACAAAATCGCATCGCAATTGTTTTTTCGTTAATTGCAATTGACAATCAGATAAAAGTTTAATTTGATTTCAATCGAAATAATTGTTTAAAATGAATAACAGTGAAAAATTTGACCTGTTGTTAATTTTCGGTGAATGTAAACGTAATTCTCGACGAGCGGTAGAATTATACGCACAAAGATATCCCAATAGATACCATCTTTCCGAAAGTTACATACGAAAAATTGAACAATCGCATAGAATGCGTGGAACATTATCTGGAGTAAATTATCAGAATTTAAAACAACAAAGAAATGTTTTGACCGAAGATATTGAAGTACAAATATTGTTTTTTTTTAGAGCAAATTCACGGTCATCTATTAGACATGTAGCGCAAGAAGTAGGTGTATCAGTTGGCTTAATTCACAGGACATTAAAAAAATTCAAAATGCTGCCGTATAAAGTCGATTTGGTTCAACACTTGCGGCCTTAAGACTCTGATCGGAGATTAACTTTGATTGCATGGATAGTTGAGCAATGTGATCAAAATCCATCATTTTTAGATCATATTTTATGGACAGATGAATCCAAGTTTACAAGTAATGGAGTTATTAATAAACAAAACAATCGTTATTGGTCTGACGAAAATCCTCCTTGGTCAATGGAAACTAACCATCAAACCGTATGGGGTACTAATGTTTGGTGCGGCTTAATTGGAAACCAATTACTAGGGACTTATTTCTATGATGGTAATCTAAACGCCAATAGGTATCTTGAATTTTTAGATAACGTGCTACCAACAATGTTCAATGAGTTTCCTCTGCTTCTGCGACAACAATTCTATTTCCAGCAAGATAGAGCTCCAGCTCACAACGCGTTGATAGTAAAAGAATATCTTAATCAAACGTTCAATGAACGATGGATAGGAACTAACGGCCCGGTAGAATGGTCTGCGAGATCACTGGATCTTACGCCGTTAGACTTTTTCTTGTGGGGTCATTTAAAAATGGTGTATGCCGATCCACCTTTAAATGTTATAAACTCAAAAAATAAAATTACAGCTGCATGTGTTAATTTAACTACGCAGCAAATCAAAAAAGCAACTAACCACGAACTCAGGCGACGATTAGAAGCATGTCTAGAACAGAATGGTGGCCACATTGAACAATTTATTCGCTAATTATAACTGATTTTGTTTAATTTTTCTAACCATATAATAAAATTGAAAAACTTTCGCTGGCATTTTTCTCTAATTTTGTTTTATAAAACCATATAAGAATTTTACACGTATTTATTGAGAAAAAAATAGGCAATGCAAAAATGCAAAAATATATATACTGTGTGATTTAAAAAAATAAAATTAAAGCTTAAAAAATTATCTAAACCAAGCACTTAATAGAGTATTTGTAAATGAATAAAAAACTATTTAAACACTTTCTTGTGAAACGCAATATAAAAGAGTTATTGAGTGCGTCCGATTATATTGAACGCACTGTGTGTATATATATATATATATATATATATATATATATATATATATATACAGTGAGCGGCTAAATTATGAAATAAATTCAATAATTCTTAAATCGGCAACTTCAGAGAAAAATCCCGATACCCGTCGATTTTTATTTTTAGGCGCGCGGTTGTACATGTTATTAATTTATTTTTGAGGTTACCTATGTAAGCGTGATGATGTCATTGATGATTTTCTTTGATGGAAAGGAGAGGTGTTGCAATGGAACTTTTGAGAGATCTTTTAATTATCTAATCAGTCGTAGCAGTAGTTTTGAGTATTTGCGTTCCGTATACAGGGTGATTCAAGATTATTGTGGTTCTATAAAAATACAAGCGAACTAAAAAAGACAACTATTCCAAATAAACTATTTTCAAGAGTGCAACGTTTCCACTTCTACCAGAAACCCAAGACAACTTTAAAAATTCAAATTGAATACCCTGTATGTTATTGCATTTTCGGATTCTGCATAAAATTATAAGGAACTTTTGTTAATATTTCCCTATACCCGTCTCTAAGCGTTACATAAATGACCTCTAAAATAGAATAATCTGACCAACCGCACACTTAAAAATAAAAATCGACTGGTTTCGGAATTTTTTTCTGATTTTATTTGGTTTGAAAGTTCTGTCATAATAATCTTTGGAAAAATACTGATTCACTTCATATGTCGAGCAGTTTAGTATCAAGAATACAGTAAGCACATTAAAAATGATAGCGAAAATAAATATCACTTATGATTGGATGTGGAGATAGAACCGGAACGCAACTACAAGTATGTAACTTATCTAATACAAAATATCCTAACAAACCTATCAGACAATCGACAGTTAGCAAAATTGAAAAAAAAGGGACACTGGTTACGTTAAACACGTTGCAAACACTGGCCATTTACAAATAAACGAAAATGTAAAATTAAATTAATTCACACAGATAAGTAAGTACCTACTATTAACACAAAACAGAGAAAAAATTGTTTAACGTTGTAGAATTGTTTGTAACTCAATTTAAATGTTCAAATTGCCACCCTCCTACTTCTTGGCAGTAATTCTATTTTTCAAATCTTCCAGATTTCGTGGTTTCTCGACGTATACTTTAGATTTCAAATAGCCCAATAGAAAAAGAGGTGTAAGATCTCGAGATCTTGGGGGCCACTCTATAGATTCTCGTCTACCAATCCATCTACCAGGAAAAGTTATGTTTAAAAAATCGCGAACAGGACGTGTATAGTGAGGAGGTGCACCATCTTGCTGAAACCATATATTATCATTTGGTAAATCAGAATCATTTTCATTTGGGAAAATTACTGCAATGGCAGGTATAAGTTCATATTGTAAGAAGATCAGATATCGTTGCCCTGTAAGAGTTTCATTGAAGAAAAGAGGACCAGTGATTCTGTTCTCTACTATTCCCGCCCAGACATTCACTTTTTGAGGATACTGAGTGTGTAACTTATTCATCGAGAGGAAATAATCCTGGGTTACGGTTATCTAAGTCTTGCATGACTTCACAAAACTGCATTCGGCGATCCGGATCATCTTCATTGAGTTCCTGCACATTCTGGATTTTATACGGATGGTATTTCTCCTTTTTAAGTACACGTAACACCGACCTTTGTGAAATGCCTTCATCAGCTGCAATTGCTCTGGAACTACTATGAGGATTTTCTACCAAACTTAACAACACATCAAGTTTTACATTTTCGTTCATTTTTGGACGACCAGCATTTGCAATGTGTTTAACGTGACCAGTTCCCTAAATTTTCTCTCAATTTTACTAACTGTTGATTGTCCGATAGGTGTATCAGGATATTTTGTATTAAAGTTACATACTTGTAGTTGCGTTCTGGTTTTATCTCCACATCCAATCATAATTAATACTTCAATTCGGTGTGTTTCACTAAATGGTGCCATTATTATTAATTAATTATCAGTTATTCACTTAGTACAAATACCTACAATGTAATACCATTAAGTACTGAAGTAAGTAGTAAGTGTCTTAAATTTGACTCGTGCCAACTCGATATCTAAAAAATCTATTCTTTTTGCTACTTTCTTTTCGTTGTCAGTTTTAAACTGAATTATTTCTGTATTCTTGATACTAAACTGCTCGACATATGAAGTGAATCAGTTTTTTGCCAAACATTATTATGACAGAACTTTCAAATCAAATAAAGTCAGAAAAAAATTCCGAAACCAGTCGATTTTTATTTTTAAGTGTGCGGTTGGTCAGATTATTATTTTATTTTAGAGGTCATTTATGTAACGCTTAGAGACGGGTATAGGGAAATATTAACAAAAGTTGCTTAGAATTTTATGCAGAATCCGAAAATGCAATAACATACAGGGTATTCAATTTGAATTTGCAAAGTTGCCTTGGGATTCTGGTAGAAGTGGCAACGTTGCACTTTTGAAAATAGTTTATTTGGAATAGTTGTCCTTTTTAGTTCGCTTGTATTTTTATAGAACAACAATAATCTTGAATCGCCCCGTATACGTAACGCAAATACTCAAAACTATTGCTACGACTGATTAGATAATTAAAAGATCTCTCAAAAGTTCCATTGCAACACTTCCCCTTTCCGTTAAAGAAAATCATTAATGACGTCATCACGCTTACATAGGTAACCTCAAAAATAAATTAATAGCCTGAACAACGGCGCGTCTAAAAATAAAAATCGACGGGTATCGGGATTTTTCTCTGAAGTTGCCGATTGAAGAATTATTGAATTTATTCTATAATTTAGCCGCTCACTGTGTGTGTGTGTGTATATATATATATATATATATATATATATATATATATATATATATATATATATATATATATATATATAGAGTGTTGGAAAAAACGTTCCGATAACTTCTAGGATAAATAGAATATTAAAAAATAACGTTAGTTCGGTTATTCAACATGAGTCCGAAAATGCTTCCTTAAGAAGATACGGCTGTGTAAAAGTGGCCCCAAAAATTCTTTTTTTTATCTCTGAAACGGTTTAAGATATCTAAATGAAATTTAGACTACAAATTGATTAGGTCATAAAAATAGTGTTGGCAAATTTTTAATATTTCGTATAGGAGCATCGCTAAAGGGGGTGCCACTTATTTTGCCCCCAAACTTTTTTAAAGGGATATTGTTAATTGTTTGGACAAAAATAAACAATTTTCCACAAAAAAGATACTCTTGTTGAAAGTAAAAAAATTACTAGTTTTGCAGTTATTTTAGGCAAGTAATGCTGACCGAATAAATTATTTTAAAATGAAACAATTAATAATTTTCATGTGCGAGAACGAACTGCCTCACGGAATAACTATTGTTTCAGAAATAGCGTATTCTTAAGATCATGTTATAAAATAATTTAATTATATTGACGTAAAAAGTGGTATGTATGCTTCATGTGTTAACTGTTTCCACAATGTAGCCCTTCTAAGAGCGTACGTTAAAATTCACGTTGTCACACTGATCGTGTAGTATACTATTTTTGTAATACTTCACTTAGGTACATGAACAATAAAGTAGTCAGAAAGGGTCATAATTTAATGATTTCCTATCCATCTTTCTTACTTATGAAACACTTAGAAAAAATTATGTTCGTCAACTTGGGCTAAAAAATAAGGCCTCGTCCTAACAAATTTGCAAAACAACCCACTAGCTAATTATATGTTCTTACGTGACAAAAATTACATTTGTCTTGGTTAGTATACGATTAGTTTATATCTACCACTTACCAGTATTTAAATTAAAGAAAGGTTTTACTTCAGATATAACCAAAAATAAACCAAAAATTAAGAATTGCTTCATGCTGGTAATCACAATGTTTAAATCCAACAGGATGCAAATTATTTCATTTTGATTGACAAACAATTATGTGCAGAATATATAAACACGTTATCAAATGGTACAATTATGTAATACAAAAGAAATGTTAATCTTATCAGAATTATTACCGAAAAATGTGGTAAGGCTATAATAATAATAACGCAGTGCTTAAAGTATATATCATTAATTATAATTTATTAAATATCAAAGAACAAAAAAAATTAGGACAAAGGTGACTAGGAAAAATAACATTATTTATTATCGGCGTTATATATCTTTTAGTGCCACATTACACAAAAAAGTTACTATGAAATTATTCCTATCCATTATCCTAAAATTAATAATCAAGGATAATTACCTATTTACTTCCGCAAATCCTCCTCCTTTTAAAGGTGTCTTTTCTTGCAAAATCCTTTTTTGACCCAACCATATTACATAGTCCTCTACTGACCCTTGTTACGGTATAAACAGGCAGTAAAACGGGATAACAGATAAAATTGGGGGTTTACTCAGTTTACTCAGGGGTTGAGGTGGGTAAGATGTCAATTAATTAATAAAAACCGGAAAGGGGCGCCAGAGTATTTGAAAAATCGCAATAGGGGTTGATTAGCCTAATTACGTAAGTTCACAGCTTGTCTAAATACTCAAATAACTCGCTTATCTGTAAGTAATGAATCACATGTGGACCTGGGCCAGCAGACCTCCGTTACACCCGAATGGTTACAAATATTCTCGTACGCTTATTTAAACTAATTGTGTACTACAATAATAAATAAAAACAATCATTACTCTAAATAAATCAATCATTGCCGTTGCGTTACTTCATTTAATATGTTTGATTTCCAATGAAACTTATGTCCCAAAGAAACTAGGAAATTCACATTACTCCAACGTACAACCAGATGGAAGGGTATTAATCAGATCGCTACAAAATTTACTCAAATAAAAAAAGAAAAAAAAACGCATTAGCGCAACAAACTTTAAATACTACATTATAATAGATAGTTACTTATAGTGTACAGTGTAATCACACTTAGATCAGATTAACTCGATATTCAGCATTGGAACTAGCTAGTTACCACCTTGGCCTTTTCTAAAAATTGTTGTAAAATTTTGTTCATAAAAATTTTGACAATATTTTTCACTAACCTTTATACACAAAAAGTCCTCAAGACAAAGTTGTAATTTCGGAAGATTGAATACGTTTGTCATAAAATTCTACAGTAAATTAATCGAAATTGATCAACAAGGAATCGTATTCAGTCTTATGTGCATACAAAACAAATAAAGCATTAAAAAACAGAAAATTTATTAACACTCGTCGGTCATGAAAAGCAAGTAAAACTGTAAATGTACAATAAAGTTTACCTTAATTCTGGTTCAGTACCCTTACGTTATACGATACATCTAGAGGAGATCTGGTGGTTGACTACTGTGGTGGCGATAGAAAGGTAATGAGGCCGGTAACCACGCTCGAAATTCCCTCGTGAAGGATATCGGCGGATCGATTTAGAAAGCCGAATTGCGGTCGATTATCATACAACTTGATTGTACGATATATTACAGTTTGTGTATTTACACTTTATTTACAAATTTTACTTTGGGCAACAGATCTGCGTACTTCTTTATATTACTGGTTAACATTAAAATTTAGTTGTTTACAGCAAGTTAATTGTTATTAGCGAGCTGTGAACGTTGGTTTACTCCGCATAAAAGTGGCGAGAGCTCCAGTGTAAAATGAATGCGCTAGTTATAACACATTACGCTTCCTTGGACCAACGGCACTACGCCGTTACAATAATTTAAACTGGTGATGGGTGAACAAATCAAAAGATCCCTACGATGGTTAATTGGGGAGAAAGCTACTCTTTCATAACGAAAGTTCGATCACCAGCAATTAACGAAATCGTACGTTCGCGGGATGGATTAGCTGTCGCCCGATAACGTGTATACGCAAAGCACATTCTTGGGAATTTAATATTGAAATTTGTTGAACACTATATTTGGTCTATACGATATATTCTGAAATGTAATACTCTTATGTATGTAATTTTTTTAATTTTTTACCGTTTTGTGAGTGGATACACTGTTGGTAAATTAAACATTTTTATTGTAAGTAATTTTATTATTACACTTCCTGTTTCATCGGATTATTGGGAGGAGATTCCCATTAATTTCAATCAAAATGTGCAAATACACCAAATAGCCGCATCTGGTTCACTACTAGAGCCGATAGGGCCCACGCTAATAAAACAAAGCAAAAGAAAATTACAGTAGTATTTATGAATATTTTAATTTCCTTGAATACATATTATAGAGATGATCACGTATTACGTATTATGTTTGCGTATAGCGTATTACTTATTAAGTATTACAGACTGCATATTGCATAACGCATATCGCACATTACACGTTACACATTACACATTACACGTTACACATTACCCGTTACACATTACACATTACACATTACACATTACACATTACACATTACACATTACACATTACACATTACACATTACACATGACACATTACACATTACAAATTACACATTTCACATTACACATTACACATTACACATTAGACATTACACATTACACATTACACATTACACATTACACATTACACATTACACATTACACATTACACATTACACATTACACATTACACATTACACATTACACATTACACATTACACATTACACATTACACATTACACATTACACATTACATTACACATTACACATTACACATTACACATTACACATTACACATTACACATTACACACTACACACTACACCTACACACTACACACTACACACTACACACTACACTACACACTACACACACACTACACACTACACACTACACACTACACACTACACACTACACACTACACACTACACACTACACACTACACACTACACACTACACATTACACATTACACATTACACATTACACATTACACATTACACATTACACATTACACATTACACATTACACATTACACATTGCACATTACACATTACACATTACACATTACACATTACACATTACACATTCCTATTTCGCGTTTTGAAGTTTTGATGACACCATTAGTTACATCTCCTTGAGGACCACTACATCCCCTTTATCGGTACACACTTCCGACGCTCCGTTCTCTGCCAGATATTGCGCTCCGGGTACCTCTCCTCTCCCTCTCCCTCTCCTCTCCCTCTCCTCTCCCTCTCCCTCTCCCTCTCCTCTCCCTCTCCCTCTCCCTCTCCTCTCCTCTCTCCCTCTCCCTCTCCCTCTCCTCTCCTCTCCTCTCCTCTCCCTCTCCTCTCCTCTCCTCTCCCTCTCCCTCTCCTCTCCTCTCCCTCCCTCTCCCTCTCCCTCCTCCCTCTCCTCTCCCTCTCCCTCTCCCTCTCCTCTCCTCTTCCTCTCCTCTCCCTCTCCTCTCCATATCCCTCGCCCTCTCCATATACCTCTCCCTCTCCCTCTCTTTCCCTATCCCTCAAAACACATGTTTATCCGACGAAGCAACCTTTACACTGCGTGGGAGTATAAGTCGACATAATTTAAGGTACTGGAGTGACGTAAATCTGCACTGGATGCGTGAAAATCATACTCAAAGACCACAAAAATTAAATGTTTGGGTAGGTATAGTGGGTACTCGGCGACGTAAAATCCTTCCCCTTTCGGATGTCTGGGAGGGCAAAGCGCAAGCAACCTCGATCATCGAAAGTACTCTCTTTCTGATCCATTATTGCAATATCCGGGGTATCAGAACAAATCCTATTGCTGTTCATCAGCATTTCGAACAATTACAACCTGATATTTTGTTTCTACCTGAAACACAAGTCTCTTCTTAATTTTCCGATTCATCCGACTTGCAATTTATCCAGTACAATCTTTACTCTAACTTTAGATACGAAGGAGAACCGTCTGTCTACCTCAAGGACAACAATATTCTTGTCCTAAATTTGTGAAATTCTGCTATTGCGTTTGTAGTTCTCCTAATGATAGAAACTGTCAAGACTCCTTCGATTACCTTAGTTGAATATTGACTACCATCTGTCTCAGTTTCCATCTTGCGATATCCCAAGGTTTATATAGCTCTAACTGGCTTCAATTTGTATCTATTACTAATCCTGTTGGTAATAGTGCAAAAACATTTGCTATTTCATGTGATATCAAACACACGATTTTTGAACCCACAACAATCCCTGGTGATCCTAACCATACTCTTCTTCTTCTAGACCTCTTCCATACATAAAACCCAATCGTTTATAAAGCTTTAGTTCGTTCTTCACTGGTCTATCTGGCAATTGTCTAATAGGGAGACTACTGTCTCTAATTCCTCCGTTGTTCGTAACACCGATGGAACCTTGTGGTGTTTTAAGCCAGCTAAGTATAGTGTTTTACGGGAAGTCTTTGCAACCTTTACATAGTGTGAAAATTATTTTAGATCGTTTTCATCTTCTGACACTGCTCTTTCAGTATCTGAAGTCATCCATATGGGTCTGAAGTTATGCATTCCAAAAAAACAAAATCGTATAAGTCACTCTCCTTCTCAACCCCGATTCCACAAGGCTTGTACTTTGAATTACAAACCTTACACCGAAGTGAAATTTAATAAAACGGTCAAGAGTTATTCAGACTAGGTAGGTGCTAAAAATTCAAAAGTATTATCACTAAGCAAAAACTAGTTTGAACAACGACAATGGAATAAACTAGCTACATCTCCTTTGGGCAATCGTCGATCAGGATGTTGAGCTAAAGCCTTTAGTCAAATCTTTGGTACATCTTTAGTTCCCTCACATGATATCCTTTAACGGATCTGTAGTTGCTGATTCTGTAGACAAAGCCTAGTCTTTTTGGGACTTATTTGCATCATTTATTATCCAAACTCACCTCGTTTGGGTTATGTGATAAAAAACGAGTACGAGTCGTAGATGAGGTCATGAGTTATAACGCCTACACTTTTTCTGCTATACACAATTAATGATCTTATTTCTTCAACGACTAACCCGGTACATTGCTTTGCTTACGATAGCCTTTTCATTGTAGTTCATTTCAGTCTACTGATAATGATAAACCTCGAATCAAGACATTAAATCTGAAATGAAAATTTCATTCAACAATGATCTTCAACGGATCCTTGAATGGATAACCAATAATCTAGTTAAATTTAATGCTAATCAAGCTTATTGTGGCCTTGTGTCTGCTAGGAAAGCCAGATTATTTTCTGTTGTAAGTATGAATGGCTGAGATCTTCACTTTGCAGACTCTATTACTATGTTGGGAACGACTATCATGGATTGATTATATTCTGTAAGCAACTAAAGCATTCGCTGGTAAGTAAAATAAGCTTTTTGCACAGATCTAAACAGTGCTTTACCTTCCGACAACCATGTCTATGGTATAAGGCCCAAATTCGACCTCATTAAGAATATATCTCACCTCTGGGTTATGCTTTCGATATCGATGATGCTATTCAAAAAACACATCATTAATATGAAGTACAAATCTCCATTTATCGTACCAAACGGCGCAATCCACATTCTTCTACCCGACTTCTAAACTCTGAAATGATTTCCCTCACTTATGATATGAAAAATGTAAGGTAACCGTTCGTATGGATCTCTTAGCAACTCAATATCCCCCTACCATTCCTCTCGAGTGTTCCTGGTTGTTTTAGCACTGTAAGCTAAACTTAGCTTGTTCAGCACCACAATTAACAAAAGAAAGGGCGCGCTGCTCTACATTGCATACGTCGGTATTACAAGATGAATAACACTACACCTATTTGTTATAGCCCAGTCAGGTATTTTTGTCTTCAGGGTCTATCGACGCATGGTAGAGTGGGAGTATGGCCTAACGATTACAACTACTCCTGGGACTTATGTTCCTCTCTGACAGGTACTGTTCTTCAATTTCATCTGTCACAGGTGGCCCTTATCTTCCTTTCTCTTGGATTATTTGTTGCTTTTTATCACCAATTTCACGTACTACATAAATGCCGAGATGTTTTGTTCATTAGCACCTTATTTATTATGTTTTCAGGTGTGCTCTTTTCTATCACTGCGTATATTTTCTCGCTGTTCCTTCCATCGGCAAGTAAGAAGGTATGTTCTGCACTATCGGACCCTCCACAGTGCCCACATTCTGGTGTTTCCTTATTTTAAATCTATGCAAGTCGTCCGTAAAACACCCGTATCCTGTAAGGAACTGACTCATGTAATAGTTTGCCAGTATCCTTGTCCATTTTGCCTTTTGTATTTTCCCATCTAGTCAGACATTCTACGTTCATCCCTATCATTGCCTGTGTGATTACTTCTTTGCCCTTAGCTTCGTCCTGTATCTTCCTCGTGCTCGCTAGTAGGTCCAGTGGTACTCTTTTGCTTATAACGCAAAGCGCTTCGGGCGAGGCAGCCCTATACGCGTATGTCACTTTCAAGTTAATTTGTCTGCGAAGTTGCAAATAGTCTTTTATACTTTTCCATTTTTTTCGGAGTTACCCATTCAGGTGCACCGTACATTATGATTGCCTGTGCTATCAGTGCAATAATAATAAATCTCTTTGCATGACCACCTTTATCGATCGCCATTCCTAGGTATTTGATCTCTGCGTGAATTTTTATTGCTATCTGTTTGTGTATTGCACGTATTATTTTTAGTTGTCTGTTCAGCACCGCTGCCTTGGTATTATCACGTGCTACCGTCGGTCCTTTTCCTCTCATTCAGTCTTCTATTATGTTAATCGTAACGCTTATTTTGGAATTCCGGCTCAGCACGTTATCCGCTTGGACCCACAATTCCAGGACGTCAGCGTAACATATTAGTTTCACGCCTTTGGGTGTGATGACCCTTAGAATACCACCATATAAAATGTTACATTAGTCGGGTCCTACCACTGTCCCTGTGGCACTCCTGCATGTACCTCCCTGATCATGTCCTTCGGTGCCATAATTGTTCTCCTTCTGAGGTAGCTAGTAATAACATTCTGCAGGAAATGTTTAATATTTATTTTTGATAGTTCGTCCAAGATGACTTGTCAGCGCCCCGCATTAAAAGCATTTTGTATGTCAAATAGGAATAGTACTCCGTACTTTTTTATGCCTTTCCCACCTTTCTTGTTGTAGAGAGTAATTCGTCTGCAGCCAATATAGTATTATACTTTTGTATACCTTACCCAGACAATTCAGTGGGCATACTGGCCCCCGTTTTCTTAGGTTTCGGTATTAGCACCAATGTGGCCGTTTTTCCGTCTACATAATTTTAGTAACCCTCATGTGCTTGTTTCGAGATTTAGGCTTTGGGCTCCGTTATCTTGAGTATGTGGTAGACTTCTCCGAAAGGGTCGTTATTAAGGTCAATACATAGCCCTGTCAGTTGTCCTCTTTTTGCTTTAACGATAGCCGTTCGGAGTTTCTTGCGTACTTCTCAGTAATTCTCCTCAGTATTGGTGTAGTCTGTTTGTTTTCTTCTTTCGTTGACTAGTTTCCTTCTTATTCTGTTTGAATGACTCTTTAATTCTTTAATCTCCTTCTTCCACCACTGGGGCGCTCTCTCAAGGTCTCCTTTGCCGTTCCTTTATTGGCCTATTTTTTAATTGCTTCAGAATTCTGGTAATTCGGTTTGAACCGCTTGGTCTTTTAGAATGTTGCCATATTGCTTCCACCGAGTTCCCTATTTTCTTGTGGTCTATTACGGTCTTAATTTCCTGCTATGCTCTCGTTGAAGATGCATTTTTTCGATCTGGGGATTAATAAATTTGTGATTACTCAAACTCTCCTCGTTCGTGCTGATGTAGGCACTGACTACCACTAGATCTCCAATAATTATCTTCACGAAGTTATTTCCTCTTTTAGTGAAATCGTGGACCATGCACGTACCATTGACGTTTACGATTGGAGCGTCGTCTTCTTTACTCATACTAAGTAGCTAAGCTACGGGGTCTTACATTTCTCGTGTGGCACCCGGTATATATATATATATATATATATATATATATATATATATATATACAGGGTGTTCTACAAGTTCATCCGGAAACTCCGGGAGGAGGTTCTATGAGCTAAAATAATAGCAGTTTGTAAGGAAATTTTTTTAGGATTGTCATTTGTTTACAAGTTACGGCTTGTCAAAGACCAATTTTTGTAATTTATTTATTAACGATTTTGGTTTTACAAAGAGATAGCGTTAGACAGTGGAATTACACGAACAAAGTATGACAGATTCTCCTATTTTATAATAATAATACATTTTATTTGTCCAACAGAAACAAATACCAATTACAGGACAAACTGAAAAAAAAAACTAAATACAACTACATAAACAGAAATACAAGAGAAAATACTACACATAACATAAGGACTATAAGTTACTTTTATGACTAAATGGCTGCATTTATCGGCTTGAATAAAGAGTACCTACATATTTTTTTCTAATATTGTTTCTCTTTATAATAATGTCC
This sequence comes from Vesta saturnalis, assembly GCA_036346205.1. NCBI lineage: Eukaryota > Metazoa > Arthropoda > Insecta > Coleoptera > Lampyridae > Vesta > Vesta saturnalis. The sequence continues at coordinate 114,984 of JARFJB010000602.1, forward strand.
ATATTTTTGCGATGTTTGGCAAGAGAAAAAAGTTATCAACAAAACATATTTTGGGTTTTAGGTAAAGTGCCCTCTAACGGCGCAAAATGGAACTTTTTATTACTGCTCCAATAGAACTTGATCTAATAGTAGGTATGTCAAATGAGAGACTAATCGTCCTTGAACTGCAGAAGTTATTTAAAAAGAAAATTTTAGAAAATCTGTCTTTGACAAGCCGTATCTTGCAAACAAATGACAATCCGAAAAAAAATTTCCTTACAAACTGCTATTATTTTAGCTCGTAGATTCTCCTCCTGGAGTTTCCCGATGGACTTTTAGAACACCGTGTGTATATATATATATATATATATATATATATATATATATATATATATATATATATATATACATATGTATATATATATATATATATATATAAAATATGGTACTCACTAAACAAGCATAATACTTAGCACAGTTGGTTACCACTAAGTAAAGTAATATACCACTGTCACTGAGTATCACACAATTATGGGGGGTTACCCGCCGCATTTTTTGTTTACATTTTAAATGGACCCAATTTCTTCCTGCGTCGATAATTGCTTTTAGTCTGATAGGCTGGGCAAGGCATCGTGCGGGCCTCGTGTCCCCTGTCTTGCATATATAGCAGCTCTTCGGCCGTTCACATGTTTTGCCTACGTGTCCATTATTCCCGCATTTGTAACACTATTTATAGTTTACTATCCTTGTGGTCCGGACAATTAAACCAAGAACCCGACCTCCACCTAGCACAACGTTCCCTAGCCACGCCGTGCTAGGGTCGCTGAAGTGCCCTCGTCGATTACGGGATGAGCAAACGGCTAGCGCTCGGCCGCTCTAGAACAGATTAGATCGCCCATTTAAACATTTATGGATTCAGTAGATATATTGTACTTCATCTTGGCTATGACAACGTGGTTATTTTCAGAGCAGATCTCAGTTTTTCATCAAAAAGCAGTGGCGATTACCACGGATAAATCAACCCTAAAAACTTTTTACATTTGTTTGAACATCAATTATTATTAAATTCAGAAGAGAACTCAGTGTAATTGTAATAAACGATGCACGGGATCATAACACCTTACTAACAGAAACACCGAAAGCTCATGTAGAAAGAAGATGGCTATGTGTACAAAACTTATTGAATGAACTAGACTTTGAGATTAGTAAGGATAATTTAAAATTGACAAAAACTGAAGTTTTTATTATGTATATATATCGATCACCCTATGATGTTCTGTCTAATTTATTTGGTTTATTTGAAAAGGTACTTGAAGGCGGTAAACAAACTACCTTAATTATGGGTGACTTAAATATTGATTTTTTACAAGATCACTGCGCGAAAATTGTTGTTATTAATGGTACACCTATCAAACGAAATGTGATGGAAAAGAAAATTAGTTTGCGAGTGATTAACAAGGTAACAATTCATAATTGAAAATGTGCCCATAGAAATGTCAAATTTGAAAATGTGATAAATCCTTTAAATATTGATCATAATTTATAGTGTTTTTTTTCGTGTTTTAAGGTATCATGCGCATAAACATATGCCTAAAAAATCAAAAACGATTAGAGCTGATCAAGGATGGGTTAACAAATCAATCAAAAACGAATCACTAGAGTTCCCAAGAAATCTAAGTCAAATGAACTGTTTGAACTTTATCTTTTAAAAAATATAGCATTTAACGTAACGGTTAACCACGCCAAACAACAATATTTTGAAAATAAAATTGTGAATTCTAATAACGTCGTAAGGGAAACAAGGAATGTTGTTAAGTCAATCACCAATCATAGTAGTCGTTGCAAACACATTGTGTTGCATTCCAACAGTGAAGTAATCAAAAATGAGCACCTGTAGAAAATTATTTTGCTAACTTCTTTCCTACAGCTTCTGTTAAAGCGATAAAATAGAAATTTAATAACAATGGACTGATTAACTGTACTTTAAATAGATTAAATACTTGTTCATCCCTTGTAATGTTTCTAAAACTTGTTGCAAGATGTAAGAACACAAGTAACGCCATTAAGAAACTCATTTGCGGGACCCAACAAAATTGATGCTAAATTACTAAAGCTTATTCTACCGGAAATTGTGAATATTTTTATAGTGTTTCTATTAAGAGAGGTATTTTTCCATCGGACTTTAAGAATGCTGATACAATTGCGCTCTCGAAATGTAAAGAGGCTGATCCAAATAATTACAGGCCTACATCAATTCTAAAGGCTATTAAACATGATTTATTGACTAGCTGGCAGCATGGTTTTAGATCAAGTAGAAGTGCAGAAACTGCTTGCTTTGTGTTTACGAAGAGGTGATCACAACGGTAAGTACGTGATTGGGCTATTTTTTGATCTCAAAAAAGCATTTGACACAGTTGATCCATCTATTTTCATTAAAAAAATTGGAAGCTTTTGGAATACGGGGTACAGTTCTAGACTGGCATGCGTTCTACATTAACAATAGAAAAATAGCAGTGAACTACAATAGTGTTAGATCAGGCTTATATAATATTGATTTAGGAGTCCTCCAAGGATCAATTCTTGGGCCTTTGCTCTTCCTGCTATTTATAAACGATCTCCCTCAACATATTAGGTGTGGTGTGGTAGTGATGTACAGTGATGGTACTTCTTTAGTTATTTCATCACATTCAGAAGATCTTAAAATCAAAGTAAGCATAGTGTTTAATGACATAATTGAATGGTGTTCTAAAAATAAATTAATACTAAATGTAGATAATACAATAATTACAAACTTTTCTGAGAAAAAAAATATCGCGGGGATCTTATCTAGGATTAGAAGATAAACAAGTCGAAATTATATTACGCTTTATATAAATTGAAAATTTTGTTTATCATTCTATCTCCCATAAATGTGTAATACGATCTTCAATACTCTCACTTATCTTATAATATTGCTATATGGGGACTTTCAACGAACGTTCAAGAGCTTTTGTGTTTCAAAATAGGGTTATTCTATTGATATTCAATTTAACGCCTAGAGAAACGTGTAGAAACATATTTATTAAATATAAAATTTGAACTTTGCCCTGCACGCACATATACAGGGGGGGTGTCTTCTGCGTGAACGGAGGATTGGTCCTTAACTATTAGAGATATCAAAACTAATTTTGGTGTGGTAATAATACACGATCATTGGACCAACATTTTAAACATATTTAGGTATACAACGTGTCCCATGTAACACTTCCAGCATGGGGATCTCGCTTATTATAAAAGATACAGATTTGGTTAAATTAGATGAATTACTCCTAAGGATTAGTGAAATTATAGGACACTCTCCAATTTCCAAATTTCCATGTATTTTAAGACTTTTGGCAAGAAAAAGAAAAATGTCAAATTTCTTTTTCTTGTAATATCTTTTTTGTTATATTAGACATATAAATTTTATTTGCACTTTCTTAAGATATTTTTTATGCAGAATTTAAATATCAATTTGGATTTTTTTTGCACTTTCTATTTTTTAGTTTCAACCCCTAAATTAAATTTTTCTTATGGAACGACAAGTCGGCTTTGAAATAATTGATCGTGTTTTTTTAATCTCTTTACAATGATACAGCACATGTACTATCTATTTTTAAAAATAACAAAGAAAATAAACAAAAATGTATTTTATTAAAGACTAACAATAAGTAGGCCGTGAAACATAAAAACACAATCGAATTTAATGTCACTTAAAAATTATTCGTTCCAGAATATTTTTGTGTCAAACATGGCTTGATCTACTAATACTGAAAAGTTTGATATATTGAGTTGTTGCATCTTGTCTCATAAAAACAGTACAGAAGCTGAACGGATGTACTTGAGGCTGTATCCTGAAAGAAGGCAGCCCAGTGCTCGTACGTACAGAAATTTGGTAATTAATTTAAAAGAATATGGTTCATTTTCAAAACCTACTAGAAATCCGAAATTACGGAATGAAGATGCAGAACTAAATGTATTACAATCAATTATTGAAAATCCTTCAACATCTGTTAGAGAAATTGAACATAACACTGGTATTTCGAAAACTACATCACAAAGAATTTTAAAACGTCACAGGTATCATCCGTATAAGTACACCATTCTGCAGGGACTTAGAGATGGAGATCAGGGGAGAAGATTACAATTTTGCCAATGGTATGTTAATCAATGTGAGAATAACGATAATTTTCCAGCTACGATTTTGTGGTCTGACGAAAGCAGATTTACAAATAATGGCCTTTTCAATGGACACAATATTCACTTTTGGGACCGCGAAAATCCTCACGTTGTTAAGGAAAGTCGGCATCAAGTGATATTTGGTTTTAACGTCTGGTGTGGCATTTTAGGCGCTAAACTTTTTGGGCCCATATTTTTTAACGAAACATTAAATAGTGAAAGGTATTTGAATTTACTACAAACTGATTTAGAAAATAAACTTGATGATTTACCACTGATTGAGAATATTAATATCTGCTTCCAACAAGATGGCGCCCCACCCCACAATTCAAACATCATCAGCGAATATCTTAATAATCGGTTTCCAAATTCATGGATTGGTAATCGAGGGCCGATTTTACGGCCTCCCAGATCTCCAGACTTAACGCCCTTGGACTTTTTCCTTTGGGGCTACGTAAAAAATCGAGTGTACGTGCAAACATTTGAGAATGCCGAACATCTTCGTGAAGCTGTTCTTGCAGCATTTGGTAGCATTAAACGCCAAAACTACGCAGAGCAATTACGTCGACACTACGCAGGACACAATTATGTTTAGAACGGAATGGTCAATTGTTTGAACATCTTTTATAATTGGATAATTATCTCCAATACTATTACCTGCTTAACTCCTGTTGTTATCTATTATTTGTCGTTTTCTCATGTTTCACGGCCTACTTATTGTACTTATTGTACTATTACCTGCTTAACTCCTGTTGTTATCTATTATTTGTCGTTTTCTCATGTTTCACGGCCTACTTATTGTTAGAGTCTTTAATAAAATACTTTTCACGAGGAATCAAAA
>JARFJB010000602.1:125000-190000 GCA_036346205.1 Vesta saturnalis
GGGATAAAATTAACTGTTTTTTAACATTTAAAAGATAATTTAAAAAAATTGTTAATTAATAAACAGTCAATTATAGTACCTGTCATAAAATATTTCAAATCTTTACACATTACGTTTCATTTTAAAGTGTACCAGTTGGTTGCAGTAAAGTAAAATAAAAAATACATTCACAGCACATATTAATGTAAAGTTGAAACAAGAAACATTATGAATTTGAAATTAGCCAATATAATTGTTAGATTTCTAACACATCATACATAGGTCAAACAATGCAAAATTTTGATGTAAAGTATTAATAACTCATTTACTGTCACAATTAAATTTACAAAAAGAACAACACCGATATTATTTTTACTCCAGATACAAAAAACCATTTAAATAAATATGGTTGTAAATATTAAGCATTCCTGTGAATAGTAAATGAACGATTACAAAGTCAGCAAACGTCATTAAACTTTGCGTTACTTCAAAGTATTTAAACAACGACAGCAATAAGGAAATGTTTTCAAGTATGTTTTACTATTTACATTAAAACAAATCATTTAAAAACGATTACAAACATATTTTAGATTATATTTCATAGTTTTCTCAACCAACATGAATGTTATCCACGCAATAACCGCTTTATTACTTTTGAATAAAGTACAAGCCATCGACATCGGCATAAGTAAGAAATAACAATTTAAATCTAATCTTTGCAAAATATTTCCCTTCCAGTACCAAAGTGCGCTGAAAATTGTAACCAAACTGAAGTGGCTTATTGGATACAACTTTTTTTAACATTTCCTTTCCATTGCCTTAATCAAGTCTATATAGAAAATGGTTTAAACTGTTATTGTGGACCTGTCAGAAATCTTTGTTTTGGGAGTCACGTAAATGCTTGTGTAAGAATTCAATTGCCACCACAAGGTACATCTTGCAGTAGTGATTGCGATGAAGATTATGTTAACGATCGCTTTCTTGCTCTTCAAAAGTTTGATTTGAATTGCATCGATGAAACTCTGTTTAAGTTATTAAGAATTTGTATTTGTGCTATTCCAAGAGGTAATTGCCCTGGAATTGGTTTTAACACGTGCTTTTTAAACATATTTAAATGATGATTTAACCAGATGTTGCATGTAGTCATACATTTTAGTACGTAGTAGTATATATTCATCAGACCACTACTTAGTTGTTTTATTGTCTTGTGTACTGTGTTGGCTGTAACCTTCTCAATTCATCGTGCTAAGATAGAAGACGGTAACCCTTCGGTGTAGCATTGTAACTTATCTGAAGCTAAGTAAAGGTATTACGTGTCATAGAATTCCCACCTTCAGAAGAATTACAACACCATTACTACAATTGATCCAGGAAAAAAGTCTTAGAATAGTACTTTTATGACTGTGAAAGAAAAAGTCCTATCGAATCACACAGCCTTGAGTGTAGAGAAAGTAGCGTCTAAAACGCGGGGAGCTAAACACACCACACATTTGGTTGGTAGAAATCATCAAAGCTAACGTGTGAAGTAGTTGTGTAAGCTCGAATGATATGTGGCATAAACGGTGAAAAAAATAAAGCAGTCTTTCAAATATGCTGTCAATTAATTTTACACATACCTGCCTCATTGTAACAAACCTTTTTATGTGTTTAAAATTTACGTTCATATTGGCAACTTAAGTGCATTTCGTGTAGCGTTAGTTGCATACCTCATTGGCGTAAAAAATGTCCATATAGTTCTTTTAATAAATTATTTGAAGTATTACACGTCGGCAGATCCCTTCTCGCGCTTCGAGTCATTGCGTAGGGCTACTTTGAGCGTCCTTCATTCATTGTTTGAACTACGTGTTCAAGTAGAAGCCATTTTCGATTTGTTTAAATTTTTTATTAAGAGTACCACATTTATATGGTGAGTGATTAAAATTATACTGAAATTTGAGACATTTATATTTTAGGCAATTTTACTTACACTTTTACCACTTATTTTTACTTTGGGTTTAATTTTATTTTAACGTTAACTTTGCAAGATGATGCAATAGATACTGCGAAGTGAGATTTCAATTACCAAATTTTACTTTGAACCATGCAAAGTCAATTCAGTTTGGAGGTTTATAAAGAAATTTGAAATTTCTATATATTTGGAATTACCAGCATATCAATCTGATTTTTACTTCAAATTCCATCAAAATTGCGCAATAAATTTAAAGTGATGAATCGACAGCATTTCCTTGTTTACTGAAGTTCCAGTGGCCCCCCAAAATGTAAAAAAAAATTACTTCAGGTATTTCGTATCGTTAATTAATTCACATTTTAGTTAATTAAGAATCACTAACCTTAGTTTTTAAGAGATCATCATTATAATCAAATTAAGTATAGTAATAAAACTCCTTGTTGTCATAATCTTTTACTTGTTATTTTCATGAGTTTTTTGTGACTTTTCTGTTTTTAAGGTTTATTTGTTCCTTAAAAACAAATTGGCGCCTTAGATTACACTATCTATTTTCAGGTCTGAAGCAACACCTTTTTTTTGTAAAGCGAAAATATCTAAGCAATTTTATTTTTTTGTCTATAAACAAATAAAATGTTATTGAACCTGGACCTATTAATCTACCGATGAGCAAAGTGGCATAAAGTCTTCTAGTTATCCATTATTTTCCATAACTAATTATAGCTCTCGGCTAGAAGTATTAATCACAAGTGGGTGAATCGTTTATACGACACCCTTTAAGATTACATCATAGGTAATAGCTGGTAATATAATTGAAATATAGTAGTAAGGATTTATGTTCAAATGCTTCACGATTAACCTATTATTGATTTTGTGGGTGGCACAATCGACGTAAACTAGCTTACTAACTAGTTTAATCTTGAGATACTTAAGGTTGTGATGGAGAAGGTTTTTCCATTTGTACTGCTGCTGGATGCTTGTTATTGCTTTATCCGATAAAGGTGTAATGGGTAGGTATATTCCGCTCAGCACCATGCTCCCAATCGGACGTGGTTTACTTTGCTATGCTCCAAGCTCTTATAACTCTTCTTGTACAAGTTTTGGACAAAATATTTTGCACGCCAATTCTTCATTTTGCTCTTAGCCCTCAAACCTGGTGACCCACTACTGGTTTTTAGATAACAAAACTTTGCCAATTTTCCCTTAGCGGTTTAAATCTTTTTTCGTGTTAGATATAAGCACGTAAGTATCCAGTAAATGCCAAGCGAGAAAATTGAACGATAACGGTTTGTTTGGAAATTATTGATTACAGACTTGCATTATCTACTTTGATTCGCTTGTGTAAAGCTATATTGATACGACCGTTCGAAATATATGAGAGTACCACCGATCATTAGCTTTAAGGAGATTGTTAACGTTAATCATGTTGCCAAATTCGTGGATACACATTCAGTTTTTCTTATGACAGCCATTATGTAGAGCTTCTAAGTTGCAATTCTGCCAAGCGTTTTAGCCTTGAGGTAACGATAGGGACAGGAAGCGCTAAATCGTTACTCGGGGTTTAAAATAAATATTTTATTTTATATCTGCAGAGATACTTAAAGACGGTGCTATATTTTCATCGTTACAAAAGAAATTATCCTTATTTTGTTAGAAACGAAACCAAAATTAGGTTAGGTCTGCCTACATAAAAAATTTTATAGTACGTAGGTATTTTCGTTCTGGAGTTACCATGGATACGAACATACATCCATACACACACACACACACACACACACACACACACACACATACGCACACACGCAACCGCACACGCTCACGCACACGAACACGTACACGCACACGCACACACACACGCACACGCACAAGCACACGCGCACGCGCACGCACACGCACAAATGCACGCGCACGCAGACGCGCACGCACACACACGCGCACACACACGCACACGCGCACTCTCACGCGGACACGCCCGCGCACTTGCAAGCACACACACGAACACGCATACGCGCAGACGCACACGCACACGCTGACACACACCCTCTCTCTCTCTCTCTCTCACAGACAGACACACATGCTTCCAGACATGATGGCCGAACTTGGCGAAACTAGACCAAATGTTTTAAAATGAACTAATAAGTCCACTTAGTGATAGTGAAAAGAAGTCGATTGCAGAACCTTTTCTACCTACATATGTATGTGTAGGTTGGAAGGTAAAACGCAAAAATAGGAAAATCGCATTGGATGAATGGTAGTATATAAACTCGTGCAGGACCTACTGATACTCCCCGCAGCGGCATTCGACCCCTCCGGAAATTTGTGTAAACTTGGAAACCGCGTTTGATATTGTGTTATCTATAATCCTTGCTTAATCAGGTAGGATGCTATTTTACTCTTCCGTGAAGGTGAATGTTGGCGACGCTTACCGGAATGTCAAAATGGAATGGTTATGCAAGATATGGGTGGTGTAAAATGTACCCATAAAGGAAATCCAAAAACTTTATTATAAATTAATACACTACTATGACAAACAGCTAGTTCAAAACAATCAACAGTAATTAAGAGTTTTTCTAAAACGTATAGAAGCGTATATGCATACTAAATATACACAATTCAACATATCATTTAAATACATGATTTAAACAACCGCATTTGGACGCTATTTTGTTTATTGTGGAGTCATAGCCCCCCCTTGTGACACCTTTCCAAACACTTTTTGTACATGCTCATGTGCTGGACGTATTTTTGACCTGAAGATGAAAAAGATTTTATCTGTTCTGTATTCATTATTATTAATATTTATTAAGGCTAGTTTTGATTTTTATCAAAATATTTGAAAGATGTAAAGACCTAGACATAGACCTTAAACATATCGATTACGTTCTATGCAATTTTGAAATGACTGCATTATTGATTTTTTATAGAGGAGGTCGACCTTGGCGTTTTAAGTTAATATGTATTTTATGGTTATTAAAATTATTACAGGTAACGTAAGATTAAAAATTAAATATTAAATATGATGGCCTTGGTATTTTTTAAAGTTGGTGTTTATCTCTATCTAGCATGAAGTTTAAATATGATTCTGCCGGGGATAAATGTTTTTGTTTTTACAATGTGGTTTATTTCTGGTTACGCATTTATTATGAAAGATATTGCATAATTGTTATTAAAATTATTACATTTCTTTTAAGTTCCATTTGTAGGTTGCGACCTTTACCTATATACGAATTTTATTACAACATACTTATTTTTCCTTGAGTATTACTTGAGTCATTAAGTTGCCAGTTTCCTTTTCAAAACAAGCTTTAACTGATTTTCACCTTGAGAAAAAACAAAGTTTGAGCAGAAATAAAATGCATTAAATGGTTACACGTATTATAGATTGTTTACGTTTCATTGTGTACTCCTTTTAATAGCGATCAATTATTAATTAAAGTAAATGTGAAGATTAGTTTTTTTTCTTTTTACTCCGTCAACAAAAACCCAAATTAATTAAGTACTCACCGTTGAATATCGATAAGAATTAAATTAAATTAAGGACTAAAGTAATAATGAACGTCAAATAAACATTATGTTAATGTTTAGCGATTCAGAATAAAATCATTTATGATAAACCGAAATTAAAATATCTAAGAGATTGCCGTTAATTATAAATAGGAATTTTCTCTTTTTTATTCCGAAACTAAAACTTATTAAGCACTATAAATAATTACACTGTTAATATAAATGCACGTTTTCCTTTAGTTATTCCAAAATTAAAACTTGATAAGTAATAATTTAGTTTGTATTAAAACGCACATGTTGAATGGAAAATTTATTAATAGCAGTAAACCGAAGTATTCAAAAATAGAATTTAAAATCCGATCAATCTAATTAAGAGAGTTTTAAATTAGTAAAACAGGTTATAGTTAACACCTTTATAATGATTAATTCACTTCGTACAAAATTGCATTGTTAATTCACATTATGTATGTAAATAAATAAAGTTTAAGTTGAAATAAGTTCTATCATATGAACGAGGTAAACAAACACAATAGGAATTGTATCTCATCCCTATTGTGTATAATAAATTATTTGTAATAAAATATTCCAACCGTTGACAGATGTGTCAAACAGTAACTAGGTTCTGGAATTGGGTGATTTTGAGTTGATGTAAGTGTTATTAATTACTAATTAAACCGTTAGATAGAATAAGTATTTCTGTTAATGGAAACCGGCCGAATATCAATCGCTCTGTTATTTCACAAATAATAATTTTAGCACAATGAAAGAAATATTTATTCAGCAATTGATTTAATATCAATTAGAACGCCTCATCGCTACAGTTATGGAATTTCTAGCCGTTGCTCCGTTTTAAATGTCGTAATCTATGTAGGTAAGTGCTTTTACCAAAATGATTATCTCTTTCGTTCTCACAGCGTACGTATAGACGAAGCTGAGTTTTTTGAATTAGTATGAGGTAAAGTTAAATTGATTTTGATAAGTAGCAAGGAAATCACTTTGCTACGGACTACCGTTTTGCTTGAACCGTAATCATTGATATTTGAATAATTAAAAGAGTTCAGATTTATTAAGAATTATTAATTTCTATCCATCATTGGTGAAGAAATTTTGTTTGTCTAGGGAACCTGTGACCTTTGTCAGCTACCGTATCCTCCTTCCGTCCGTATTAATTGAGCTTTAGGCTTCTACCATAAGGATTAGACCCTAAGTGTTATCGTCCATTGGGAAACCCGAGGCAGCCTGTTTGGAAAACCGTATACGTTTAGGAGTGAACTTAAACACCGCCTGAACAATAGTTTATCTTTTGGTGGCTCCTAAATTCCGTTTTCAACCGTGTGGAAAGACAACCGATATTCGCAGCCCGTCCAGGAGTGGTCATAAATATTCATAATTACCGTACCTTATAATTTTCTTTAAATAAAATATTTCCAAACAAGGTTTAATTTTTGTGGTGGACTTCGTTGAGGGCAAGCTTCACTTGCCACCACCGAGAAACCATCACAAAATTGACGCCTGAGTAGCTAATCATGTTTTGGCGTAGACTATTATCTGAAGATGTCTGATATATAAAAAGGGATTTTAAACAATTTGTTGACCGAAACCGATGGAGAAACAGAAGACGGAAGAGTGAGATGGATATACCGACTTAATAAGGAAGATTTGTAACAAGAGGCCATAAAGTATGGGCTACATCCGACAGGAACCGTAAATGAACTGCGACTAAAGATACCCATCTATATTAGAGAGGGTAAATGCTCCCTCTCCCGCCGATGGAAAGCCAGCATCCAGAAGTCCTCACTACCAGTTACAATACCGAGATGCATTACAATTCCAGAATATCGCGTGTGCCATCTGTCCCATATTTAAATGTGACCAGTGTTAAATATACACAACCAATTTAAATAACACAATGTTCTATTCAACAGCTAACAATAATCCAACCGTGGCCACAACAACACCATCTAATTATTAGTATAATCCACAACAGAATGTAAGAATGGAGAAAATGATAGCTGAGGTGAGTGATAGCTATAAGATACCGCTAGATAAGATGTTAGGGGCACTTCCGAAAATACTGACCGATAACGCACTTTTACGGTTTGGAAATAATAAATCTAATTGGGAGAATTACGATGATTTCATGACCGATTTTCAAGAATTTTATTTTCCGGTTGATTACGATATTAATTTGCATTTCTTAGTTAACGATTGCAAGCAATTAGCTTCCGAAAGTGCCAATGACTACTTCACCAGGTTACCAACGCTCATGCGAAGAGCAGGGGACTATAACAGAGATTAGTAACTCTTTTGGTTATACAAAAATTTACTACCGTCGTATAAAATGACAATTATAAAAACCGAAGCTTGTTCTGTTAATGAACAGTTAAAACTGTGTAAAGATTTTGAAGCATTACAATAAGAGTTGTTAGATATTTATTGTGTAGCATAACAGACCGCTGTAAAAAAACTGTGTAGCATCACATAAAAACAAGCAGCAAATTGCGAGGTGATATAGAGATAAATTCAAACTGTATCCGAAATTAACTTCTATAAATCAAAAACTTCCTGATTGTTGTCAGCTGCATGGGAAATTACAATAAGTCTGAGAGGGATTTTTGCTATCTGCGCGTTAAATCAAATAGGTATTTTAGAATTGAAAGCAGATTTTTGCAGGCTGTAAGTTAAACCAAACCAGTATTTTTGAAGATGAAAGTTGTCTTTTGCTATCTGTAAGTTAAAACAAATCGGTATTTTAGAGCTGTTTCTGCACGCTGTAACTGTAATAGATTGATTGAGGTTGATTTGATTGAGTTTGATTTGCGGATGATCTACTGTTTCCCACGCCGTACCCGCACGTTTAGGGAGAGTACCAGCTCTGAGTGTCCGTTAGCCTTATATAGAAAGTAAGCGATCGCTCATAGGGGTTAGGTGCATACAGTGGGAGAATCGTTGCCTGAAGGTTATGAAGAATTGTTAGCTCAGCTTCTTGACTGCTTTGTTTGAGATTGGTTTGATTGGTTTAATTAATTTCCGCCTTTTGGCAGGGGATGAAAGCCTGAGAGCAAGTCCCTAAGATAAGTTAGTGTTAGAGACCTCTTATTAGAATTCAAATTTTCCGCCATTACAATTACAAGGACTTGCATGAACTTTTAAAATATACCGCTAGTGGGCGCCAGAAACAAACCCAAATTAGTCCTAGGAATATACTGCTGTATGGTACCACAAACAAATTCAAATTTCCAACCAGGGGCCAACCAGAATACTGCGTGTGCGCCCAATTGCCTAACCGCCAGGGGCATACTGCCAAAAGGGCCATAATCAACAAGATGGCCGACAAAAAATGACTGTCAAAAAATGGCCGACAAAAAATATCTGACAAAAAATACGCCTCCCACGTGGGCATGTAAAAAAGTGGTGGGCAAGGTGCCCCAATGGCGAGGGTTGTGACGTGACAAAAAGTGAAAGTAGTACCGGTCTTCTACTTTTTACCGTTTAAAATTTCTGTGTTCAACTAAATTATTATTATTGTTCGGATTTGTTCCTTTTTAGTGCGATTTATTAAAAATTTAAGGTAGCAAATTTGGGAAAATGTTATCATTTCTGGTTATTTAATAAAATTTGGTGTTTTTTTTTTGTAACTGCCGCATCAACACACCTAGTGTTTACTGAAATCATGTGTAGCTTTAATGTAATATACGAAGGTGTCAATTACTGGATAGTATTATTTCATTTCTGTTTAATATTATTGTAATTCTTTTTTAATTTTTAATTACGTTTATTCAAAATTTAAAGGATTAGATGTTTTGGATTGAATTCAGTTATTGAGTGATGTACTGGTTTTACCGAAATTGTAGATTTACATAACTTTACGATGAAGATTTTTTTTGTTGCTTTGTTATTTAATTCAAGCCTTAACGTAATAGTTTGAGAGATAATTAGTCATTCTGACCTGGTTGATAAAATTGCAATTAAAGATACATTTTAGTAGATATACCGTAACGTTGATTATAAAGTAAATAGGTCGTTGACCGATCAGCTCTTTGAGTTTTGCACACGATAGATTTGCGAGTAGTCGTAATTTTTGAAGTTTTTATAGGAATCACCTGATGAGCTGTCGAGTACCTGGATTTGTCAAAAAGGTAAGCAGTTTGTTTATTTGTTTGAGAATGAGCTGTGTATTTTCGAATTTAGGAATTACAGCCCCACCAATTTCGTCGTTTATTAAATTTTAGGTCATTATAAACTTTCGGTCACGTTTAGTTTTGTTGTGACGTATTTCTCGCTTTAAATTAAATAATTAATTACCGTATTGACCAGTTTTTTTTTGTATTTGAGACAATAATTTTGACGTTGAAGTTTGTCGAAATACTTAATGAGTTTAAGTTTTATTATAGCAATGTTGCGGCTTTTATATGTAGTTATTGAGGTTTAGGTGAACTCTGAGTAAATATTTTTGAAGTAGAATTTTAGTAGAGACGAGGATTTTATTTTGAGTGAACATTTTGGTTCACTGTTAGCCCATTATCAAGATGTAAGTCATGACGTTTTCCCTTATTAAATGTATCTAACAGGTGGGTGGGTGACTGGGTGGGTGGGTGGGTGGGTGTGTGTGTGTGTGTGTGTGTCTGTGTCTGTGTCTGTGTCTGTGTCTGTGTCTGTGTCTGTGTCTGTGTCTGCGTCTGCGTCTGCGTCTGCGTCTGCTGTCTGTGTCTGTGTCTGTGTCTGTGTCTGTGTCTGTGTCTGTGTCTGTGTCTGTGTCTGTGTCTGTGTCTGTGTCTGTGTCTGTGTCTGTGTCTGTGTCTGTGTCTGTGTCTGTGTCTGTGTCTGTGTCTGTGTCTCTGTCTGTGCTCTGTCTGTGTCTGTGTCTCTGTCTGTGTCTCTGTCTGTGACTGCGTCTGCGTCTGCGTCTGCGTCTGCGTCTGCGTCTGCGTCTGCGTCTGCGTCTGCGTCTGCGTCTGCGTCTGCGTCTGCGTCTGCGTCTGCGTCTGCGTCTGCGTCTGCGTCTGCGTCTGCGTCTGCGTCTGCGTCTGCGTCTGCGTCTACGCCTGCGTCTGCGTCTGCGTCTGCGTCTGCGTCTGCGTCTGCGTCTGCGTCTGCGTCTGCGTCTGCGCCTGCGTCTGCGTCTGCGTCTGCGTCTGCGTCTGCGTCTGCGTCTGCGTCTGCGTCTGCGTCTGCGTCTGCGTCTGCGTCTTCGTCTGCGTCTGCGTCTGTGTCTGCGTCTGCGTATGCGTCTGCGTCTGCGCCTACGTCTGCGTCTGCGTCTGCGCCTGCGTCTGCGTCTGCGTCTGCGTCTGTGTCTGTGTCTGTGTGTGTGTGTCTGTGTGTGTGTGTGTCTGAGTGTGTGTCTGTGTGTGTGTGTGTGTGTGTGTGTGTGTGTGTGTGTGTGTGTGTGTGTGTGTGTGTGTGTGTGTGTGTGTGTTGTGTGTGTGTGTGTGTTGTGTGTGTGTGTGTGTGTGTGTGTGTGTGTGTGTGTCTGTGTCTGTGTCTGTGTCTGTGTCTGTGTCTGTGTGTGTGTGTGTGTGTGTGTGTGTGTGTGTGTGCGCGTGTGCGTGTGCGTGTGCGTGTGCGTGTGCGTGTGCGTGTGCGTGTGCGTGTGCGTGTGCGTGTCGTGTCGTGTGCGTG
Organism: Vesta saturnalis; assembly: GCA_036346205.1. Classification (NCBI taxonomy): domain Eukaryota; kingdom Metazoa; phylum Arthropoda; class Insecta; order Coleoptera; family Lampyridae; genus Vesta; species Vesta saturnalis. The sequence continues at coordinate 136,051 of JARFJB010000602.1, forward strand.
TGCGTGTGCGTGTGCGTGTGCGTGGTGTCGTGTGCGTGTGCGTGTGCGTGTGCGTGTGCGTGTGCGTGTGCGTGTGCGTGTGCGTGTGCGTGTGCGTGTGCGTGCGCGTGCTGCGTGCGCGTGCGTGTGCGTGTGCGTGTGCGTGTCGTGTCGTGTGCGTGTGCGTGTGCGTGTGCGTGTGCGTGTGCGTGTCGTGTGCGTGTGCGTGTGCGTGTGCGTGTGCGTGTGCGTGTGCGTGTGCGTGTGCGTGTGCGTGCGCGTGCGTGCGTGCGCGTGCGCGTGCGCGTGCGCGTGCGTGTGCGTGTGCGAGTGCGAGTGCGTGTGCGTGTGCGTGTGCGTGTGTGCGTGCGTGCGTGCGTGCGTGCGTGCGTGCGTGCGTGCGTGTGTGTGTGTTAATAGTACGGTGGAACCAAGATGGGTTAATTATGGTTTCTGGATTTTAAAAACCGAATAAACCGTCCTTGTCTTGTCTTATCAAACCGTGCCTTATTGGAAAGATTATGCATAATCGAAGTATAACAAGCGAATCAAGGCTATTCCACTGGTCTTCAAAGCTAGGGAAAACAAATGCCTCAAAACAGCTTAAATATTATACGAACTAGTACTCCATAGCAAAGTTCAAAAACAAACAAAACTTGCTACCTCTCGTAGCCATCAACCAGTGCGATCAGCAAAAGTGCTCCTGGACTGGTGCTATATCAAAAGCTTCAATATAATCGCACGTAACAGTAAGATAACGTAAGCGTTCGGCGATATCAATGGCAGAAGTCACCAAACCTAATTTTGCGAAGTATTCTGCAATGAACTCAAGATGACAATTACATCGTAGATCATTAATAACGCTTATGCTTTGTCTAAAATCGTAAATAAAAAATAGTCGTTACTGAAAAGGCCGTAAATTCACATGCGTGAAATTCTAAGTTTTGTTACGATATCTACAAGGTGTTTTGCAGGAGTATTTGCGCGTAAAAATCTGCTACATCACTAAACCCAATCTCTCACAAAGAACTCTCTAAACCAACTCCCTAGAAACAACTAACCAAAAATCATTTACTCCACTTTATTACATCATTACCAATAACGTTTTCAATACTAAAAACAAACTGGACATTTCCCACGAGAAAAATATATTCCAAAAGTACACCTGATTATATAGAATCGAAACATGTTCTCCTTAATAACATAACCCAAACAGCTCAACTAAATCTTCAATAACAGCTTTACTTATAAACGAATTGTTAGACTACTAAATACGTAGAATCTCAACATTTACACTATCCGACACGATAAGCTTAGATGACGGCAACACTTACAAAGCAATTTCCCTGAGGAAGAATTTTTTTAAATCTTTTATAGCAGTAATAAGATTTAATTCTAAAGAACAGATCCATTTCCTTTTAGCGAAACTACAATAACAAAATATTTACGGAGAGATACGTTTTTTTCAAAATTACGACACTTAAATATATCAATATTAAAAAGAAGCTCCACGCAAAATTCAACTACACGTGGAATCGTTTAGACAGTTTTTCAAATTCCTTTTAGGGAGGGGGGTCGTTCCTAATTTTTAAAGTTAAATAATCGATCATTAACCTTAGCCATGCCGTGAATGCACTCCAATACTATAATATTTTGGGGTGTCGTTACTGACCAAACTGTTGTCTTTCAGCGTTAATTTAGATTAATAATTTGATATTGCTGCTACTGAATGAATTTTTTCTGTTTACCCTTATAAACTTGTATACAACAATCATGCATGAAGATGTGTGAACCTCATGATGCTTTATTTAGATGTTAACTAAATATTTGAGTTTATTTACTCTTATGATAAGAGAAAATAAACTCAAATATTTAGATAACTCAATAATACAATAATTTGTGTTGATGTGAAATGTGAGGTCTGGCTATTAAATAACGAGGCTGCTTATGAAGAAGAGTTTTATTTTAAAAATTATTCAACAATCGACACACACCGTTCCATTCGTTTTTTCCATTGGTCAAAGCAATGCTGGAAGTCTTATTTTGTAAGAGTATTTAGGAGCTCCGCCAATTTTCGCTTCACCTCTTCCTTCGACTCGAACCGGGTTCCTTTTAAGGCAGACTTGATTTTCGGAAAAAGGAAAAACTCAGGCGAGTATGGCGCGTGGTCGAGCACTGCAGTCATTCTAACGGCTAAATAAAGCTTCACATACAGCGCCTTATCCTGGTGCAGGATCCACGACTTGTTTTTCTACAGCTTCGGCCGTATGTCTTAAATGTTTTGCTAATTAGGTATTGACCAATTATAATCGCTAAAATCCAAATTTTATTTGCTTGAAAGCTGGTGATTGTCTATTTCGAATTTGAATTTATATAAAAGGCTTGTTTGTAATCTTTCATTCAAGATGTACATTATAATACAAAGTTCGTTACCTTATTCGTACATACTTTTAGTCGAAAAATAATAAAATAAAAACGGTGTAACCTTTAATACTTTTAAGTTCTTTTATAGTGAAAATAGTTTCCACATTTTGTAGCTTGAGGGATATTATTTCAAATTACGTGGTACCTTAAACATCTATGTACTGTACGCTCACACTGCTCACGCATCCAGTGCACTACTGTATTAGTGATCCTCAAAGGGTCAGCTGAGTTAGACAATATTTTTACAAATAACGGCGATGTCTAAGTATTTTCTTGAACGCGTTACGCTGTATACTTTCCTAGGCGGAAAAAATATGATTAGGTCCAAAATCCTCCCTAAAAATGATTTTGTGTCTGAGTGGTGGAAGTGGCTTAAACGCAACAATATCCTTAATAATTTTTTTCCCTTCTTGCATCATCACTTTATAAAGTATAGCACAACATCCATCAAACTGTTGAGTAGTAACAACAAGTGGATAAACATAAAACAATGATGAGTATTTAGTAGTCCACTAATTGAAAATACATAGCACATATTGCAGTAATACGTTATCTTTAGTAATTAAAGTAATTATACTTGACCAGCCAGATAGTTGTGGTGTTAATTGGACAAGTTTTGGTTACTTTTCAGCGAATTAACTAGCTCGTTAACTAATTTTTGTCATTCCAAGATTAAATATATTGTTTCGGTCCCTGTTTCTATGGACTAAAGTATCACTTTTAGTTTCTAGGGATTAAAAGCAACTTTTAGTGGTTTGAGATATCATGTGAAGCAAAACCTTGGCAACAAATCAACATAGGTATATAACTAGATCGCTAATGACAAATCGCGCGCCATTTTTCGTCCAGAATTTTAAAACTTCGGTATAAATTTTGGTATATTTAATCTTGGAATGACAAATAATAGCGTATATACCGCGAGACTGAGGAATACATTAACCCCTCGAGTGAACACACAGCCACTCGCGTGATTAAAAGTAGTTCCCGAGTTTAATATATACAGTAGCGCCGGGGAGAGGTCTCAGGGCGGACTCGAGAATGGGGATATAGTTATTACTGTGAAATGCATCTGTTTCCCTTTATGTTAGTGTGAAGTTCCCACTTAAAGAAAGACGGGTTATAATATTACGTCTGCTATATATTTTAATGCAGGACTTAAAAACGTATGTCGATTCTAAAGTCAAAGCGCATGACGCTGTCAGATGTTTTCTTGACTATTTAACCTCAAATTATTCATCGTATTTCGTTTCGTATAATCACATCGTGTTTTGTAGTTATAATAATTTATCTTTCGCTTCGTAATTTATTGGTTTCCATTGCATTTGTAAACAACAGTTTTTTTCAAAGCTATTATTATTAATATTCACGATTAGGAGGTAAGTTTATAATGCAAAATGTATTTCCAATTGATTGAATGCATTTATTTATTTTGCAGCAAATAATGATGTCATTAAAAGGTAAATCTTTGAAAAGCCAAACTCAAGTAATGTTAATGAATATACTGCATTATTTCGAGATAAAACGCGATAACGGGGGGCCAAGTTTACCTTTAACTTCCATTATCCAGGTAGGCTAATAATTTTCACTATTTAAATTTGACAGCGCGACTTAAATTTGAAAATAACCCAGAAGCATTGACGATGTTTTGTTGGTATTCAAAATTACTAACTATATGAACCAATAACGACATACGTTTTTAAAATCTTGAACCATGCTTTACTAAAAGATGAGTCATAAGACACCTTTCGCCGGCCCAACCATAACATAATATTTCATAGTTGAAATACTGTGATCAGTAATATCTATGATCTATTTTTTTTATTTGCCCCCTAGATTTGGGGTGTTTCATTATTACACCAAAAGTATGGTGGTATTAGACGGTTCTCACTAACCTCAAATCTGATGATTTGTCAAAACTAATTTAACGGTTGCCACATTTAGTTCAAATGAATAGTAACCATGGATCACAGTACAATATTAGGATTCTATTGAATTTTGAGTGAAGAAGTAGGGTTCCGCCATATTATAAATTCATTCTGGGGTGTCTTTCAATTGAAATAAAGAATTTTCGTTAAATTTGACAAAATAACTTGGAAATAAAAACATTTATTTCCAACAATATTTTTATTAAAAAATCCTCATTTTTAATACTTAAAAAAAACAACTAACACCAATCATGTGAAAATAAATTAATCAAATTTGACGTTAGTGAAAACATTTCCACCAACTTCGTAAAAATAACTCCCAAATCTAGGGGGAAAATAAAAAAAAATAGGTTATAGCATTTATTGTGTGCTTTGCACATACTTTACACAAATACCAGTACGTACACATACTCCATTAGAAACTATTTAAAAGGATATTTGGTAAACTATCAAAAACAGTTGTTGAAACCTTCCCAAGGCAATCTCCTATAGGTAGATTACAAATGCAGTGATATACTTTGATAAGGTAATCTTGACCTAAACAATTAAAATCAAGCTTTAGTAACGTTGTCAATTGTTGATTAATTAAAGGTTGTTCGCAAGTTTTGTTGCAAGGGCTTGGATATGGAGGGGTTTTCCAAATTTTTCCACATCTATTAATACGTGTTCCAATAGATTCGTTAGTGATCGGTTCACAAAAACAGTCTAACGCTTTTTTGATAAACTCAGAATCTAAGCAAGTATATGGAATTTTTGACAATAACGGTTTCCATTTTGCAATTAGATTTACATCACAATCTTGCACACAATTTTGCTCTTAAAGTAAAATTACTGAAATTTTTGAGATTAAAAGGAATACCTACTTGCAAGGATTTCAATGGTATAGATTTGACGAAAAAGCACTAGAGCAATTACTGAGTTTAGAAGAAGCATGTTGACAGGTACATTGGTTTATAATGCAGGATTTGAGAGTATTTATATATAAATTATTTCAAATTTTTTCAAAAAGCAGCATTATAATCATTTATTTGAATAAAGTATATTGTTATGAGAGATCGATGGACGATAACGGAAATGACTATACTAATAAAGAAAGACAAATGTTTGCTTACTAAACATTATGACCTATTTTCGCATCCAATGAGAGCTAAGTGTTGCTAACGTATAGTTGTAACATTTTTGTTATTTGTTTTGGACCATTATAATTCAAATAACAGTGTCACCTTTCTTTCTTTGTTTACTAAACAAACAAGCTTGTCGTTACGTACTCATGCAATAGGTGCATTTTTAACTGTTTGTTGCAGGAAGTCGAAAAAGCTTTGGCTTGGTGTATATATTGAGATTGTGACGTCTTAGTACGACCGAAAGATTTTTAATAAATTAACAGCTTGTTTGCTGTAAACTATTGCAGGTTTTCGGAACTAACTCATTGAGACGGTCGTGATATTTATCTAAAACTACTAACTAATAATGCGCTTGTGTAACACACGATCATTATAAATCTAATGTAAATGTTACTAAGGCACCACGTCTTTTTAAATTTCTAACCTAATAAGGTCACTGACACGGTATAAATGCTCGCATAAGTTACTTCACCTGGAAATTTACTTCAAGATACCAAACGATGGGGTCTTAGCACAATAGCTTAATTGATTCTTAATAACTACTCTGCAATACGACAATAAACTTCACTCAAAACTGAATAATTGCACAACTGGTCAAAAATTTTTCCACTAAAACATACCTGAAAAATATTCGTCGTGCTATATTGCATAAATTAAAATTAAATTTAATAAATGTTGAATAAAATTAAAAAACAAATATGGAACAAAATAAAGCTATATCTACAGCTTGTTTGGTGGTAGACCAAGGCACTACATAAGAAATTCCTCAAGAAACATCTGTTAACATAAGCACAGTCGGCGCAACGGGATGTAAACAAATTCGTTACTCTTTCTTACGATTAACAACATAAGCAAAACACAATATTACTGTAGGTTAGGAACCTCAAACTCCGATTTATGGCAACGTACCGTTAAAATCGAAAAATTAGTAGTACATGAAAGATATACCCTAAAATCAAAATCTTAAGTTTAGGAAAATATCTGAATTTTACATTTAAACAGAAACTAAACTGCAGACTTTAACATAACGGTTTAAGCAGACATAAACAACTAATAATATACTTAATTTACCTTAGTAAACAAAATATCACAACTGGTTCAAATAATTATGTGTTCTTCCAAACATTGGCTTGCACCATTAAGAACTCGAACATTTAAAGTCCTTAACTAATAATTTTGATTATTCACCAACAAATAACATTCGTATGCTTCACAAATACGCGTATTAATTTAAATTGCAAAACATATAGCATAAGCACCATAAAGATTTAAATTGTTTACACTTAAACCCGATGTTCTAACACACTGAACAGAAGTTATTAGATTTTAATTTAATTTTCTTAAACAAAACCTAACACTAATTCCCTTACTCTATAAACTTGCTCCTTTAAGTAGTGAAGGATGTTATAAAACAACTATAATTATACCAATTTACACATATTTTGATTGCGGATAAATTGAGCCGTAGTGGGGCGTGAGAACTTGCCTACAGAATTACAAAACAATAATCTAAAGCAGACATTTATTCTCTTCAATAAATTACAAAATAAAAAATAATCATAAAACGTAAATAAGTATGTTGACCCCTGATAAGTAAGCCACTTTCATTGCGCCAGTGTACTCTTGTGCTCGACGTAATATCACCCCCCTGGATTTGTCTCACGGATCTGCATTAAATAATTAATCCACTATCAATATCGTTCTGTGAGATTTGGTCAATTTGGTCCTTTGAAGAAGTTACTCCTTCTAATAATTAATTTATTATTAATAAACTTTCGTTTAAATCTTGGCAATTGCGATGCGTTGTAGTAATCCTGGTGATAGATGGTAAACTTTTTTATACCAGTATAACTAAAATTTGTCAATAATGGGATGTTACCAACATTTAACTACGTTTGCAGGTGGTTTTATTTCTTTCACGAAGAGAAATAGCATGCATGAGCGCACTGACGCCCGCATGCACGTTTGCACTCACCCTCGCACACACCCATCATGGCAAACGTTGTAAAATGAGCTAATAAGTCGATTTAGCGATAGTAAACAAAGTCGATGCATAACATTCTACACCTGCATACGTATATACAGGTTTGAAGGTAAAAGATAGCTTTTAGAAATGATTTATTTAAAAATTAGTAATAATAATGAATATAATAAAGAGATGTACATCATAAATTTATTTAGCTAGTTCCAAAAAATTATTTATGCTACTATTTCGTATTCCCCATAACTCAAAAGGAGATAGAAACAATCTAGAACGTTTGGACTACTTACATAAATTAATGACGCCCAACTGAACTTGCATGAAATTTTCTATAGCACGTACCAGTTGGATGATACCTTTGAAGACATCTACCGTAATATTGAATAATATTTAGTAAGTCGTAACAATAAGTAAACTGTTGAGATCAAGATTTAAAACTTTCTCTTTTTTAGAATACTTTCCCCAAATGAAGTTATTTGGGTTTTTTCGTATGCATGTATGCATGTATGTATGTACCATAATATACCAAATGTAGCCTATCTCTAATGTAGTCATATGTCAGATGTCGTTATGCGCCTGTACTCGCAAATGGCAGAAGTTCCATGAACTGGTACCGTTCGCACGGAATTCCAAATATTGATTAGTGGTCTTTTAGGAATAAATTAAAGTATTGAACGGAACATGGCGCTTCTGAACTCACATTTAATGTCTATACTGTAACCGAACTTCGTACTAAGATGCTTCCTCTAATAGAAGTCCCAATTGACAATAATTTATTTTATTGTTCCACCGGGTAAGTAAACATAGTTACACTTGTCGCCTACACCTACCCGCATTATGTGAACAGAAGAGAAAGCCTCACTTTATTTTTTTTCACCCTAAGTAATTTAAAATTTCCATACTTATTTTTACACTTTACGGTGATAGTAATGTTGACGGTGACGGTGAAGGTGAAGGTGACAGTGACGTTTACGATGACGATGAGGCTGAAAATGAAGATGAAGAAGAAGATAAAGATGATGGTAATATTGATGCTGATGCTTACACTGATACTGATTCTCATACTGATACTGATGCTTATACTGATACTTACTATATGTAGGACCCATGTAAATTTCCCCTTAAATGTGGTGATACGGTTAACTGTGTGTTAGGTAGCAATGATTGCGTAGGATTTGCCATTCCCTAGCGGGATGGGCAAATCAATCCCTGCCTCGTTTATTTAGAAACCGTTTTCCATGCTTCCGCAAGAATCTTACATTTTGTTTGACATGCTCTTTTATTTTTAAAACTCCTTACCTTTCTTTCTTTTATTATATATCCTACTGCATTCAGTCACGTTTTACGTGGTCTACCAGGCCCGGCCTTGCCTATAACTTCACCCACATGAATCTGATTTGTTGACCTTGCGGGCCTCATTCTTTCGATATGACCAAACCAATGGGGTGGACTACTTTCATAGTCTTTTCTTGGCCACACTCCTTCATTATACACCCATTTTTCACCTTATCCCTTTTCGTTTTCCTCACACGCTTCTCAGGAATCTCATGTCCACGGCATTTATTTTACTTTCTAACTTTTTTTGACACACCCATGTCTCACTTCCATACGGTACTGACAGTATAAACACACCGTCATAGATTGCTCGTTTCACAGCTACGCTCATACTTTCGTTTTTCATTATCGTCTATATACTTCCAATTATTTTTCTTCCAGCATGGATCCATCGTCTAATCTCATCATCTGCAGCAAACGTTGTACCCAGATATACCACCTCGTCCACTTGTTCCACAATTTCATCATGCAGGGTAAATATTCGACTCTCCATTCCACCTTCCAGATTGAACACCACAACCTTTGCTTTGTTCACGTTTACGTTTAGGTTCATTCTCTCACAGGCAATATAAAATATGCTCAGAGCAGTTTGTAGTTCATCCGCATTCTCGTTTACGTCACCAACCACTATACCATTTGTATTACATGCTTGCCTAACACATTTATCCATGTATACAATGAACAACCACGGTAACATTACACAGCCTTTCCTCACTCCTTACTCAATATTAAAGTATTCACTCACACCTCGTGTGACCCTAACACATGCCCGGCAAACGTTGTATACGGCACTTATTCCGTTTATTACACCTTTACTTACGCCATATTAATCTAATACTTCCCACAGCTTCTCCTTATTCACTCGGTTATAAGCTTTCTCCAGATCTACAAACGTAGAGTTCGTTTTTTACACTTAAACACTCTTCGATCACCTACTGAGAGCAACAATCTAGTCCACACATCCTTTCCCAGGCATGAATCCAGCCTGCGCATCGGAAATCTTAGTTTGGGTAGTTTCAGGTACTCTATTAATCAGTACTCCTTCAAATACTTTACCAGGTACACTGATCAGACTTACTCCTCTGTCGTTTTTGCAATCACCCTTGTTCCCCTTACCCTTGTACAGTGGTACATTGATCGCGTTCTTTCAATCACTTGGCACTTTTCTACACTTAAGGCATGCATTGAATAATTCACACAATCTTCGTATAAGCTTTACTCCTCCGTACTTTAGCATTTCACCAGTGATTTCATCCACGCCCGCTCCTTTACTGTTTTTCAACTTTCCTACCCCTTTCTCTATCTCAGTTAACCCAATATCCTCCTCAGTTTTATTCACTATTCCTTCTACATTCTCCTTATTAAACTCTTCAGTCGTATTTTCCTCACTACTGTATAGCTTTCCGAAATATTCCTGCCAGCATTTCACAATCGTCCCATTCTATTTCGTTGCTCCTATTCATCACTCCTGCAGTGTTCTGTTTTGGGCTACATTTTGGATGTTTGTCCCATTTCCAGAAGAGTTTGTTGTTTCACTCAAAATTATTCTGCATTTTCTCCCCTTCCACGGCCATCACTTCCTCTTTACTTGTTCTCATTGCCTCCTTCGGTTCTTTATTTCTTAATCTGTGCACCTTATACAATCGTTTTTCTCAATCTCATTTTCTGCAGCAATCATTGCCATGTGCGCGTCTTTTTTCTTGTACACCTGATATCTTTTTTACCGATTCATTCCACCAAGCACATTTTTTCTGTCTATCTAAGTCGCTATTCTACATATCTGCACGACATGATTCACAACACAGTGCTTCAAGCTTATCCAGGAACTGTCAACGTCATTGCTTTTTATTTGTTCATTCCACACTGCATATTTCATTCTCGCACCATTATCCACCAGTTTATGTACCATAGTTCTGGACGTTCGCACTACGTTTGCTTTCCTGATCCAGAGCCATTTTTGCCCAAAACACTCTCGATACAACCACGAAGTGGTCCGACTTACACTCCGATCTGCGCATTACTTTTGTATCTCTCACCAGGGTTCTAAGTCGTTCATCATACACTATACACCATTCTCTCATTTGGCCTACATACGTTCAACACATCGTTTACATCAATCCAGAAGTTTTTAGATTCTGGGCCTCTTTCTCCATACACCGGTACATAGCATGCGAAATTCCATTTTCATTCTACCCCACATTACCCGGGGGGATACCAATTCGTAAGGTTTAACACATCTTTCGCTCTTTAATTTACTCCAACTCTTATAGCGCAATACATTTCAGTTTCAACTCCTGAATATAGTGGTAGACTACCATTCCCCATCTTTAAAGCATCCTTTACTTTGCGCCTTGTCTCCGATACACAAAGAATATCAAGCATACTATCATTCATTACCATGCATACCTCTAACATTCCACGTATCAACTCGCCATTCATTACTTACACTGTCTTCAGCAACGGGGTCTGTTTCGACCTTGACCGCCCCTTGTAGCCAGGTCAATTTGAGGTATTCGTGTTTTTTTTAGTAATTACAGTAGCAGACAGGTCGGTTACTAGCAAAATCGTGCCCCGGACGATGTAGGATTTCCTACTAACGGTATCGCCCTACTACTGGGCAGTGTTGGTATTTGCCTACTGCCCCCACAAGAAAGGAAGTGAAAAGTAGAAAATAGAGATAAAGACTGGAAAGATATTAGTAATATAAATATTTGTACTTACTGTATATATATATATATATATATATATATATATATACAGGGTGTCCGGTGAGGAACTGTACCAACTGGAAAAACAAAACCGAAACAATCTGTCATTTATTCGTTTGTGTTCTAATAATGACAAAGTGGATTGTAGTAAATTAAGTGTAATTTAAATTTAAAATGCCTTTTCAATTTTCTATCTGTAGAATGTTTTCTTGCTCATTCACATTTAACTCCACAGGACGATCAGATCTTATTGAAACTGATGGAAATGAACCATGAGTTCGAACGTGTTGAAACACAGAAGAAAAGGTTTGGTGATTTGGAATCCTCCTGTTGTGAAATCTTCGTTCATATTCCCTAACGGCAGCTCTCGCATTTCCATCACAAAATCCATAAATGTAAATGATGTCAGCATACTCTTCGTTAGAAAATTGAAAAGGCAAATTTAAGTTACACTTAATTTACTACAATCCACTTTGTCATTATTAGAACACAAACGAATAAATGACAGATTGTTTCGGTTTTGTTTTTCCAGTTGACTAATAATAATTACTTTTGAAAAAATATGTGATCATTTATAAACTTTAAACGCTTGTATCTGGGTAACTATTGCGAATCAGACCTATGTTTATGAGACTTTTTTTACTTAAATTAACCCAAGGAACATACCATTTCAGTTTGTACAGTTCCTCACCGGACACCCTATATATATATATATATATATATATATATATATATATATATACATATATACAGGGTGACATAGAAAAAGTGCCATGCATAGTGCCACGCGATAGAGGACACTAAAATAAGAAAAAAGTTCCTATGAACTTAGGTCCGCAACCCCTTCGTTTAAAAAATATAGGGTGTTAAAGTTTAACTATTTTTTTGTTTTTTTTTAATATCTTCTTACAATGATGTAATAAGCGGACGAAATTTTGTATACAGGGGCTTTTTATCACGCAGAATTCAAACATGACCTTAATTCTTTTATTACTGAAGAGCAGTAATCATATTACAAGCCCCCCACGACAAATACACCTATTATCAAACCTCCTTTCAAAAAATTTCCTACCACTCAAGAAAAGTGAGCTAGCTTGCCATCAAGCATAAAGTCCATTCTTGCAACGATGTCCAATGAAACATCTTCTAATAATGTGTTCAGGTTATTCCTTTTCAACAGTGCGACGAGTTCTGGAAATTCCCACTAATAACTTTTTTAAACAGACATTTTCATCACCCATCTTCATCCAAACGCCTATGCACGTCAATAAATATTCGAACATTAGGAACCTGTTCTAAAGGATATCATTCTCGACAGATACGTTGAGCTTTGGAGAAATTTCACCGAGCTTCTCGGTCAAATTTGCATGCATCGGTTGCATTTTTCTCGTAAACCGTTGGTCCTAGCGGGGACGTCCAGATCCAGGGCGACGTTGTTGCACCCTTTCCTCGACCATTTGGACCAACATCTCAATACCGTTGTAACATTTCGGTTTACACGATGAGCAATTTCTCTTAGCGAAAGTCCGGCCTCTCTCATGCCAATAATACGGCCACGTTCAAAATCAGTCAATTGGGAAAAATGTTGATGTTGACGTACTCTTGGCATTGTTCCCAAGTTCAGAACGAAATTGTGAACAAACAGTTTGCAAAATTGACAATTAATTACACACTGATTGGTTTATTTCTTCAAATTTATTGTTACTAAGTGCAAAGGAAAAAACAAAGAAAGAACTGCTAGCTATATTTTATTCAAATTTTAATCGTTTGTTCTAATGAAAGACATCGTTGACGAAAATTTCAATAAATCCGTTCAACAAATTCTAGGTGTTGCAATTTTTAGTCAGTGTAGATTACTGTTTTTGTGTTTATAATGTTGTTTATTTTCATTCTAAACGTATTAATAAAATATCTGGTGTGGAACACCACACGACCTTCCAACCTACAAAATGGGAATTAAAATAAATGAAATAACTTCAGTAACAAATTTTTTAGGATAATTATACAACCTCCTTTATTAGAAGTTCATTACAAAAATAGGCAACATTGTAAAAACAAAAACAATTTTCTATGTCAGAATGACGTTTGAAACTTCATGTCAGACAGAGGTTAATAAACCTAAATACATGTTAATTTAAAAAAAATTCAAATATCGCCCACTTCCATAAAATATTAATAATACAGTTTTTGCAATCGTTACTTTTAATACATAAAGAGAAAAGTGGCATATAACTAAATATGTTGCTTATGTATTTAACTTGACATTTGTCAACAAATATTTCAAAACTTTTTTTCTAATTTTATGTAAACGATTATAAAAAATTTTGCTCTCGACACGTGCGCTGTCACCTTTTTTGTGGGTACGCCTCTGGTAAAATGAACGGCCTCGCACCAAGAAATGTGTAAACAGCGCACTAGTTGTGAAAACTACTATTAACCATTTTCATTCATTTTAAATAATTGTTAGACTTATATTAAGAGACTTTATAAAGAAAAGTTATATAAAATTAAATTTTCTTTAAAAATTATGACCACACTTTTTTTTATAAAATTAATCGTTATTTGAACAAACATTTCAATTCTACCTTATGAATTTTTTTGCCGATAAATTACGCATCTTATCAAAAAATTGTACAGAACATAATTAATCGATATGTTTAAGGTCTATATCTAAGTATTTTTATATCTATAAAATATGCAATTGTTTTAGAAATATTAGATAAAAACCAAAGGCTACCCCTAACAAACCCCCTCCCCCTCTGGATTTGGCCCAAAATCTAATCAGCAGTGCTAGTAAATCGATTTAGCGATAGTTAATAAAAATTCGATTGCATAACCTTCTATATATACATATGTATATGTAGGTTGGAAGTGTCGCGTGTTTAGATGGGAAGCGGGGGAAGAAGTAAAAGGGATCTCTACTCACCTATCGATCTTTATGCAAACCGCCTAGCCCAGAACGGTTAGGGCGGGGTTGAGAAATTTCAAGTGGTAAGTCAGGCGCCAGAAAACGCTCCCCAAAAGTTAAAGGCACCACTTTCCCGACTCCTGGAAAGCGATGGTGAAGGTCAGTAAGAAATGACCGGAAAGAAAAGCACAAAGGGGTAAGGGATAATAAGCAATCTATAGTAACGCAGAAACTATAATTGCCACACAAATATTAAATGCAGTTATAATCATTAAGTTAAACATTTGGATTTAAGTAAATACTAAGTAGACAAAACTCTTACTAAGATTCGAACCCCAAATTTGACCCACAAAGTAAAATTTGTTGCAGACTCTTCAAATTCAACCCAAAAAACAAAAATCTCTTTTATTAAACTTAAACAAATTTAAGCGTTTTCCTTTCCCAAAATGGAAGCTCTTTCAGTTTCGGCAAAGAAAAACATATATGCAGCCGCTAAAAAGGCGTGCTAATAATCAAAATCAGTTAATACACTTGTTGTGTTGTACACAACCCAAAAATAATCATATAGTAAATAAACATATTCATTTGACCCAGAATTAAATTACCATATATATATATATATATATATATATATATATATATATATATATGGTAATAATCATTAGTGTGTTCCTCCGATTCGCAAATAATGACCCAAACAAAATTGTATAGACACAGTAACAAGTTGAGACAACTAAATCATAAGTTTCAATAGATCTATAAAACATTTAATTGTCCCCAATAGTTAAACAAATTCACAATTAACTTCGTGCAAATTAAATCCCGAAAAAGAAATGCATTATTCGTATTTGTATGGAACAATGCTTGTACGCAACTCCATAATGAAAACGGTTTCTGCACATGTACATCAGATGGACGCTAACTTAGATGTGTGCTTATGTTTCAATTCACAAATTACTGAAACAATGGTAGGAACTTTAACATCGCACAGGACATGCGATAGAGGTCACTTAAACACGGATTAAACGGTTAATTAGGTAGCACTAGGTAGTTTGAGTAGTGTGTGCAATGCATTAATGGCAGGTGGAATGATACGGTAGTAAGTGATTCAGTGCTTTTATATTAGAAAGAGTGGCATGTTATTTAAACCACTGTGGAACAGGAGTACGTATAGGGAGAAGATAGTAACTAATGGAGTCCATGCGAGAAATAATATACGTTCTGACCTTTTATCGGGTAAAGATTATTACCCGAGGATGACGACTTCAGTCAGCATAAAAGTATATGTAACCGTCCACAGAATGGATATAAATTTACATTCTTGGCCCATTACCAGTTCTGAGCAACCCCGAGCACAACAGTATCGAACAGATAACTCGATCAGGGGACTTTTCATTTGTGGTAAAAGAAAATATATGTAAACATTACAAAAATTGAGATTAACATCGTTTACCCCTAAGGTCCCATGCGGACACAATGCCTTCCGCTAGTAGATCGAAAGAATCCGAAATTTGGTTTATTGGTTGTATGTCTTTTTTTACAACGGAAAATTATTTTACCGAGCAACACAATTTCGCACAGAGATGATTCAGAAAAGTTCAAAATATGTTTCGTCGCAAAACAGCTTTTCTAACTACAGCCGAAACACCTCCGACTTTAGTCATTCTAGAAGAGCTCAAAAATTTATAATTTAAGTTGTTGTCAAAATGGCGATCGGCCGAAAGAACAAGAATACGTTATCGCTTCTTTAAAACCAAAAATTGTTAATCTGGACATTTTTGTTACAAATTGATAATAAATAGATTTATTGTGTTTAAAATTGTTTGATCGGCCTGCCCTCTACCGAGAGTTCCCTAAACTACCATAATAACCTGTCATTGAATAGTTACACCGTTTACAAGAGCAACAGGACTTGATTACAAAATTGTATAAATACAAGTAACACCTGAATGAGGACAGTAGAAGTAGAAGCAGAGTAGAAAGAATTGAGTTGTGTGGAACTGTCTTAACAGTTCAGTATCATTCATTTTCCAGTATTATTTTTCTAGTTACAGTTGTGCCAAGATGTTACAGCAAATGTAAGAACTCTTTCCATTATTATTATTATATGTTATGTTATTGCTTATTTGTGTATCTGTTTACCGTGTAACAATCCCAGTAAGCTCTCACTTCCCTCGTCTCTTTATTCCCTAAGATCTTGGTTGAAAGTCACATCCCTCTTGCTACGCAAAACCATCTAAGCTCTACGAAATTTAACCCCCGAGATGTGAAAACATTGATATTTTTATATCTTTGGAATATACATCCGTTGCAAAAATATTTGATAGAAATCAAAGTAGCTCCTTATAACCCCCCCCCTCACCGCCCCTGAATTTCTCGAAAAATCTAATCAGCTCAAGGAGAAATAAAAAAAGCTTAAAGATCAACGTTTAGTACATACGTCTTTTGTGCTGAAGTCATCGTGAGTATTACCATACATCCACACATACACTTGCACACACACACACATGCACGCACGCTTGCACGCACGGACGCATGTACGCTCGCCCACGCAAACACACAAGCACACGCAAACGTACACGCGCACGTAGACTCACATGCTCTCATACACCAATACGCACACGCTCGCATACACTCACACTCACACTCACCCTCACACTCACACTCACACTCACACTCACAGTCACAGTCACAGTCACACCCACACCCACACCCACACTTATACTTACTATCACACTCACTATTACACTCACTATCACACTCACTATCACACTCACTATCACACTCACACTCATACTCACACTCACTCACACTCACACTCACACTCACACTCACACTCACACTCACACTCACACTCACACTCTTACTCACGCACACGCTCACGCTCACGCTTACACTCACTCACACTCACACTCACACTCACACCCACACTCACACTCACACTCACACACACACCCACACTCACACTCACACTCACACTCACGCTCACGCTCACGCTTACACTCACACTCACACTCACACCCACACTCCCACTCACATTCACACACTCACACTCACACTCACACTCACACTCACGCTAACGCTCACACTCCCACTAACACTCACACTCACACTCACACTCACACTCACACTCACACTCACACTCACACTCACACTCACACTCACACTCACACTCACACTCACACTCACTATCACACCCATACTCACACACTCGCACTCACTCACGCACATACCACACACACACACTCACACACACACACACACATACACACACACACACACACACACACACGCGCGCGTGCGATTACACACATCATGGCGAATTTTGACGAAACTTGGTCTAGTGCTGTAGAATGAGCTTATAAGTCAATTTAGAACTAGTGAAAGAAAGTAGATTGCATAACTTTTTATATTTACCACGATATAGAATAGGAAGGTGAACGATGTGGCTTCCTGTAACCTTGTGCAGCGACAGTTCAACACGTGCGTTAGATGAAGACGATATAATTGCGGCTGCCGACTTCAGAGAATTCAACTCGGTCGTGTTGCAATTTACAGTTTACACTAGGAGATCTTAAGTTTTTCCAATCGTTTCAATTTCAGCTGGTTGAGATGGGGCCAAAATGTCCCCTTTTACAACGCGGGTTATGAAAGTTGCAAAGAGAAACTATGCGTGTTTAAAATACCAAACGAAAAATTGTCACACTGGCAGCGGAAAATATTGCGAGATGACAGAGATTCAACGGAAAAGGATGTGGTATGTGAAAATCGTTTCAGAAGTGAGTTCATTATTCGTTCAGTGAAAACAGATCTGTATGAAGTAAGTGGATAAAATAATATTTCTAAATTTAAGCAAAGCAATATAAGGGATTTTCGGTGGTGGCAAGTGAAGCTTGCCCTCAATGAAGTCTAACACAGAAATTAAGACTCGTTTGGAAGTATGTTCATTAATTTTATTTATAAGTTGCGGTATTTTATTTCATGTCGGTGTCAACTCCTGGGCGGTATACGGATGACGGGTTCTTCGTTCCAGAGGTTAGAAAACGGATTCGGGCGCCACCCAAAGATAAACTACTGTCCATATGGTCTTTGGGTCCAGTCTTGAACGTTTACGGTCTCCAAACGGCTGCGTTGGGTTTCCCAGTAGAGGATAAAATTCAGGGTCTAATCCTTATGATATAAGATGCATCTAAAACTCAATTAGTACGGACTGACGGCAGATACGGTAGACAAAGGTTACAGGTCCCCTTGACAAACAAAATTCTTTCACCAATGATAGATGGAAATGAATGATTTTTAATAAACATGAACTCTGTGAATGTATTTAAGTTTCACTGGTTACGGTTTAACCAAAACGGTGCTCGGCAGCAAAGTAATTTCCTTGCTACTTATTGAAACAAATTAACTAGGTTTCGAACTTAATTAGAGAGCGAGTCTTTATTAAGTTTAATTAGGTTGACTACAGTGAGAACGAAAAGATAATCATTTATAACATATATAGAGTACGAAAGTTAAAAGTAAAACGGCTGGAATTTCCATAATTTTAACGATGAGGCGACAGCGTAACAATTTGTTTTAATTGATATTAAATCAACCATTGAATTAATATCTGTTTCGTCGTGCTAAAATGATTCTTTATGAAGTAATAAAACGATTGATATAAAATTCGGCCAGTTTCCATTAACAAAACACACTTATCTATCTAACGGTTTAATTAGTAATACCACTTATATCAACTCGAAACACGCAATTCCAGAAGCTAGTTACTGGTTGGCACATATATCAGTGTTCGCGTTATTTAAATACACAATATTTTATACAATAGTAAAAAGATTAGATACATTCTTTTGTAGTTGGAATTGATAGAAAGTATTTCAGATTTAACTTTACGTGTTTATATCAAAACTGCTATTTAACAATACAATGTTTACTAACTAATTTATAAAGACGGTGTTAATTATTACCTGTTCTTATTAATTTAAAACTCTCTTAATTAGATTGATCGGATTTTAAAGTCTATTTGAGTGCTTTGGTTTCTTATCATTCTCTAATATTAATATAAAAGGTTTTGAATGTACTTTTCCGTTAAACATTGTGTGTTTGAATATAAACTATATTACTACTTCTCAAGTTTTTTAATTTCGGAATAACAAAAGAAAACTTGTATTTATATTAACAGTTGTTTATAGTACTTGATAAGTTTTAGTTTTGAAACAAAAGTAAATTTTTTATTTGCAATTAACGGATATCTTTTAATTTTACTCTTATCAATATTCTATAGTGCATAATTAATTAATTAGGGGCTCAATCACGGTTTTTTTGTTGGCGGAGTAAAAAGGAAAAAAAAACCTTCTCAGCAAATTAGGAATGCGTTAGGTAGATAATACATTTATTGCAAGCGTTACATGAGGTAGGTATACGTAGCCACCTATTTATTGTCCACAATATCATCAGAAGCCTATGTAATAAATACATATTTATAGGTAAAGTCTGTTTGATGAAAGATGAGCGGCCTTAGGATTGTTATGATAATTTTAAAATCTCTTTGTATGGTTTATTTTCTTGTGATGTACATCGCCAGAATTTAATTTGTAAAACTATCCATTTTTACGGTGTAATGCGAAATAAACAATACCATAAGCGAAGCAGGAAGATAAACTTAAGAAACAAACGTCATTCACAAAAGTAGAAGGAAGCCCGATTGCAAAATTGTTAACTGGTAATTATAATCTGTTTAATAACTAGTTTTCATTTATTACAATAAATTTTTTCATCTTCCATTATATTATTTCAAACTACTGTTGATGTGATAGCGACATTATTACACGCATAAATAAAATACCAAAACTATTGTGGAAAAATGGTGTGGAACACACAGAGAATGTACAGAGTGTGGCTTTGATCGGACGCAATGCTCCCATATCTCTAACAAACAACGATAGCAGCTCAGTTATCGCTTTCAAGCGAGTAGTCGCTCTACCTTCCTATCCGATACCTACATAATATATACGTAGGTTGAAAGATAAAAATTATTATTAAAATTGTTTCATTTCTTTTAATTTTCACTGTGTTGGTTGTAAGGTCGTTTGTTCGACGCCAGATATTTAGTTTTAGTTTGAGAAAAGGGAAATGATTTCTTTTTTGTCTAATATACTGCTTGCCGCACTCACTACTTTATTTCATGAGCTATACTAATGCATATTTTGCGAAAAATGTTCCAGGATTTTTGAGATAAGGCCGATATATTTTTAAAATAAATGGTGTTTATCACAAGTTTTCTAAACTTCAAATTGTATTAAACTATTTTCTAAAATTAATTAGGATTTCCAAAATGTGTAATTATTTTTCCTATATCATTCGTTTAATTATAATTGATCTATCTACAATAAATAATTGATTTTGATTTTTT
Organism: Vesta saturnalis; assembly: GCA_036346205.1. Lineage (NCBI taxonomy): Eukaryota > Metazoa > Arthropoda > Insecta > Coleoptera > Lampyridae > Vesta > Vesta saturnalis. Next base: position 156,844 of record JARFJB010000602.1, read on the forward strand.
AATTTGATAATGTTTCTTTATTGTGATTTTGTACTATAATATAACAAGTCAACCACACTTATTAAATGTTATAATTAGTACTTACACAGGATATCAATAACGCAATTATCACATATTGTTCGATATTGATAAAGTTGAAAAAGAAAATTTTATTCCTTTCTTACACTCCATTTCAATATGGACATCTCTATTATAAATATCTGGTGTGGAACACCACACGACCTTCCAACCTACAAAATGGAAATTAAAAGAAATGAAATAATTTTAATAACATTTTTGAAGGATAATTATGCAACGTATTTTAAAAGAAGTTTATTAGGAAAATAGGCAACCTTGTAAACGTAAAAACAATCATCTATATCAAACAGATGTTTAAAACTTCATGACAGACAGAGGTTAACAGGCCTCTAGATTCTAAGTTAAATTAAATGAAATGAAATAATTTTAATTTAAATTTCTTTATAATAAGTATGCAACCTCCTTTAATACGTTCATAACGAAAACAGGCAACATTGTAAAATCAAAAACAATAATCTATATTAAAATGACGTTTGAAACTTCATGTCAGATACAAATTCATAGAGATACGTACGTGTTAACGTAAAAAATTTCAAAGCCGCCCGATTCTATAAAAATATCAACAATACAGCTTCATCATTGTCAATCATATTTATTTAACTTTTAGATTTGTTTCGTATTACATTAAAATAGTTCAAACAGAAAATGTATGTAACATTTTCTGTAAAAATACGTCAACACTTTTTCATATAAAATTAATCAAAATTCAGATAATGCAAAAATTTGAACTAACACGTAAATTCTACGTTAGGAATTTATTGCAGCTAAATTACGCGTCGTTTAAAAAAATTACATAGAACATGATTAATCGATATGATTAAGTTCCTATATATGTCCCTAATAAACCCCCCGTGACCGACGCTGGATTTCTCCCAAAATCTAATCAGCTATAAGTCAAACGTAAATAAGCTTAAATACAAAATTTTAAGTGCATAGGTATTTTGGTTCTGGAGTAATCGTGGATACTAACATACATCCATACACGCACGCAAGCACATACAACACACGCGCGCAAACACGCACACAGCCATGCACGCATACACGGACGCATGCACGCACGCACACACACACACACACACACACACACACACACACACGCACCGCACACGCACACGCACACGCACACGCACTCGCACACGCACACGCACACGCACGAGCACGAGCACGAGCACGAGCACGAGCACGAGCACGACCACGAGCACGAGCACGAGCACGCGCACGCGCACTCACACGGACACGGACACGGACACGGACACGGACACGGACACGGACACGGACACGGACACGGACACGGACACGGACACGGACACGGACACGGACACGGACACGGACACGGACACGGACACGGACACGGACACGGACACGGACACGGACACAGACACGGACACGGACACGACACGGACACGGACACGGACACGGACACGGACACGGACACGGACACGGACACGGACACGGACACGGACACGGACACGGACACGGACACGGACACAGACACGGACACAGACACGGACACGGACACAGACACGGACACAGACACGGACACGGACACGGACACGGACACGGACACGGACACGGACACGGACACGGACACGGACACGGACACGGACACGGACACACGGACACGGACACACACACACACCCGCCCACCCACCCACCCTGCCACCCTCCCACCCATCAACCCTGAATATAAAATATTTACTAAATTATTGGAGAGAACGCGTGAAACGGGAACTGTGGATTATAAGAAACCGGTACATGAAAACCCACCTGCTTGCAATGACGACAACGAAAACCAGGTAATACTACACATTATTGAGAATCTTCATGTCACTACTAGGGAGATTGTAAATATGTTGGAATATCGCATAGTTCGGTCTAGAAGATAACAAAGAAAATAAATTTCAGCCATTCAAAATGATTCTCCACCAAGAATTAACCGAAAATGATTTTCTGTTCAGAATTAATTTTGCACAATGGGGTTTGCAACAGATAGGACAAAATAGAAATTTTTTTAACAACGTTTCATTTTCGGACGAAGCAAGTTTTCGAAATGATGCTGTTGTTGTAAGTCATAACATGCATTATTACGATAATGTAAATCCACACTGGGCTCGTGAGCGACGTTGTCAACATCGATGGAGTTAAAAACGTGTGGTCTAGAATTATAGGACAGCACATTATTGGGCCAATATTTATTAATAGACTAACTGGAGAGAATTACCTCAATTTATTAGAAAATGAAATTCAAAATCATCTAAATCATCTCCCACAAAATATCAGAAATAATTTGTGGTGGCAACAAGATGGCGCTCCAGCACATTATGCGCTTCCAGTTAAGGAGTTAATCGATACGAGAACCGCTGGATTGGTCGTTGAGGACCTGTTGGTTGCCCACCTAGGTCACATGATATGTCACCACTGGACTTTTTTCTATGGGGGTATGTAAAATCCCAGGTGTACATCGTTGAACCAACAACTATTGAAAATATAAGAGAGAATTCGTACTTGCATAAACGAAATTATCCTTCGATCTATTGGCTCCATTGAACGACGTTTCAATTTCGAGCCTAATTTTTATTTGTTGTACATTTTTAATTTTGGGTTTTAAAAAGTAGATGTTTATTACAAAATAAAATTTAATTGTTTCTGTTGTGTCTACCGCTACTTGATATTTGGAAAAAATAACATAGAGTGTAAAACATTCATGCGCTTCTAGATTAAAATGTTAGTTTACTTTATGATAGGGAAAGAAATGAATTTTTAAGAAAAACGAAATACTGTCATAAAAAGAATGCTTTTAGGATCTCAATAAAAAAAATTGCATTCCATTAAAAAAAAAGAAGTTGAAAGTCGCCATTTTGAAATATTCGTCCAATTGAAAATATGATATCACCATTGTGTAGGGAATGTCCTGAAACATATTACTGCCAAATATTTTGAAAGTAGTACTTATAGTGTGACTAAAAAAATAAGGCGCTTACTCTGGAACAGGCTGCACAAGCAACAGAAACATTGCTTGTAATTATTATAAGTTTTTGTTATGAACGAATAAGTTCAAATAATTAAAAATTATTATTAATTTTATTAAATACATAAATAAAAAGTGTACCTCGAGTAGATTTGAACCTACGACCTGTACTTTTAGGTACGGCTAACCAACTAATCAAGGTTCAAGCCCCAATCGATGCAAAATTTTGTCTTTATGTATGTAGAACGAATGTCAATTCTAAATATAATGAGATTACAATCAAATCACTTATATTAATGGAATGTGAGCTTGCAATATCCGTTCTACATACCTAAAACAAAATTTGCATCGATTTGAAACTGATGGTATTGTACATATTAAATGAGTGTTCAAATCCTACTGAGTACATATTTATGTATTTAATAAAATTAATAATAATTTTTAATTGCTTGTAATTGTTCGTAAAAATAAAGTTGATTATGTACACACACACAAATCTAATTATGACTTTCTACTCAATGAAATCGGATGTATTTGGTCTCATTAAATAAGACCAAGTTTTCTTTTGTATTATAATAAACCGTTCGATAATGCACTAATTACATTTGATCTACCTCAGTTTATTTAAAAGAATTTTAACAGATCAAGTATAGTGGTAATTGCCAAAATGAAAACAATTTTAATTGTTGCTCTATTTTTCTTTATATCTGGTGTGAAGCCTATTTTTAACCATTTTAAAGTAGGTACGTATATATCTTTTGTAAAAACCTTTATTAATTTTAATTATTTCCGGATAATAATAATTAATAAGAACAATCAATAAAGTCTTTTAGTCTTAAAAAGCTAGCAACATGTATTAATATTAGAATACAAAACTGCGTTTATATTGTAGTATAATCTATATTTTTTTCGGACACTCAGTGGAAATGGACCATATTTCCTTATTACAAATCGTAAAGAAAAGTATCTCTTTTCTTTATAGCCACCATTTCTTTATAAATAATTATTAATTATTTATTGGAATAAATATTAAACGGACAACTATTAACGTTAGAAAAAGTCATGCTTGTGCAATGTTTTAAATGCTTTCTTCTATACATTCTTCTGGAGTCGTGTTTGATCGCCAAACCTCCATGATTTTTGAGCCTCCTGATATCCGCTCTACCCTCAGCAAGAAAAGTAGTTGACGTTCGACTTAGACAGAGTGTCCAGTGTAACCATCTGGGTTGGGCCATTTCAAATAATGGACAATTTTCTTCGGCATCTTGCAGAAACTATGGATCCCCACAGGTTGCACTGTACAGGGTGGTTTTTTTTTCGTTAATATTATAGGGTATAGGCTAAACGGTAAGAGATACAAAAAAAAACTAAGACACGTGTCCCGTTCTCTTTTTTAGTGTTTAGTTTAATGGCGCAATCGGATCTACGCTAACTAAATTGGTTTCGAAGATGCAGAGTGATTCTCAAAATCTGCCGGTTTTTATTATCTCTTATGACTCGGTTATTTATGGAGATAAAAAAAAGCTTTGGATACGAAAGTTTTATGACTTTTTACGTTGAATCCAGTGGCGTTCTTAAAGAAAATATAGATGTTTGATTTTTTGAGATATTATCAAAAGTAGCATTTTCTTAAATGGGACACCCTGTATCTGATAATCTCAAAAAATTGCATTTTTTCTTGAGATTGCAACAATGTATAACACTTAATATTTTGCATTGTCCTAAATAGCTAAAATACTAAAAAAACATTTTTTTTTAGCTGGCCATGGATTTAATCAATTCTTTATTTTATAATAGGCATAATAAAATTGCAGATAATAACAATAATAAAACATTAATAAACTAAAACAACAACTACAAAAAACAAGAAAAGATTTATAACAACTCAACAGTTATTATTTCAATTTTAATTTTGGAAATATTCTTCTGTCGGGTTGTCTTCTTTCGGGATATCTATATGACAGAATAGGTACATGAAATAAATACAAATTCTAAGATGAAGATTAACTGACCTGTTCAGATAGAGTTCTAAAGGCCGGTCTACGTTTTCATTAGATAATATGAAGCAGGGATTTATATCATATTCCTTAAAGTTTTCAAATTTTTGAACAAGAACAAGAACGATAACAATAAACAAAAACAACGAATAACAATAAATATCAGCATTAAATTTGGGAAAATGTAACCAGGAATAATTTTAGAAAAGTAGAAACTTCAAAAATCAAATACCTAAGTAATGGCAGAACGTTAATTATTTTGTTTTTTGCGTTACCATGGTTACCCACGGCTATCCACTATTATCAATGTAAATTATAGAAAAAAATCATTTTGTCACGTTATTTATAAAAATATATATAGACTATGCTATATTTTTGAAAAGCTCTTGGCAGGGGGAAAAAGATTTTAAAAAAATATATAGGGTGTCCCATAAAAAAATGTAGGTTATGTCAATATCTCAAAAACTGTGACCTCTAAAAAAAATCTGAAGCATTTTAAAGAAAATGATTTATTTATTACTCGCCGTGAACAATTAGTTCAAGATTTAAATGAACTTTCACCCGTTTTTAAACATGTTAAACACAATTTACATGCAACTTACGAAAGAAATTCAAAATCTTACAATTTGCGACGTCGTCCATTAAAATTAAACGTTGGCGATTCATTTTAGAAAAAGAATTTTACGTTATCTGATGCGACTGGAAATTATAGTCAAAAGTTAGCTCCAAAATTTATTGAGGTATTAGGTCCAACTACGTAGCTATTGGCCACCCCTTTCGATAATAACCCCTTAGATGTTTTTCATGTTAAACATTTAAAACCCCCATTAATTGTTAATTATTTTTCTATTCCCAGTATTTTTGAGACTCTTACATTCTGCTACATTTGTTTAGCACGATTGCTGATATTTAGATCACATTGTGCGATTGTTTTGCCGATTTTTGGGACATTAGTTCTCAGGTAAATTATCTTTTTTTATTAGATTTACAATTTGCTATTGTTGCAATAGTAAAATTTAAGATAACCATTTTAAGTTTACCTCTGATAGTTATTTAACGTGAAATTTTCGAACTATTAACCGTTGGTAAGAAAACTAGTAATGCTTGCATACATTTTATTTTTTATTTGATTTAGTTATTCTGGTTTCCCTGAAATTGTTTCGAAATTCTAGCTTTTGACGATTCCTGATTTGTCTGGTGTACTATTCTTTGTCGGTGCTTGAGGACTTCGGTTCGCCTCGTGTCAACCTCGATTAGTCACTTCCTGATTGTGACTTCCTGATTATAACGTGTTGGTAGTTTTAGGGGGGGAGGGGGGTTATGTTGTGTTCATAAGAGTGCATTATCCTTTAATTTGCTACATCATCTAGATTTCGACCTATTTACGGAAAGTAAGTGTTAGTTAGGGGTATGTTTAGTCTTGGACGACGACTGTAAAACAACATGAAACCCGAATTTCGTGAAGGATAGAGTGGCCTCTCTTGTTCTCCACGACGGAACATCCTGAGCTAATTTGCCATAGTTGTATCTTGGATTTACCGATTTTAACTCATCCCGAACGTGACTGTGGTAATTTTGTATTGATGTACCTAGAGGGCTTGGTTTGAGACCACCGGGGAAGGGTAATGGAATCGCTCTCTCTCGGTCTCAATTCTCGCGATTTTTATGGTTTGTGTGGAAGGAGTTTTACTCTCGAGGGGAGTGAAATTTTGCTGTGATTTTTTATCGTTGCACCTGAAAACTGTTCCCGGGTTCCCCGCTCCCTGACTCTTCGGGTCATGGTTGGTTTCTGTTCTCTTTTATTTTAGCTTCAATTTTTTTTACCGGTTTTTTTATTTTGTTCTTCTGATGGTGGTTTGCTTTACAAACCCCACCAGATTAAAGTTTTTTTGCGTTATTTAAGGTTTCGGGTCCTTTATTCTCGACTAGTGGCGTGTGCGGCTGGTAACGCGTCATTAGCTTTTATGGTGTAGCGAGGGTCTTTCCTGACCGACATTACCGCATTTTCCGTACTTCTTCGTACATTTAGAACAGGATTTTGTTCTATTTCATCTTTTATTTAGCATTTTAAGGTATTACTGTTTACATTTTGCTTGAATTTTAATTAGCTTAGCATTTTTTATTTTCCTAGATTTTAATAAATTTATCTATTAGCTTAGTGTTTCGAATCTCCGCTTTGGTGATCTCCGAGTCTAAATTTTAGGGAGTGGGGTGTATAACGAATCTTTTACGTTCTTCGTTCATTTAGTTGTAAAATATAAGAAAAAAGGGTTTTTGGTTATTAATGATTTATAAGTTGTGGTAGGCAACTTAATTTGCATTTTGGTGTAACTTAAGTTGCATATTTTATTAAAGGTTTATACTTCTATATCGTAGATATTTTTTTGCACATATTTCTTGCGCATAGTTATATCACCTGACATCGTGAGCATCCTTTTAGCATTGCTTGATGTATTTTGTTTTCAGCAGGAAGCCATTTTGTGAAAAGTGCCATTGATTTAATGGTAAGACACCTTTAACTCGTGTTATATTAAAATCTGAAACATTTACTCTTTGCAGGCACTTTTAATTGCACATTTAATTCTATTTTAATTACATTTTAATTACACGTTTAATTCTACCTTTACGTACGCTTGTACTTATACTTAGCTAGATCTAAATTTAGATGACACCTTTTATATGAACCCTCAAGAGAATGCAATAGATTCTGGATTATTTAAATTGCAATGAATATAAATTTGTTAGACGTAATTTTAACTTTGGTATACTTTACAAAGTAAAACATTGAAAATACAACATATTGCGCAACATTGGCGGCAAGATTACATCATCGTTGGTTTACATTTTCGCATTCCCTTTGATACCAGAGGTTCTCAAAAAAGTGGTACATACATTTTTATAACAGATTTATACTCTAATGATTTCTTAGTATAAGGCTATTTTTAAGATATATTTTATATAATTTCAAATTTGAATGCTTAATAAACATAGTTTGTATATCTTTTATTTTGACATTTTGGTGAATTTTTTATTGTATCCTCGGTTTAGTTATTCCGAGCATAATAAAAAAAAATATCTTGGCGTCTGATATAATTTTTATTATTGTTGCATTGAAGTTAGTATAGTGATGTTAAGTGGAAATAACTAAGCAGAAATTTTTGATAATTAAGCAAATCAAAAGGCATGAACCTGTTCCTATTTAATTTACCTGCTGAGCCAACGGCATTATCTTTTAGTGAGTGTTTGTGTCTGTAGTTATTTTAACGATTTGTATTGAGAACGTTTAAAATGATTATTTATACCTATTTTTATACCAAATTATATCTGACACCATTACACCACTATTACACAATATTTACAACTTTCAACTTTTTTTTAAATGGAATGCAATAATTTTTTTTTGATTATTGAGATTCTAAAAACATTCTTTTTACAATAGTATTTCGTTTTTCTTAAAAATTTATTTCTTTCGCTATCCAAAAGCAAACTAACATTTTAATCCTGTAGCGCATAAATGTTTTACACTCGATGTGGTTTTTGTCCAAATACCAAGTACGATAGACACAAAAGAAAGAATTAAATTTTAATCCAGTAGTCAAACGTCAATCAATGCAATTTAGTTGTCAGTGCTTGTTAATAACAATTGTATTATGGAAGATTATAATTATTAATTTAAAATTAACTGATGTTTTTAAAATGCTGTTAAGTTATAGGAGAGACGAGTTAATTGATAGAAGGCACAGAATATCGTAAATTTTGGTCATTAGCTAAAGCCATCAGTAAAAACTTTAGTACATCTTCCTTTCCTCCCATGACATCTCGCGACGGAGCTGTAGTAACCGATCCTGCTGAAAAAACCAACCTCTTTGTCGATTACTTTGCAGCAAATTCATGCCTCAAGGATTCTGGGAAAACTGTGCCGTCGCCAAAATCTACCCCATATGCTATTAAACCAATCATTCACTTTCGTTGCAAGCTACTAGAAACAATAATCAATACACTTGACTCAAACAAGGTGACTGCCCCTAACGGTATTCCAGATATCGTCCTGCTATCCCGAGCTAGTACCTGTATTGTCCAAACTCTTTCTCCATGTCATCGTGGAAGTTGGCAAATGTCCAACCGATTCCTAAAAGGGCGACAAAACCGATTCCTCAAACTATCGACCAATAGATATGACTGCCACGTCACTGGATTCTACGTAAAAAAATCTACAAATATCAGGTTTTACTTTTTTAATATATCTGACAATAACAGAGTTATAGGGGATGACTGAAAATGCAATTTTTCCAAGATCACCCTGTAGCACACAAACTAAGATGGCTATGGCAAATTTGATTAGTGCATCTTTGGTTTCATTAAAAAATAGCACAGTGTTGCGAAAGCCACAACGTTCTAACCTAAAAAATAAGCGAGATACCCCGTAAAACGTACGAAAATGGGACAACCTGTACATGCATTGTTCATATAAAATATAAACAATCTTGAATGATTGATATGTTATGGACGCAAGCTTACATATCTCCTGTACAACTCAATATCATTTCCGTCATAACGGTAAATATACGCTTCTTCCTTGCCTTTGGGTTTTGCGCGTTAAATGTAACTTCCAATAATTTGACATATCGTCGTTTTTTTTTCACTCTCAACGTACTTTTAAATCACAGCGTGGAAAATTTTAGTATTTCAGCCTGTAATCAAATACTTATAGATAAAACTTAAAATAAATAAAATAAATGTAGGTATTCAGTAAAACCAACCTTTTCATGAAAAAAGTAAGAATAACTTCTTCGTCCATATCCCTTACATTCTATGAAGTCCTCCAATATTGTAGGTCTTCTATACCTATTTTGTTTAGTTGCTACAGTGATGGAAATGGCAATTTGATTGTCGCGCTTGTCACGTATTTTGTAAACAATTTCTCATAAAATGTAACCCATTCCATTTAGTGTCCGAAAAAATTTTATGTATTATTCTTAAAGAAAATTATTTATTTGCAGCAGGTCCGACTTTACATCAATGCAATGTAACGGAAACAGAAAATTGGAAAATGATCATAAAAACGTTTCCATACGCTTGCATGGATTCAGGTTATACGGCAAGTCTATTTGGGTGCCTCTGCAACCTTTACCAAGAGCATCATGTTGGAGGACAACTTGATGATTGCTTGACACATGCACATCCAACTAGTGGAACAGCTTGCTCCAAAAATTGCGATGAAGACTATATAACTGGTACTATTATTGCTGCAGAATCATTTGACTTTAAATGTCTGGATGCTGATTTTATGATTCCGTTTTTTACATGTACTTGTGCAATTCCAAAGATGATTGATTGTCCTCAAAAAACTTTATAATTATTGTTAATATCCGTTTTTAGAAAAATATTATTTATAATGTATTCCAAAGTGTGCAATAAATAATTTAAAACTTTTATTATCTCTTCCACTACATTTAATTTTTCGTTATTTAATCATTTAGTATTGGATGTGCTGTGATAAAAATATTTGGAAGCCGTATTTATGCTAATAAAGTTATTCAAACGAAAGTTGCGAATACACATTGAAACAATTATTGCACAGATACAAACTTTACTAAAAATTAATAAAAATTGAATCAAAATACTTTCTTTCGGGTATTAATTTTTGTATTTTCTTTATTTATCTTTTATATAAAAATAATGTTTCGATAACAATTATAATTATCGTCCTCAGTAAATGGTAATATCTTTAAGAACTACTTGAGACAAAGTACCCCGCACCATTTAAATGGCAAATGGCTTTTTGTGAATTGGGTTAAATTTTTGACATGTTGTAGATTGTCAGGTTCTAATCAAAGACTACCATGGGCAGAAAGTCGAAAAATAGACAGCTTTGCGCTACAGCTCGCCAAAGTTGTGAATATGAAAGTGCTATTTTTATGTGTGATGTGCAAGGGAGCAGATCCTGATCCACTTTTGGCGTAAACTTACATTTCAAGGTCAATGGTTTTTAAGGTAAAAGTCATCACTTACACGTTAGTATAGCCATACATTTGTAAACATTCATCAGAAAAGTTAATGGATTTCAAGGTCAAGGTCATCATATAGATTGTCCACGTCTAAGTACATGGTCATTGTACACATTACGCCAAAGTACAAGGTTTTGTAAGATCACGTTGCCAATTTTCAAGGTCAAGGTCATCGTACACATTGCCAGCATCAAAGTATTAGGATATCTAAATTTGTCCTATAAAAATTATTAAATCAGATTCTTTTATAATAATTATTAAATCAGAAGGTAACGGTCATCGTACACATTTCCTACATCCAAGTACATGATTTTCAAGGTCAAGGTCAGTGTACACATTACCTATATCGAAGTATATTCTTCACGGTTATTGAAGCTCTCATACACATTCGCTACGTCCAAGTCAAAAAATTTTCAAGGTTTCTTACGGTCCCTACATAACTAGGCGGATCCTACACCACTTGTCCTCTACACTTTTCCTATTAATGTTTTGCTCAAGGTCATCATACAGATTTCCTACGTATATTTCTCAAGGTCACCAAGCAATTATTGACTGAGCTAAGGTGTTAATTCTTATAAATGAATTCTCAAGGTTAGGGATATTAAATAGGCTTTTAAGGCGTGGGGATTCTATCTTTTACGGTTACCAAGTAGTTCTTGGCTGAGTCAAGACGTTAATTTATATAAATCAATTCTCAACGTCAAGGGTATCGTATTACAGACTGTTGTGTATGCTAGTAGTACCTTTTCAAGGTAATGGTTTCAAGGTCAGGCCACAGCAAAGTCCATTGACCTCAAGTAGTTCCGTTTCCCAAATACAGATAGCCGTTTTCCAAAACAGGGGATGTTTCGCAACACAGGTAACCGTTTCCCTCCATTTCAAGGTCACATCTCTGAGAAAAGAACAAAGGCGATCCATTGTTCTGGCCGAGTTAGGGTTATAATTCCTAAAAATTGATTGTTATCTAGGTCGACTTTCAGCTTCCCCAACCATTTCAGGCTCAATTCTGAGAAATCAATTTTCAAGAACAAAGGCGATCCATTGTTCAAGCAATTCAGTCGATGCTAAAGTACATTTTAATGATGCATGAACCTTCCGAAGAGTAATTAAGAGTAAGCGAAGCATATCATTGTGCAAAAGAGATAAAAAATTAAACAAATAAACTTTATTCATAAAGTTTCAAGGTGTTTTACTTACACATATGATAAATTTATTTAACATTTCTTAGAGATACATTAATACTTCATCTAAACTAATTATTTACCACTTAATTACTCTTAGGAAGGTTCAAGCATCATTAAAATGTACTTTTTGAAACATGTTTAATGATTTGGTCACTCAGAACTTTGAATCCAATTTATGTTAAAAAATATTTCTCTACAAATGTTAACCCCAATGAGGGTTGATAGGGATGAAAAATTTTGTACGAAGACCCATTTTCTTTTAGTTCTAGGCGTACTGTGAATGGTTCACTTTCACCAAAGTCTATTAATTCACCCCCTTGATTTGTCAATTTAGCTGTTATATTACCTATTATGTCTGTGTTTACTTCTAAATACTGAGTATTGGTTGGAATTTTATCCAAACGATAACCCGGAGGGAGGAAAACGTCAATTTCATATATTACTTTTGCAGGTTTACCGTTTTGAAAAGATCCTTCTAATATTTTAGGCTCAAAACCGAGCATGCGGCCAATGCTATTCTCTTTAGTAAAATCGATCTTAAATGTACTGTTTATCTCGCACTTAAGTGTATTTTTGTTTGCCCTAATGAAACACTTTTGTGTGGGTATCTTTGATTTTAAGTAATCTTTAATTTCACTAACTCATGTGCACCGTGTGGATTGTTAATCACTCGCAAATGAGATGAATTTGTTCTAAAATAAAATCTATCGTTGCCCGTATAGATGTTTCTAATGCTATTGCAGCCGTAAAATTCCACCAATCCAATAACGTATTTCTTCTTCAAATCTAGCTCTATCGGTGAATAGAGGTGGTAGCTAGCTATGTTACCAACACCTTCTAAACTGAATGTTATTGACACAACTGTGAAAATTTAAGGTTGTATCGATTATTTATATAGACATTGTAGGCATAGGTGCTCGCAAATAATGGTATTCAATTCCTGATCTTGATTATAATTATAATAAAATTTACATCCCCGAATGTAGTTAATCACTTCGATTGGTGATCGAAGATTACCGAAACTATCGTAGTACCATACCTTTTTACGACCCTTTTTGCAGCAAACCCAACGTGTACCCGGTCCGCTTTGACTATTTGAGTTGATAATTCCAGATTCATTCCTCCATGGTAATTTAGGCATGCTATCTCGCAAAAAATACCCCTAAAGCAGGGTACATCTTTTAGGTATTTCTTTAAATCAATATCGGTTTTAAGTATAGCGCGCCACCGCCAGATTTGTACGGTTTCAGATAAAGTGCGCCACCAGCGATCGATTCCATCATGTGATTACGGCGCGATGTCTCTTCTTGCAATTTTTGGCACTTATTTCAGCATTGACTGCTTTAGCAATTCCCGATGCGCCGCCAGCGAAAGCACCGATTGCTGATAATCCTGGGAATAACGGAATGAGAAATGGTAAAACACGTCCTTGTTTAGGTAAAGGAATTACTCTAGGAACTTTAATGTTTTTCTTTCCTCCCAACCGTTTTGTCGTTGACAGTGCTGACTTTATTGTGCCTGTGAAATCTCTCTTAGCTTTTATTTTTTTAGCTATTGTTTTTCGTACATACAATAAATTTACACCATTCTTCTTCTTCTTGGTCCGATGTTTACACCCCACTCCAAATTTCCTCTTTGCTTTCATGGCGGTACTAACTGCTAAAGCTGCAGCTCGTTCACCTAATTGATTAAAACAGGGGTGACCGCGTGCGAGTCGTTTCTCTAATTTTGTACCAAGACCACTATACTGGTAACCGGGTAAATGCAATTCCACTGAAAGTTTATTGATTAGCGTATTCACTAAACCACCTGCACTCTTCCGCTCCTTATCTACCATTGTTCACCTTGTGGGATAGGGTAGGGTATTTATACCTAAAATCGCGAGCACAAAAACTTTATTTTTAGTAAATGCTATACATTAGATAAGCAGGACGATAGTATAATATTTTCATTAAGCATACAGTGTTATGTGAATTAATATTATACTTGGCATTTATAACATCTTGAATGTCTTTATAAATGTCATCATCACCGAAATTCTTCTCACTAAAACGACGGTAATCAATCATTTGTCGTATGAACTTTTCATAGAAACACACCAGATTTAAGAGTCAAGAAATTCCAATCTATAGCTTATTACATCCTTCAAATTGAATAGTTCTTCTACACTACGGGTATTTAATGTTCACGAACAACAGTTGTAGTTTTCTATCATAATAGTTTCAAATTTCTGTCATATCCAATTCCCAATTGTAATAAATACCGAGATTGTTAGATAGAGATTCGTAATCTTGCTCATAGATTATATCTTCCTCGTTTACACTTGACCTATCGATTTAATTTTCAATTTCTTGAGATCGGAAGAATTGTATTTCTACACATGAATACTATCTTAGAAGTTCATTCCATTCCTTCACGTTTAATACCACATTATCGCAGTTGCCACATCCCTTACGCACAACTGGTGCAAGGTTAAGGTGTGTACTGTATCCAATGTTGTAATTATTTTTAATAATTGTAACAATTAAGCTTCCCAACACTACATTGCGTAATTAGTAATATAATAATTAATAGACTTTGATGAAAATGTGTTATGAAGAAAAAGGTTTCGTTATAAATAACCATAGGTACAATGAATTTTGCTTATATAAAACAATAGGTTTGGATTCAAAAGTGTGCAGGTAATTCCAAAATGTAACATGCAATGCAATATGAACAAGGGATTTTCTTTGTATAGCAATGATAGTATTTATTGTGATAGATTTGCCTTCTTGAAAAATTTATATGAATTTAAAAACTGTTTTGTTATATATATATATATATATATATATATATATATATATATATATATATATATATATATAGTAATTAAGCTTTTCAAAACTACACGACATAATTAGCAACAATTAATTTAAAGGGTGAACCATTCACGGTACGCTTAGTAAATAGATTTGAGAATAAATTCATATAAAAGACATCATCCCTACAGTAAATCCTTTATTAGTGATCCACCCTCATTGCGGTTAACATCTACAGAGACACAATGATGACCGAATCATCAAACATCTTTCAAAACGTACATTTTGATGATGCTATAATTAAATCAGATGTTCACACCTATTTTCCGTATGGCTCTTCTAAGTATGGATCTTAATTCAAAGCCAGGATTGAATTACAGCTACTTACGATAGTTTTCTGTACATAGAAGGTAAGCTGAAAAAAGAGGATGAAGGAAAATCATGCAACCTAACCAATAATTTCCCCAACTTTCTTTTCGAAGAGATTCGTTATGAGTTAGGCGATCAAAGAGTGGACGTTTGCTGAAATCCAGGCCATACTTAACCCTTTCGCTCCCGGTGGTCATGCACTGAAACCACCTTTTCTAAATTCGATTGAATGACTCCCACTGGTTTTGCCGCTATACCACTGCGCGAATTGCATGCGCGCAGCGCCACCTGTTGATCCCTAGCGCAGTTTTCGCAGTAAAATCAAGCGCTCTGCTACAATATCATTTGTTTGTAGTTGTTGCTGATGAAGGAGCAGCCTTGCGGGTGCCTTCTTGTGAATAAATCCAACGGATTGCGTGTGCAATGACCGGTGAGTTATTTTTATGATAGTTATGATCTTATCATATAATTTAGGCTTCAT
This sequence comes from Vesta saturnalis, assembly GCA_036346205.1. NCBI lineage: Eukaryota > Metazoa > Arthropoda > Insecta > Coleoptera > Lampyridae > Vesta > Vesta saturnalis. Next base: position 172,727 of record JARFJB010000602.1, read on the forward strand.
TATCTTTGGAAACTCGTATTATCAAGTGCTTTGAATAAGAGATTTGATGGTGGTTTTCCTATGTGACCACTGGGAGTTGTCTTGGTAAAAGTTAATTATTTCAGGAAGGAAAAAAATTGTCATTTTATGATCTTGAAAAAATGGATGGCGAGGAGTTCAATGGTCTATTCGACTTAATACGTTCGGATCTAGACTCAGAAGTAGAAGACGGTCAAGAGGAAGATACGGATAATGAAGAGATGTACGGAAACAATTTGATCCACCCGGTGGTTGACATCTTGGGTGACATGCATAATCAAAGTGATCAAGAGGAAGAAGTGGAAACTAAAGTAGATTCTGATGAATTCGATAGTGAGGACGAAATACATCTTTCGGAAGTCTTGAAGAAGTTACCATGCGATGCCAGTAATACAAAGTGGAATCAACTGAACACTTACAAAAATCATCTTCCTTTCTCGAAGCAGTTGAATGCTAAGAATATTCCACCCGAAGCTGCCACACCTCACGATCTTTTCAAATGCCTGTATTCATCACCGAGCAGACAAATTTATATGCTCTGCAAAATTATGGAAATCCAGCGAAGTTCAAAAAAACTACTGTGACCGAAGTCAGTGATTTCATAGGTAAGTCAATGAAACTGTAGCTATGATATATGATAAATTCAACTGATTATCCCACAGGTATAAATATAGTTAGGGGGGTCAAGTGCTTACCCGCCATCAAGGACGACTATTGGTCTGTGAATGACGAAATTCGTGATGTGTATATATCGAGTGTTATCTCGAGAAATAGGTTCAAATGGCCCCTTGGAAATATTCATCTAAATAACAACAAAAATCAGCCGAGGAAAGGTGATCTGGGATACGACAAGCTCTACAAAGTGCGTCCTTTTCTCGACAAACTTCTACAAACCTACAAAGAACACTATGAAGCAGACGAACACCAATCTGTTGACGAATCGATGATCAAATTCATAGGTTGAGAATAGAGGCAGAATATCTTAGATTTTTAATTCAATTATTTATTTTTTAGGTCGCTCGTCATTACGCCAATATAAAGAGGCTATAAAGTTTGGGTTAGAGCTCAGGATATATTTCTGATTTTCAAATACATACTGGGAAAGTAGATAGCATCGAGAAACATCTGGGTACATGTGTTGTGAAGGACCTATGCAAAGATATTGAGGGAGAATACCATCAAGTATGTTTCGACAATTTCTTCACCTCGTTGGAACTAGTGCATGCTCTGAAGCAAAACAAAATTTTTGCTTGCGGCACAGTTCGGAAAGTCCGCAAGGGACTGCCATCTGGTCTCACATCTGACAAGAGTATGAATAGGGGAGATTAGGATTGAAGGATGAGCTCTAACCCCATCGTTCCTATGAAACGTATACTGTCAGCAGAAGAGCGAAAGATGGAACCTGAAACGACATTTCTTGTCCAGCATTGGTGAAGGATTACAACAAGTATATGCGCTTTGTTGACAAAGCTGATATGTTGAAGTCTGTATACCAGATAGACCGTAAAGGTAAGCGCTGATGGCTGCGTATATTCTGGAATTTCATCGACGTCACAATTGTAAATGCATTTGTCTTATTTAAAATGAGGAGTGATGGATCATCGTTACATCTCGAAGAATTTCGGATTGCAGTCGCGAGAGGGCTCATTGGAATAAGAAAGGTTGGAAAACGTGGACGTAAAAGCCTGGAAGAAACATATCCCAACAAGTCAAGAGAGGCGTCCCAAGTGAGATACGAGTTTGAGAAGCTGCACATATGCTAATGTATGGCTCATCATTTTGATGGGGTCACTATAGTACCAAGGCCCAACCGCATCGCACCAAATGGAGATGCACAGTTTGTAAAGTTGGGCTCTGTGTCAACGATAAAAAGAATTGCTTCAAAGAGTTCCACAAGAAAGAATGATCAAGTGTACGTTTTTCGAATAATTAAAATCGATAATGAATAAAAAAGTTTGAATATGTTGTTTCTTCTTACTTCTGTCACAAAGCAGAGTAATACACAATGAACAAAATTTCATATTTTCCTGAAAAAAGGGTAGTTTATGTCAAGGTTTATGTACTAGTGGTATCGTCATGTAACCACCAAAATTTTTTGAGTAAGAAAAAAGATAAAAAATATTTAAATGTATTTCTGTCATTCTTTATCACATATCACATGATTTTCAAGGAAAAAAAAACTGTTTTTTCCGATTATACCTTAATTTGGTAGTCATGGGGTTAAAGTATATATTTCTTATACGACAAGGAAGAGCAAAGCATTAAGCCATTTGGGGTGGTCACCAAGGAATGACGAACCATTACAAGTAAAATTCGATGAGCGAAATGGTGAAATATCCCATACTTTTTTTTTAACACGTTTATTAAAGATTTAAGATATTAACAATTCATGGATATTACATTTTACACTTAATACTATATACAATATAAAATACTAAATATAAAACGTGTATGTGTTGGTGGTGCGCTGCTCAGGAGTATTCGTCCGCTTCAGCTCGTAGAAGTGCGTGGATTGTTGGTTTTCGTGTGTTTGGAACGCCTGATGGCGGTGTTGAGTGCGTTGTTGTTGGTTATTCAAAAAAAAGCGGGTGTTGTGTGGTGATGCTTTTGGATTGGTGTGTTCGTTGTGTGAGCTGTCCTGTTGTCGCTAGGTTGCTTATCTGAAATAAAAAGAAGTATGTGTTAGTAAAGTGTAACACTATCGATATTTATAGAACAGAAATTAGGTAATTAAAAAGAAATCGATACTAAGTACTTATCTCGGGCGCCAGACTTCAATCCGGACCGTCGTGTGTTTACCCTAAAGGGTAGCCACCTCCTGACTGTGTGAGAAGACAACCCCACAAGTTAGTCGCAGATTCCACCTTAGCGAGTGCCTCTGCCACCTTACGGATGACAGGTAGGGCCTTCTTCATATTGAGACCTCCGAGGAAGGTCAATAGGAGTCGAAACCTAAGGCAGATTGATCGGGCGGAGTAACGGTAGCGGCGGAGCCACTCTCGGTACTTCCGCCTTCTCAGCCTTGCCTGCCGTCGCACGGGCGTAGCTGACTCCGGTCCGAGTCGAGGAGGCGCCGGCGGTGTCCTCTTCGGCGGTCGCTGCGGTGCTTCCATCTTCTTCCGTTGCGGAGGTCGAGGGAACTTCGGGCATCCACGGTAGCTTGCGGGTGGTCCCCACCGCAGTTAACGCACTTAGCCGGGTCGGTACGGGGTAAAGTGCATTGACTGCTGTGGTGATCACCGGCGCACTTCACACAGCGTGCTGCCGCCCTGCAGCAACGCTGTGCGTGACAAAACCTTGACACTGGTGACACTGCCCGATGTCGGATTTCCGCCTCAAGTCCTCGACGGTGACTCGGAGGCGGGCGACGTGCTTCACCTCCCGAATCCTCTTCTTGTCCTCCTCGCTCGGTAGGTGTACCAAAACCAGGGGGATCGCTCGGCCTCGCTGCTTCATCCTAAAACAAGAAACTGTGTTAATTCCTTGCGTCGTCAAATCGGAGCTTACATCCGCTTCGGATAGCTCTACGGGCACGCCACGTATTACTACCTTGGCAAGACGCTCGCTCCTTGCCTGATAGGTGTGGTACTGCGTACCACACTTATCGAGATACCTCATCAGCCTGTCTCGGTCCTGGAGTGAGGCAGGCTGTATCCATTCCCTCGAAGGTCGCCTTGGCCCTGGTGAAGGCGATTTTCTTCCGGTCGAGTTTGCGGGAGAAAGCAACCCAGTTCTCCCTCTGACGAAGGATTACCGGGGTACTTTCACCCTGGTCTCTGCTGCGGCGGTCTGCTCCATCGCTGTGACGGTGTCCGTGTACTGCTCCAGGGCTTGGTACACGTTGCTAGTCGGTGGCGGCGTAGGCGGTCGGACGGTCTCCTTCTTCGGCCTCTTCTTCTGCGCCACGAAGTCATCGGGGCTGGTGGATCCTGGACGGGGTCTTCACTTCTTCTCTCTTTGGCGGCTACGGCGGCGGCGGCGGTGCTGCTCTTGTTGTTGCCTCGGCTGGCGGGGCGACGTCTTCTGCGGGCGGTGGTGTCTTCTTCGGCCTTCTCCTCTTCTGAGCGGTGGCGGCGGATGGCGCGTCGCTTCTGGCGCCCTTCCACGGAAGAAACAGAAGCGAAGGTATCGGGCTGGCGGTACTTGTTGATGGTAGGTTGCCCGGCTTGCAACCGTACCATATCTCGCTGGTGTCACTGGCGTCCCCAGTTGATACCGGCCGATAAAATCGAATTTAATAAATTACTTGTAAATTACAGAGTAATTAATTCTAATTCTAAATTAACGACCTGCTCTGATCGGATACCAGAACAGGAATCTTTTACAGTGTGCATAGCATTGAACCACTTGTTTGGAGTAATGGAGGATTAGCGTCAAGTAATCGTGAATATGCGTCAAGAGTTGATTTTAATTCGATCTAGAAGCGATACAAACTGCTACTATGTGACGTTGATGCGGAAATAGCCCTAAATAAAGTTCAATGGAAAGTACCACACTTAACACTTAGTGATGCTGCGAAACGGGACTTGTTTGAAGGAATCAATAAGAATTCTATTATTACTGTTCCATTTCGTCAATGGGAGTTATATGAATTACCTGCTTTAAAACAAGCAACCTCTGATATATGGCCAATAAAAACGTCAACTCAACTGGAAAAACCACGTTTAATAATTGTTGCATTCCAACAAGGTAAAAGGTACACAAAGTCTGCAAGCCGGAAATTTTGATCACAGTAACATCAGAAACCTTAACGTACTTCTGAATTCCGAGTATTACCCCTATGAAACGATGCATTTGAACCAATACATACCTGCCTGTCGCAATTTTTTAAATTCCCATGTGACTACTATGGTGAAGATGATACAGATGCGTTATTCAACTACTCCTCATTCAAATCATGTCCAGTATTTGTAATAGACTGCTCTAAACAAAATGAGTCCTAAAAACTCAACAGCAGACAACAAATTGGAAATGGAATCTAACACCTTTCGATAATGGAATCGTTGTCTATGGTCTTATTCTCCACGATGCTATTGTGCAGTACAACCCACTTACCGGAGAAGTGAAAAAATTATAATCTGTATGTCTAGTATATAAATAAACATGTTGTAATTATTCGTTTAGTTTTATTTCATCCATCAAAGATGAATGTAGTTGCGCAGATACAAAAACTTCCAATTCAAAATCATGACTTTGATGAAAAGTCTGGTACTTCAAAACATGGTAAATTACTTCCTAATAGTATACATGGTATTACATGTGGCCCGTCCAATTGCATCAAAACAAACGCAATGATTAGTTTGCTTACTGAGAAAAGTGGTTTGAAATTTAAACATGTATACGTATACTCTGGGTCATTGAATCAAACCAAGTACAAACTTACTTCCGATGAAGGATATAGGTTACTTTACATTCAGTGATAATCAAGATGTGATTGAGCCGAATTGTGCAAAATCAAACTCTATCTTTATCTTTGATGATATCGCTTGTGAAAAGCAAAATAACATAAGGGCATATTTTTTTATGGGTAGACATAACGATATGGACTGTTTCTATTTTGGCAGTAAAATTTCAAAGCAATTAATTCGTGATAATGCGAATCTAATTATATTATTTGAACAAGATGAATTAAACCTAAAACATGTATATGAGGATCATATAAGCCCCACCATAAGCATGGCATTGTTTCGGGGTATGTGTTTAAAGTGCTGGATAGATCCGTTTGGTTTGATGAATATATAATACCTTAACTACGCAGTTTAGGTACAAGCAGCTCAGGATAAACTGGAACATGTCTTGCTACACCATATATAATACCTTAACCTGCTTTCAGTGGTTTAGTAGTTACTCATCCGTTTAGGTATTAACCACTACCTATTCAAACTCCCATTTTGCTACGATGGATAGTAAGGAGATGATATTAAAGCGAAAAATTATTCAGGCTCGTAAAATAATACAGCAGAAATATAACAGTCTTAAAACTGCTCGCATTGATAATTAAAGAACATTAAAAAGTACTTATAAACCTCTAATAGAACATCTAACTGAAATAGTGAATAAAATCAATCCTGATAAAAAAAAACACCCAAAAAGGAGTCCATTGGCGTTTAACCCAAACACACACTTTTGTTCATATTTCGAAGGAAACATGCTACTACTCCCACTAGCCCCCTAACTCCAGGCTTCATTTCACCCTTATTAACAGGAAAGAGTGCTACTAGCCCCCTAGCTCAGCTTCCCTCTTTTCAAATAAATCCCTCTCCAAGTCCTCGTACACAATCTTTGCTAGAAACATCTGTCGTAGGAGAGGTTAATACCGAGGAGTAAGAAGAACCTCTTGGTATCGCAGATGATTCCCGTAATGAACCCATCGCAGAAGAATTTCTCGAGCAGTACCACGAATTACCCCGTATATACGTTGAATGTATTATGAGGGATCTTGATGGTCCTATTGATCGCACTTATAGAGTCCACTACGATACCAAAACAGACAAATGGACAATTGTTAATACGTCCGTTACAATTAAAGGAAACGATATGATTAGTGTCACGTACAAAGGGACTACAGGTTTATATGACCTGCTTATTATGAATGAACCCAATTTAAAGCAAGTAAATTCAAAAGATAGATAGAATTATAAAAGTATTTTAGAAGCTACGATATTGCAAAGCGAGATTATAATGTAAGTGGGCAGATTCGAGGAGCCGCGGCAAAAAGTATACACACATAATCAAACCCTTGCTGTCAGCATCATCACCCACAACTCAGAGAGGTGGAGTTTTTGAAGAATTAACAAACAGACCGATTGAGTATAACTATTGGAATGATGTACACGAACTAATTCGTGATCTAGAAGTATTGTGAGCAGAAAAATTGCCTGGAAACACAGTATCAATTCAAGAAATTAACCCCTCAGTTTCAACTTATTGATGATAATCAATTAGATATCGAGAATAAGAGACTCAGGAATGTTGCCAACCACATAGATCCCTAAGGTGTCATCATCAAACAATACTATTTAACGACGAGGTTGAATTTGGATGGAAACCGTTTGACACAGTTGGCGGGCCCCGAAGAAGATGGTAATGCTATAAGTAAAGGATACCTTGATTTTTGTCTGCAAGCAGTTAAGAAAGCTGTTAAAGGAAACTCTAACGCTTATCTAGTGTTGGAGCAAAAAGTTTATCAACTTAAAGAAATTGTGGATAAATTAGTACCATGTCCAAATTACAACTCATCAACGAATTGCACAAACCCGCAAGAAAAAATTTTAAACGAAGGCGCACAATAATTAAGGGATATGATGATCTTTGGCACAGATTTGGCAGAAGTTAACACATATGCCAAACAAAATAAGGGCTACAAGTATGTTTTAGTGGTTATTGACTGTTTTTCGAAATACCTGTGGACCAAAGGATTAAAAACGAAAATGGGCATGGAATCTGCCAAGTTCATGCAAACAATCTTCAAAACGGGCCAGAAACCTTCCAATTTGCAGAAAGATGCAGGAAAAAAATTCTACAATGAGAATTTTACTAAACTAATGCAGCGTTATGGAGTCAACCATTACCCCACCCACAGCACAAAGCAGGCAGCAATTGCGGAACGTGGTATCAGGACAATTAAGTCTGCTTTACATAAGTCCTTCATCATACAGGGTAAATATAAATGGATTGATACAATCGTAAGCATGGAACTACAGGAATGAAGCCCAAAGATGTCGGTAATCATGCAAAGCTAGAGGCTTACACTCACATAAAAACAGTTGATAGAAATCGCTATTGTGTGGGTGACATAGTTCGAATCACTAGTTTTAAAGGTATTTTCGCCAAAGGATACACCCCCAATTGGTCCAGTGAACTATTTAAGATTGTGAAAGTGCGCATTACTAACCCAACCACCTACATGAAAGGATCGCCTGTACTGGGAGGCTTTTATGAACACGAATTACAGAAAATAAAGTACCCAGATGTGTGCCTGGTGGAAAAAATGCTTCGCACCAAGAATAGTAAGTTATTCGTAAAGTGGTGGTGATTGGATGAAAGATCATGGATCAATAAGGATTATTTAGTTTTATAATATAGCTATAGGAATAGTTTGTAACTTTTAGATGAAATAAAAACACAAAAAAAGTAATTGTATTTTATTTTTTAATATCATCTTATATAGTAAACCCAAAGTATTTCTATAATCGTTTAAATTGCTGGATAGCCATATTCCGGAATCTGGTCCACATGTCCATTCCAAGCAGGAACTTGTTTCACCTTTCTCGATGTTTTCCAATATCCAGGGGTAAATTTTGTGGTGCTCATTTCTCCATGATTGAAACTTATATGTAATGTTTTGTTCTAATAATATTTCAACCAAAATAGCGAGGCATTTGTAATTAGCATAATATGCTATTGTCTCAATACATTCACTTATAATAGAGAAAGTGTCTTTATAAACAATATTTTCTACGCTAACATTTGTCGAAGTACCCAATGAATCGCCCCATAATAACTTTTATATACACATTTTAAGGGGTATGTCACCAAGTAAATTTATATCATCTAAGATCCTGTCTACTTCATTAGAAGTTAATGAACCTTTATCGGCACACAATCTCGTAAAACATATTGTCTAAGTTAATTTTTCTATCAAGTAATGTCTTAAATAACTTCATTTGCACACTTTGAGTTTATATCACACAGTTAAAACGCTCATCAGGAATAACAATATGTTGCAATAAATTCAGTATAAATGTAATGGCTTTCAGGGAAGGTCAAATAACGCTTAAGGTACTTTCTGTAGATTTGATCATAACTGTACTGCAGTTCTTCCTGCAATTTGTCTTCAAGGCTGCTCATTATTTACTGGAAGCTTTACCCCCAAGGTCTAGTATCAGTAAAATCAAAATTTACTAAGCGTTTATCGTTATAATGATTAAGTATGACTTTATTTTGTTTGATGGTGAACACATCATGTTTCTTTGACCTTATGAGATGTTGATAGCGCCTTATTACGCCACCATCAAACAAAACCTGTTTATAATCATTAATCGTGAACTGCTTGCTTGGGTAGAACCCTTTGATTTTTTTACAATCGTTTCATCAACCGCGTAAGCATGCATTTTTGGGCGAAGTCCTACAAATTTCACCATAAATTCGCCACGCTTTTCAACTTTCATTAAGCCGGAGACTTTTTTATTTACTAATGGGAGTCCAAAGAGGTTGTCGGGACTATAATCAGATGTATCGAATTTATCAATGTCCTCTTTAATACATGCGTAGATATCGAGAACTGAAAAGGCGTATATGAGACTATCCGTATCCATGTAGAAGGGCTTAGCAGTATTATGGAACTTGGGTAGCGTATAACCGTAATGAAATTTATATAAAAAAGTTTTTGAAACGTTTAAAACACTGACTCCCGCATATATAGGTTTATTGAAATATACTCCAAGCTTATTCATTTGAATGATAAGCATATCATTGTCAAATATTGTACATCTGTGAAAATTTGGTTTTGTTATGTAAGCACGAGCACCACAGCGACCCTCACATTTCGTTACTAAACGTATAACCTTATGCTTACGTACATTTTCCATCAGCTTCCTGAAAACACTGTTAATCATTAATTTATAGAAATTTTTATCAAATTCATTTTGAGATTGCTGACGCTTCGCGATATTTAAATCGATATATTTTTTCAATCACGGGGACTGTTTAAAACGTAACATACGGTGTACTTTTACCAACTTTAATCCATATTTTAAATATACTTTCAAGTTTCTGTAATGAATTACATAATTACGTTTTGGATAAGCAGTTATTTTTTCATTTTGGAATCAGATGTGGGTGGAACCATATGTTCAGGTGCCAGCGGTAGATCACTGTGACTCTCATGTAATTCTATAAGATAGTCTAAATGACACTCGACTATATAATCGATTTCCGGATGGTTTATTAAATCTAAAGTTTCAAAATTAGCTTCATCAACAAAAGAAAAATCGCCAAATCGTAGAAATTCTGGCATGGCGGCTCCATATAAATTATTTACATAGTAGTACATTACATACACACTTTCGGAGGTAGGATCAAATTTTTCCCTCATGTACTTATTGTTAGCTTTAGCATACCGATTTGAACATTGAGCTACACGACCTTTAACCTCTCTTTCAATAAACATTAGCATATCAATGTCTGTAAATAGTTCTAGCTTTACTTGTGTAATTCGAAGCATAGCATCGAATGCTAAACCGGGAGCTGTATAATAGTGCAGAGGATTAAGCTTGTAACTACTTAAACAAGTTTGACGAAAGTTCCCGAGAATATCTGCTAAAAGTAGAACGTCTGTTTTTGGATACAAATCCGACTATTCCCCTAACGATTTAATACTAAAGTTGTTCCAAACGTTAACCGCATGTGCAAAACTCTCATCACTGATTCCCTCATTATTAAGGTAACTGAAACGTGCTTTTTTGGGCGGGAGCGTGGTTTCGTTTAATTTATCCTACGTATCAGTATATTCATAAGGAAACACACATTTGAGAACTACTAGAGAAAATTCCTCATCATTGTTGTAATTAGTGTGGGTAATCATTTTTTTTACTATCCTCCAAATAGTCTGACAACTTTTCAATACTACTACTCATAAATCTGAAAGAGTCCATAAACTTAAACTTAATTTTGATGCCTTCTATTACCTTCTTTGTTTACGGGCAGTAGTTAAATTGAACCGGGAACACTAGCCAATTCTCTAATGGTAAAATGTGATTCATAACCTGATAAATTATGAAACACAACTAGTTGAATGTGGGTGTCTGTCAACTAATTTCATCCCAAATTGCATTTCCTACATACACACGGTATTCGGTATTCCAGCGATCAAGACGAGACCAATCTATTTGGTCTCTACCTTCAAAATACATTTCAATTCTTTGATTAGTCACAGATTGATCACTAATCAAAAATCCGTTGCACAAATTAAATAATAAATACTTTACGAATGGAAAACAACTACGCTACAGACCACGACGGCCTCAAACTATTTACTCTTAAACAACTTCCACCTCTTACTATCAACACTATATCCAATATTCACAATAAATACTTGTCGGTAAGATACCCTGATCGGATTGGAAACCCTCTACGATGGAAATGTCCTACGCAAATACTTAGAACAAATTCTAGCTCGTTGACCAAGAAACTTCTTAGGGTACAAGTTCCTTCCCCTCTAACCAATTTGATTTTAGATCTATGCAATTTGCCTTAAACCCGCTGCTAAAACCACTCACTGACACGACCAAAGCCTTCAACCTTAAAAAATTTCGCTTGTCGTATTTATGCGTGTCGGGCTGATCCACAACATCCGTTCTCTACCAATATCCCAAAATGATATGTTCTAACTTTGCAAATCGTTTAATGGGACTGAGAGTGGAGATTCCAGTCATTCTTTCCACCTAGTAGGGATTCGATAAGGTCCTTCCCTAGCCACACTGATTTGTCTAATGTACTGCTTAGATAACCCTAAATCAGTTACCGAGCACATTTCTACCTACCTTCTAGGGAACAAGTCTGGATAGCGCGACATCTTCCTGCTTAATTTCGAACAAACTGAATATGTTCACACAATGGGTGCATCGTTGAAAAACTTTAATTAACCTTATTAAGGTCCAATTAATACTTTCTGGCTGCTCCATCTTTCTCAAACCAAATTAGAACTCTGACCACAAGGTGAGTGGTAATGCGGTTTGGAAAACGCTAATCTGGGGCTCTGTGGTGTACGACGCCATGAACAGGGTTTGGAGACACTCTAAGGGGTCGACTACGGGGTTGTAAATGCGATACTCTCCAACACACTTACAAGACCTTCATATGTCCCATAGTGGATTATCGAGCTGCATTTCACCCAATCTTTAACCAGCCATACCTGCAATCTCTCGCTTAAGTGAATGTTAAATTCTGCGAAACACACACCTACCGTCGAGGTTTCAGTGACATCGCAGAGTCGAAAAAATTCCTTCCTGAAAACTAACGCTACTACTCGATCACATTCTAAAGGTATTCGAAAAACTTCTACACTCAACACGATTCCACATCCGATAACACGTAGCAGAAAATTGTCATATAATGCTTCATAACACTACCATCTTCCTTAACAATTAATAAACTAATCATCAGGACATAGCAGCACACCGACAACCAGGATCTGAATCCCACAGCTCCGTTCTGTGTTCCGAGTAACCACTCACCATCTTGCACCCATGACCCTATCCGCACAAGTGACGTCCACTAAGGTCAAGGGTCCAATGAAGCAATCTTCCTAATGCAGCCTAACGTCATATTTCCATTATCATATAATAGTCACTAATTCCAATAAAATTTGTAATTAAATGACTGAGGAGGCCATCCTTTCTCATGATGGGTGTCATTAAAAACGTTTCAAAAATATTTTGAGTGTATTAATAGCATCAGTGCAAAAATTTAGTGTACCACACATCATAACGCTTCAGCCCGCGGTTTTTTCTACACTAATAAAACTATTATATGAAAATTGAAAATTTTTTAATTAATTCAGTTCTCCATGATGCACCTTATTAATTTTTTACAAATTTAAACGTTTCGATTACAATTACTGACTTTAATTCTTGCTGTTGTAAATATATTGTTTTTCATATAAGTTGAAGTGACGTAGATTTGTATCTTGAACAACATTTTTGATGAGAGAGAGAAGGAGAGTGCTCTATACTGTTAAGTTAAGGTCGTAAATATAGCTATTAGGATACTACATCAAAGTATATAAATTTTGCAGTGAAGGTCAAATCAGTTAGTCATTCGTGGACGTGCGCATTTCTTATTAATCATATAGGGCCTATCCTGACCAGTGCGAGAATTCCAGTAACTGTGTGAGAGTGCGTGTGTGAGAGATTGCGTCCGATCTGATCCACTTCTCTATCTAGTTGAGTCAAGGTTGAAAAAATCTAAAGCTAAAGCTATCAGTTTACAATTCTTAGAAATCTAAAAAGCTGTGTGTTGAGATCAGTCAGTAAGCAAATATGGAGTTAGCAGTATTAAACCAAAGCACCTATTGCAAACCTTGTAAAAATTCGTGGGAGCTCGAGCGATCGGAAAAGTGTAAAGTGATAAATGTGGCAGTACTTAATACTATGTACGGTGAACGTATGGTGAAGGAAACGGACGATATTAAATTCGTATTACCTCAGCGATTTTATAAGTATTTCAAACAAGAAACTAGAATGGAGGAATTTAAAACACTGCTAAACACGAAGGATGTGTTGCTAAGTAGTTTGGGTGCAGCCGGAAACACAACAAACGTCACATTATGCTTTAAATAGTGTCCCCCCCCTCACCCATTTCTTTAACTGGAATGATTTACTACACAGTGTTTAATCGTAGTGCAATTGCGAGCAAGTAAGGTCGTGTAAGCAGCAATAGAATTATTTCTGGAACGACCAAAACTCGGAAGTTCACCGTTATATATGGATACCCTACATAGTTGCAGTAATTTGTGCAGTTGGTGTCAAAATAGTGATGGTAGTAAAGAGAAGCAAGATGAAGATTATTCTAACACTGGCCGGTCATCATCATCATTTCTAGATAGGGACGATGTGTATAAAAAGGCAGCTAATGCATACATTGTGTTTATTATAAACTATCGAACTATACTCATCATGCAAAACATATTGAAATTGGATACAGTACACACCTCAACCTTGCACCACTAGTGAATATGGGGCGTGGTAACTGAGATCAAAGTCACAATGTGGTATTAGAAATGAACGAGTGGAACTTCTACGATGGCATTCATATGTAGAATTACAATTTTTCAGATCCCAAGAAATTGAAAACAAAATCGATTGGTCAAGTGTAACGAAGAAGAAGGTATAATCTATGATCAGTATTATGATTCTCTATCCAGCAATCTTGGTATATATTACAATTAGGAATTGATTAGAAGATATGACAGAATGTTGAAAACTGTTAAGATAGAAAACTACAACTGCTTCTCTTGCACATTCAATGCTCATAATGTAGAAAAACTAGTCAATTTAAAGGATAAAATAAGCTATAGATTGGAATTTCTTGAATCTTACAATCTGGCATGTTTTTATGAAAAGTTCATACAACAAGCTATTGACTACCGTCGTTTTCGTAAACACGAATTCCTTGGTAGCCACGATGATGGTGATATTTATGAAGACATTATAAATGCTAGGTATAATATTAATTCTCATAACACTGTATGCCTAATGGAGATATTGTATTATCGTCCTGTTTATCTAATGTATAGTATTTACTAATGTTTTTGTATGTTCTCAATTTAGCTACAAAAACACCCTACTTCATCTACCTAAGTAGGAAGAAGGTGGTGGTGATTAGTGAATACTCTAATCAATAAACTTTCGTTTGAATTGCATTTACCTGGTACAGAGTTAGACTATCTATTCAAGGTGAACGGATACTTGTTCGGTAAACTCCCGTTTTGCTATAATGTATAATAATAAGATGATATTAAAAAAAAAAAGTAAATGATTGATGTATTAGCTAAATTGAACCAAGCTCTTAATGGTCAAATAATTCTTAGAAATCGAATCAGTTTGTGGAAACAGGAAAAATGACGGGGTTTCTGAGAGAGAGAGCTGTTATAATACTATCTTGCTAAACCAGGCAACACCACATGATTTTGAGATATGACAACACTGTAAGTGTTTCACTCTTGGAAATAGTAAAATAAGCATTCTTATCTTATCCAACCTTATCCGATCTTACCCGATCTTATCCGATCCTACCCGATCTTACCCAATCTTAGCCAATCTTATTCGATCATATCCGTTCTTATCCGTCATTATCCCATCCTATCAATCTTATCCGAATTAGCTTGTGTATTACATTACAATTCTTACAAATATTTTCAAGTTTAGTGGTTTCAAGAATGCCTGTTTATAATAAAAGGCTTGCTTGCTTGAAACCAAAAGTAAATGGAGAGTTGTATGAAGTGAATATAAAAATGAATCAGCTTCGAGTTAACAACGCAAAATGATAAAACATGCATGTGTAGTGCAAATATATACTTGTGTGAAGTAAAGTAAGTAAAGTTGCAAATGATTAATTGGAAAATTGAGGCTAGATAAATTAAAGTAGATTTCGTGTTATTCGCATGCGAATAATGAGGCAGTGTTACGTGTGAAATTTAGTGATAACGTAAATGTAGAAACGTCTTCAAGAATAAGTAACATGTGATATATATGTATGTATAATAATAATGAATAAAAGCGTTTAATTTTGATGGTTACAGTACAAATAATGTGTTGTTTATGATGATGAAAATATTAAACACCAAAGAAAGCAGGGTCTGTTCCCCAAAAACGGGGCCTGTTCCCCAAAAACAGGTATCTGTTCATCAAATACAGGTATCCGTTTCCCAAAATCTTATATCTGTTATGCATCACAGACATCCGTTTCCCAGGATTCGAACTTTTCCGATCTTATCCAATCTTATTCGATCTTATGCGATCTTACCCGATCTTAGCATTGTTCACATAAAAAATTATACGTATATTTACAATGATATGGTAGAATTAAATATTTTTGCTTTAAATCATCAACATTTGTAAAACTTTATGGGAAATAAATGGAAATAGGAAAAATGGTTGAAGCTTATATAATTACCATTGAATTATGTATACCTATTAAGCCCCTTGGGAGTAAAAGACGCTACACAGAGGTCCAAGGTTAATAGTTCGGATCATGAGTAGGTCTACCGCCAAGTGACGGCTTTCCACAAAAAATTTCCCGGGCTATGTATTAGCTTGGCCCCAGTACAGATAGATTCCCTATGGAAGATTCCAGAATCGAATGATACTATGAACCGAGCGTCACTGGTGGAGCGCAAACGCCTGCTCAGTGCTTTTGGGTAAGCCTTAGGACTGACGTACCTCATCAACCGATGCAATGTTTTAAACTTTAATGAACAAATAAATAATTAATCTACCAGTGCAATTAAATTCAAGAAAATTAAGACATACCTTTCAAATAAATAATAATAGTCCTCAAGTTAATCCCAAAGGCAATCTCATACGCGTAACTATTGTATATAACCGAAGAAGCAAACGAAAAACTTCTCTCTATCACGTCACTATTCTTTTATATAACCGAATCGACTAAATGCCAGAATAGAAATTGATTAAGTTTATATATATATATATATATATATATATATATATATATATATATATATATATATATATAATATATATATATATATATATATATATATATATATATATATATATATATATATATATATATATTAGTTAACCAATTGTAAGCAATTGGAAGGAAAAATGAAACACCTGCATAAAGTAATGTAACATAATCTATAAGAACACTAAATTGCAACGTATGCGTCTAGACTTGCACACTTGATTTTATTTTCAAATTATTTGACCGGTTCATAAGGAAACAATATCGTGTTTCTCTCACTGTAATTTGCTAAATTATAAACTTTGGTAAAACGTGTATATATATATATATATATATATATATATATATATATATATATATATAACTAAATTGTTTTGCTTTCAATTTAATGTAAAATTTACAATATAAAACTACAAATTGTATCCATAACACACACACACACACACACACACACACACACACACACACACACACACACACACACACACACACACACACACATCTACACACACACACACACACACACCACACACACACCACACACACACACACACACACACACACACACACACACACACACACACACACACACACACACCACACACACACGCACACGCACACACACACACACGCACGCACGCACCAGCACACACACCACACACCACACGCACACGCACATGCACACACACACACACACACACACACACACACACACACCACTCACACACACTCACACACACTCACACACACTCACACACACACATTGAGAAACACATAAAAGTTTTGAAATGTTTGCACTGTTTTACATTAAATTTAAGATTTCAAAATTCCTGAATTGCTGATAGATGCTCTCATATTTCAGGCATCGGTATGTTAAAAATCAGAATTTTAGAATAAAACACAACGGAAAATCAGTTGGTTTATTATACTAAATGCAACATGCAGAAAATCGTATTAATTAAATATTGAAATCTTTGTAGTATTTCTATAATGTATTTTTTCAAGTTTCTCTTTTCAGTATTAATCATGTATTACAAGATTTACAAG
>JARFJB010000602.1:195000-337500 GCA_036346205.1 Vesta saturnalis
ACGTCATACATGAGAGTTACGCGCTAACCACATCAAATTCTTTAATTAGATGTAAAATTTAGGCTGGCAATTCTAATCACCATTTTTATTCAATGTAGCGGATATAATAATATTTCTAATCCCTTTATATTGCAATAGAGGATGTGGTAATATTTCATTATAAATCCAGCTTAATGCTATTTTACTTATATTTTCATGTACGCAAATTAACGCATAATTACAAACATGAAAGTTTTTTTAACCACTGCTTTTCTTTTATGTATATCTGGTGTGATGACTATTTTTCAACACTTTAATAGTGGTAAGTACATTTTTTTGCTCTTAGAGTGGATCAACTTAACTGTTTTTGTTGCTGTTTCATTAATAAAATGAATGTTAATACTTTCTAGTAACATGCAATATATAATAATGTGTACGGTACATTCGAATATTAATAGATGGTTGTATTTTTACTGTGTCCAAATGAATCAACGAATCTTCTTCAAATTTGGTATGCTTTACCGTGCAATTGGTCTTTACGCTACAATATTAGAAATTTCTCTTTCATATGGCCCCAGAGATAGAAATTCAGTGGCGTCAGGTCAGGAGAACGTGGTGTCCATTGGACTGGTCCACCCCCTCCAATCCACCGGAAAAAATTGTCAATTCGTTTCCAAAAAACGGGTTAAAACTAAATTTTATTGAGTCAATAAAATGTTACTCACCTATTTGGGAAAGTCGCATCTAAGTAGATTCTGACAGGATCAAAAAAGTGTGACGGCGCTCCATCGTGCTGGAACCACAAGCGGCCCCGCAGAGCCAAAGGGAAATCGTCTAAATACTCTGGAAGCTGATGCTGCAGGAATGCCAAATACGACTGCCCATTCAGCCTAGCTGAGAGTATGTACGGGGCCAGCAGGTACTCGTCGACTAGAGGAGCTCATAAGTTTACCGAAAGGAGGTGTTGAGCTCCGTGACGGATCATTGATTGGGAACGTTCTTCAGCCCATTCCTGCTGGCTTATAAAGTTCACAAAGCACATCTTTGTGCAATGTGGCTTCATCCGTGCACAGAATTCTTTGTTGAAAATCCCTTACTCCACGCCGCCGAACCTTCATGAAGTTACAAAACGTCACCCCAAACCGGCTGTTTTATTGGTTTATTGCTTTGGCAATAGCGCGGGTACACGTACTCATTCTCTTCAATCTTGGGAAGTACAGTTTAGGCGCACTTCCAGCCCTATCATGCCGCTGTTTTGATATCACCGACCCAGTTTGAAGAAGGCGTTGATGGAGTCCGCTGAAAACCCTTCCACTGGGGTGTCTTCGTTGTGGATATCTAATAAATCTAAATTTTTTGTAGCATAACGGTACTAAATCTACTACGAGAAAAACAAACAAAATTGGTAAATATGAAAATGTAAACTTGCACCATTATTTCACCTTATAAATATATTTAGCTTTTTTTATTTATATTTTGCATAAATTTAAATTTTTCGACAACAATTACAGTTATAGTCCTTCGTAAGTGGTAAAATTACTTGAGATGTAAAATATGAAAACGCGTTTTCATGGCGTTTTCATATTTTCATATTTCATAAATTTGTTATAACATCTCAATAATTTATTGAAGATTTTACCACTTACTAAGGACGATAACTGTAACTGTTATGGAAAAATTTAAATTTATACAACATATGCTTGATTAAAAATACACCATTTCACCTCAAAAGCTAATGAAGTCTAGCAGTCGACAATTTCCATCTGCCAACCTATAAACAAAATATATGTCTACGTACTCTTCTTTAGAAAAATTTATATCAGCGCAATTTTATGATTAAATTAATATTAATCACCTGCAAAGCTGGAGAAATTCTGAATCCTTTGAAACATAAGGTTCAACAAACCATACGACTCGATTAATTTCTTTGCCGAATTAAGTATTGAAACCCTGTCATTTCAAAAGTTTTAATTATTTTGAACTAAATTTTGATGTTATTGCTAACAATAATTAGGATTCAAATACTTATCTTTTTTGAGTTTTTTAATGGTGCATTTTAAATTATATAATCTAAACGTTTCGATAACACTTACAGTTATCTTCGTCAGTAGAAATATCTATTAAAATTGGTAAAGATGTTGAAAACAATTTTGTCAAAGTTGAAAAATGTTTCAACTTTGGAATGTTCGTATTATTGAGTGTGAAAAAAACAAAGTACAGATACTCATTGTTTTAATTGATATTTGGTAGTTTTGTAACTTCGTAAATTAAATTAATGATGTTTTCTAATCGCGACAAACTTAATATGTTGGAATGTTTTATAGTGTGTAATAAAAATAGTGTTCTTGTTGCCGAACGTTACCAACAATTGTATGAAAATCGGCGTCAACCATCTCTACCGACGTTCAACAATTTATACAGAAATCTGAGGCAGTTCGGTTCCTTTTCGAAACCAAAGAGGAATAAAAACGTCATTAACGAGGATATCAAAAAATAAATGTATTGGCTTACGTTACTCAAAATCCTTCTACTTCGACCCGACAATTTCAGCTGAAGTTGGTGTGTCGCAAACAGCAGTCATGAACGTTTTGAAGAAACAGAAATTTCACGCATATCACCTATCAGTAGGACAGATAGTACATCCAGGAGACCTTTACTAACTGGTACATTAATATGATTAAACAGAATCTAGAGTTTCAAAATCAAACTTTGTGGACTGATGAAACTAAATTTAAACTACGGATACTTCGTGAATCTTGGACCTTTCATTTATGACGAACATTTGACAGGCCAGCGTTATCTTGACTTTCTACGAAATGAATTTCAAGATATGTTTGATATCTTAGATTTGGAAACAAGACGTAATAAAGTTGCTTTCAACACGACGGTGCTCCACCGCACAACCAGCTGTAAGTGAGAGAGTACCTATACCAACTATTTCTAAATTTTTGGATAGGTAGGAACGGGCCGGTCCCTTGGGCACCAAGATCGCCAGATCTTTCACTTTTAGATTCTTTTCTTTTTGGTAGTCTAAAAGATTTGGTTTACCAGCAAACTTACGTGACAAAAGAAGAATTACGTGATACTGTCACAGGTGCCAGTGTGAAAAGATGCCGCTTGTGTGTAAATAATAATGGTGGACATTTTGAACATGTGCTGAGATAGATTACTTTTTTTCTACGTGCAATTACTTCAAAGTCGAAATTTAAACTTAATAATTCCTAGTCTCTTTGCGTTCTGGTTCTATTTGAGGCCTTAATTTTTAGGTGAACAGTTATAATAAACGCAGTAATATTTAAAAATGCCAAGACCAACTATTACTGCTACGTAAAAAAATCTAAGTTTGTTCTAACTCAAGCCAGCAGGATTTTATTAGTATGTACAACATGTTACGCATTAAAATATCTAAAAATTTTATTCGTGTCATTTTGTCGTACTCCTAATAATAACGATTTTACATCTAAAAGAAAAATCACTAAACTTGTTTTCGCTCATCAAAATTTTAAATAAAAAAAAAATGTATTTATTATGGCAAGGGTGTAAATCTGCCAAAAACCATAATAATTAATTTATTTTTTCCATGGACAACTGTAAATCAATAATAAAATCGTTATAACTTTGTTATTTTTAACATTAATACATCACGTCTCAGAAAACTTAAATAAATGCGCATCTGATAAAGGCACAGCCTACTATACATTTCATAAAAAAAACAAAAGTTTGTACCATAGCTTTGGAATAACAAGAAACAAAATGCAAAGTTTTTGTTGTTTTGAAATATCTAGTAAGCCATGAACTTTTTCCAACAACTGAAAGTGTCGTTAATTTAGGTTCATAAAACTGCAACTGCAAACAGTTTCCTAGATTCCAATGCTTAAAGTGAAAAAAACTCATCCTGTATATTTTAATGTGTTTTGAATTATTATTATAAGTTTTGTTATGAACGAATAAGTAAATATGTCATTAAAAATTATTATTAATTTTATTAAATACATAAATAGAAAGTTTGTGTTTTGAAATAGTTTATCCCTGTGTGAGTGCCTTACCGATTTTCCTGTACCGTTAACATTTCCTCAGCTACTGTAATACACTAGTGCAGAAGCGTATTAACAAAGCCAAATGTCCGAAAAATGAAGTACAGGATGAAACCTGTTGCATTAGGTAGAAAATATCGTGCTGATAACGAAAAAAGAAATTGAAGTCCATGCGAGGTACGGGGGATGAAATGGGGTGCACTTTTAGGGGTGCAAAAGTGTTTTCGTAATTTTCAGAGAAACTAAACCTGCGATCGAAAAAGTTAAATGAAAAGTTGTAGCTAATAAAAAGATGTATAACTTTTGTATTAACCATTTTTCGAAAACCTACAATTTTAGAGACAAATCGGAAAAACCATGGTTTTCTGTTTTAATTTTTTTCTCACACAAAATAAATTTTTTTTCACGAAATTTGGTGGAAACTTAACTTTTTGTTTCTGAAGCAAGCTGTAATTTTTTGGAACAAAAATAAAAATTTTTACATTTCATTTTGATTTTAAACCTAAAAAAAGGCCTCATCTTCAACCAAAAAATCCCAAGTTAAAAAATAACGTTTTTCAAAATTATCAGGGGTGTTTTTTTTTGTTGAAACGTCTACTTTCAGATGGTGTAAGAAAATTTACATATCTGTGAAAAAATTTTCCAGGAAATGCGAAAAACTGGAAAAATTAGATTTAAAAAAAATAATTTCTTTAATTATTGTTTAAAATTTTTAATTATTTATTACAATTTACAGTTAAAATCTTTGAAAAATTTAATCCTTTATGTTACATTAGTAAATAAAATAGATTCCACCCCTAAAAGTGCACCCCATTTCATCCACCGTACCTCGGAAGGACTCCAATTCATTTTTTCAGCACGATATTTTCTACCTTGTACAACAGGTTTCATCCTGTACTTAATTTTAATATCTATTAAAATTATCTACGCTGGTCTATAAGGAGACCAGAGCAGACGGCCCGAATGGGTTAAGAAGAAATCGCCTGCATTTACCGTACCGAAAAGCGTTTATTTAGTTGGGTTAGAGTAATTTGCTTGTGTTAGTTGTTAGTAGTTACTGTACCTGTATTCCTTTGTATTAATTATGTAGATATTTAAAACAGTTAAACTATAGGTAAATATACAATTAAACCCAATTTTGTTTATTCGTCAGCGTAAAACACCTGGTACCAATCAATAAGCCCTATCTAAAAGTACTCACGCCCAACCTACGGTTTCGAGCTAACCCGATGCAAATCATATTCAAAGTAAACGTAACCCATCAAGGGTTTACAATACTAGTTTCATTCGTTGTATCTTCCGCTACCTAGGACTTCTGTTTAACGTTTTAAAGAATCTCAATTTTCATGAAAATGATTAAATTACGAAAAAAATTGCAACAAGGTAATACTTTTATGAACTAAGTTCAGTTCTATGTGTTGGCATTAAATAAGTAAAATGTTGGCTGCACAAAAATCCTGAGCTTTGCAAAAGTAGCGTAATAAAAACTTCTTATACGATTTGCAAATTTTGTCCATATTTTAGCATAAGAGCTACTCGCATGTCACCAAATAGCATACCAAGTTTGAAGAAAATTCATTTGAACACAATAAATAACCATCAAAAGTGTTATAACTCGAAAACTAAACAGCGGTACATATTGATACTAGAGAGCTGAAGAAATATTAGATAGCAGTTGTTGTTGTGAATGCCATGGTGGCAACACAACTTAAAATATAGTGCTCTCACTAAAACAGTTTTCAAAAATATTTTTAATGAATTAATAAAATGAGCACGTCATGACAACCCTGCTTTCACTAACAAAACTATCGTTTTCTTGTGACACAAGCAAGGATTGCGTTGACGTAAATAATGAACTATGGTACCTTAAAATTATAAATTTGCATTTTTTATTGTCAACAGGCACTACTGAAAATGAATGCAATGCAAAGAATACTGAATATTGGACTAATGTAATAAGAACCTTTCCCTACGCCTGCATGGATTCAGGCTTTACCAAAAACTTATTTGGATGCATCTGCCAAATCTACCAAGAAAATCCTGTAGGAGGACAAATTGATACTTGCTTAACACGTGCACATGAATCTAACGGACAAACTTGTGGCAAAAACTGTGATGAGAAGTATATAATTGATATTCTCATTGCTGCAGAAAAGTACGACTTCAGATGCCTGGATAGTGATTTTATGGTTTCATTCTTTACTTGTTTATGTGCAATCCCAAAAACAATTGATTGCCCTGAAAAACATTATAATTATTGTTAGCATCTATACCTTATGTTGTATTAATTTTAAAAAGTGAATAATAATTATATGTACATCCCGGTATTAAAATACGGTCACTAGCCATGAAAACAAAATTATCTGAAATAATTGTAAACAGTTGATCTGTTAATGACAAATCAATTGCAATTACCTAATTCCAATGATTAAACCACAATTGTAATTTTTTTAAATCACTACTAGTAGCATAGCTACCGCACGCATGAACCACATTACAGTGTTGCCCTGCCGAAAGGTCATGCGGTGATGCCACATGTAGAGCTGTTGCCAGTTCATGGCGTACCTGTGTATCCACGTATCTGTGTATCTGCGTACGTATGTATCTGCCTATCTGGGTATCAGTATGCCTGAGTACTTGTGTATCTGTGCACCTGAGTATCTGAGTATATGTGCATCTCTGTGTATATCCATATATCTGTGTACCTCAGTATCTGTATACAGGTGTATCTGTGTATCTGCGTACCTTTGTATCTGTGTATGTGTGTATCTGTGTATCTGTGTACCTGTGTATCTGTGTATCTATGTATCCGTGTATCTACGTATCTGTGTACCTATGTATCTATGTATCTGTGTACCTGTGTATCTGTGTATCTGTGTATCTGTGTATCTGTGTATCTGTGTATCTGTGTATCTGTGTATCTGTGTATCTGTGTATCTGTGTATCTGTGTATCTGTGTATCTGTGTATCTGTGTATCTGTGTATCTGTGTATCTGTGTATCTGTGTATCTGTGTATCTGTGTACCTGTGTATCTGTGTATCTGCGTATCCGTGTATCTGTGTATCTGTGTATCTGTGTATCTGTGTATCTGTGTATCTGTGTATCTGTGTATCTGTGTATCTGTGTACCTGTGTATCTGTGTATCTGTGTATCTGTGTATCTGTGTATCTGTGTATCTGTGTATCTGTGTATCTGTGTATCTGTGTATCTGTACATCTGTGTATCTGTGTATCTGTGTATCTGTATATCTGTGTCTGTGTATTTGTGTATCTGTGTATCTGTGTATCTGTGAGTAGTAATATAGGGCCGGTTCTGGACCAGTTCAAGCTTTTGGAGCTCCTTCAAGGTCAAACTTTAGGCGGGAAATTTAAAATTTTGGAGCTGGTCAAGGTCAAAGTTCATGGCGTACCTGTGTATCCATGTATCTGTGTATCTGCGTACGTGTGTATCTGCCTATCTGGGTATCAGTATGCCTGAGTACTTGTGTATCTGTGCACCTGAGTATCTGAGTATATGTGCATCTCTGTGTATATCTATATATCTGTGTACCTCAGTATCTGTATACAGGTGTATCTGTGTATCTGTGTATCTGCGTACCTTTGTAGCTGTGTATCTGTGTATCTGTGTATCTGTGTATCTGTGTGTCTGTGTATCTGTGTATCTGTGTATCTGCGTATCTGCGTATCCGTGTATCCGTGTATCTGTGTATCTGTGTATCTGTGTATCTGTGTATCTGTGTATCTGTGTATCTGTGTACCTGTGTATCTGTGTATCTGTGTATCTGTGTATCTGTGTATCTGTGTATCTGTGTATCTGTGTATCTGTGTATCTGTGTATCTGTGTATCTGTGTACCTGTGTATCTGTGTATCTGTGTATCTGTGTATCTGTGTATCTGTGTATCTGTGTATCTGTGTATCTGTGTATATGTGTATCTGTGTATCTGTATATATGTGTATCTGCGTATCTGTGTATCTGTGTATCTGTGAGTAGTAATATAGGGCCGGTTCTGGACCAGTTCAAGGTCACTCGCCCCTTGGTGGTAAAAAACGGATGCTTTTGGAGCTCTTTCAAGGTCAAACTTTAGACGGGAAATTTAAAATTTTGGAGCTGGTCAAGGTCAAAGCTAAAAATAGAAGTTGCAAAGTAATCATAAGTCTAAAAATAGTTTTAAAGGCCAGAGGTTATTGACCTACGGTGGTGTCATATTACATTTCTTAGAAATATAAAAAGGTCAACGTGAAAAGCTAAAAATAGAAAATCTAAGAATAGAATTTTCAGGGTCAAACTTTTTGGCGGGAAATATAAATTTTTGGAGCTGATCATCGTATTACATTTCAAAAGTAGGTATTTAAGCATGTTGTAATATGTAGTCAAGGACGCATATTTCTTATATAAATTGCAGCGAGCTGTATGTTGAGATCAGTCAGTCTGCAACTCGTAATTGTTAAATATGGAATTAACAGGGTTAAACCAAAGCACCTATTGCAAACCCTTTAAAAATGCGTGCGAGCTCGATATATCGAGAAAGTATAAAGTAGCGAATATAGATATAATTAATACTAAGTACGGTGAACGTATAGTGATAGAAACGGGTGATTTTAAATGTGTATTACCGGAACGCTTTTGTGTGTATTTCAAAAAAGAAGAAACACGAATTGAAGAATTTAAAACACTCCTAAATACGAAGGATGTGTTCGTAAGTAGTTTGTGTGCAGCTGGCAAAACAACAAACATAACATTTTCTTTTTATTAGTAGCACCCCTACCATATGTAAAATGGGGGTATACTTTAACTAGAATTATTTTCTTAAACAGTGTTTAGTCATAGTGAAATTGTGAGCAAGTAAAGTCATGGAAGCAGCAATAAAATCATTTCTGGAACGATCCAAACTCAGAAGTTCACCGTTATATATGGATACCTCACATCATTGCAGTAACGATTTGAATAACAATTTAACATTTTGTTGTTGGTGCTGTCAAAATAGTGATGGTAGTAGTAGTAGTAAAAATGAAGAGAAACACGATGAAAGTTATTCTTCTCTTAAGACTGACTGGGCATCATCATCATCATTTCAATATAAGGATGAAGTGTATAAACAAACAGCTAAGGAATACTTAATCGATTGTACTTATTATAAACTATCGAACGATACTCATCATGCAAAACATCTGGAAATTAGATACAGTACACACCTCAACCTTGCACCAGTGGTGCGTATGGGGTGCGGTAATTGTGATCAAAGTAATAATAATGTAGTGTTGGATATGAAAGAATGGAATGAACTTCTAAGATGGCATTCATATGTAGAATTACAATTTTGCCGATCTCAAGAGATTGAAAACAAAATTGATTGGTCTAATGTAAACGAAGAAGAAGATATAATCTATGATCAACATTATGAATCTCTATCCAGCAATCTTGGTATCTATTACAATTGGGAATTGATTAAAGGATATGACAGAATCTTAAAAACTGTTATGATAGAAAACTACAACTGCTGTTCTTGCACATTCAATGCCCATAATGTTGAAGAACTATTCAACAAACAAAAGGATATAATAAGCTATAGATTGGAATTTCTTGAATCTTACAATCTGACATGTTTTTATGAAAAGTTCATACAACAAGTTGTTGACTACCGTCGTTTTCGCGAGAAAGAATTCCATGGTAGTAATGATGACATTTACAAAGACATTGAAGATGTTATAAATGCTAAGTATAATATTAATTCCCATAACACTTAATGGAAATATTGAATTATCGTCCTGCTTATCTAATGTATAGTATTTACTAAATAAAAAAAAATATATATCGCTATGGTTTGTTTTTCTCAATTTAGGTATGAATACCCTGCTTTATCCATCTAGTTAAACAATGTTATGTAAGAAGCAAAAGAGTGCGGGTGGTTTAGTGAATACCCTAATCAACAAACTTCCGTTTGAATTGCATTTACCCGGTTACCAGTATTGTGGTCCTGGTACAATATTAGAGAAACGACTCGCACACGAAGACCCCGGTATCAATCAATTAGATGCTTAGTGCAAACTTCATGATATCAGTTACAGAGATTACCGATATTTAGAAAGTAGACATAAAGCAGATAAACTTTTGCAAAAAAAAGCTTGGGAGCGCTTTATATCATTCGACACAACGTTAGGTGAACGAACTGCAGCTTTAGCAGTCAGTACCATCATGAAAGCAAAGAGAAAATTGGGAATGGGGTGTAAACGTCGATCTAATCTGAAGAAGAAGAATAAATGCAATGGTGGAAATTTATTGCATTTAAGAATAACAATTGCTAAAAAAATAAACCTAACGGAAATTTCACAGACACAATAAAGTCAGCCCTTTCAACGGCAAAACGTGTGGTGAAAAGTTTAGGAGGAAAGAAAAATATTAAAGTTCCTAGGGTAATTCCCATACCTAAACAAGGTGGGTTTTTACTATTTCTTATTCCGTTATTCGCTGGATTATCAGCAATCGGTGCATTAGCTGGTGGTGCATCAGGAATTGCTAAAGCAGTCAATCAAGCTAAAAATGCTAGAAAATTGCAAGAAGAGACATTACGCCATAATCGTATGATGGAATCGACCGCTATAGACTCCTCGAATAAGAAAGGTGGTGCACTTTATCTAAAACCATACAAATCTGGTGGTGGTGCATTATACTTAAAACCGTTTCCAAAAAACTGAATAGATTGCCTGAAAGACCGTTAACGGATATTGATTTAAAGAAATACACCAAAAATGTACCTTACTTTAGGGATATTTTTATGAGAGATAACATGCCTAAATTACCACGGAAAAATGAATCTGGAATTATTAACTTAGATAGTCAAAGCGGACCAGATACACATTGGGTTTGCTACAAAAAGCGCGGTAAAAGGGTATGGTATTACGATAGTTTCGGTAATCTTCGACCACCAATCGAAGTGATTAACTACTTTCGGGGGTGTAAAATTTATTATAATTACAACCAAGATCAAGAATTTAATACAATTATTTGCGGACACCTATGTCTACAATTTTTATATAAATAATCAATACAACATCAAATTTTCTTAGTTATGTCAATAACATTCAGTTTAGAAGGTGTTGGTAACACAGTTAGCTACAACTTTTATCCACCGATAGAGCTAGATTTGAGGAAGAAGTACGTTATTGGATTGGTGGGATTTTACGGTTGCAACAGCATTAGAAACATTTATACAGGCAACGATAGATTTTATTTTAGAACGGATCCATCTCATTTGCAAGTGATTAATATTCCACACGGTGCATATGAGTGGGATGAAATTGTTGATTATATAAAATCTAAGATACCTACGGAAAAGTTTAGCATTAGAGCAAACAACAATACACTTAAATGTGAGATAAACAGTTCATTTGAGATTGATTTTACTAAAGAGAATAGCATTGGCCGCATGCTAGGGTTTGAGTCTAAAATATTAGAACCAAATATTTTTTATACGTCTGCGTTAGACATCCAAATTCTAAAACACACTAATCTACACGTAGAGTGCAACATTATAAAAGGATCTTATCGAAACGGGAAACCTGCAAAAGTATTATATGAGATTGACGTTTCAGTTCCACCAGGTTATCGTCTAGATAAAACTCCCAGCAACACTCAATATTTAGAAGTAAACACCGACATATTTAGCAATATAACCATTAATTTGGCTAATCAAAAGGGCGAATTAATAGACTTCGGTGAAAGTGAACCATTCACAGTACGCTTAGAACTAAAAGAACATGGGCCTGAGAATTAATAAAGGACCAATTCCATCTTTCAAAAATTCGTATAAAAGACATCATCCCTACAGTAAGTCATTAATTAGTCATCAACCCTAATTGCGGTTAACATCTGCAGAAAAACACTGTTTAACATCAATTGGTTTAAAAGTTCTCACCGACAATGGCCGAATCGCTAAACATGTTTCAAAACGTACATTTTGATGATACTATAATTAAATCAGATATTCACACTTATCTTCCCTATGGATCTTCTAAATATGGACCTTCTGAAGAAATACGTATCTTAATTCAAAGCCAATATCTAATTACGGCTACTTACGATAGTTTTCTGTATATAGAAGGTAAACTTGAGCTCAAAAATGAAGGAAAAGCATGCAACTTAACCAACAATTTTCCCAACTTTCTTTTCGAAGAAATTCGTTATGAGTTAGGTGGTCAAAGAGTGGATGTTTGCAGAAATCCAGGCATAACATCTACGCTTAAGGGATATATTTCTTATACGGCAAGCAAGAGCAAAGCACTAAGCCATTTGCGATGGTCACCAAAGAATGAAGAACCATTACAAGTACAATTTGACGAGCAAAATGGTGAAAAATCTTTTACAGTATGCATACCATTGAATCACATATTTGGAATAATGGAGGATTATCGTCAAGTTATTGTGAATATGCGTCAAGAGTTGATTTTAATTCGATCTAGAAGCGATACAAACTGCTACTATGGTGAAGGTGATGCAACAATAACCTTAAATAAAATTCAATGGAAAGTACCACACTTAACACTTAGTGATGCTGCAAAACTGAACTTGTTTGAAGGAATCAATAAGAATTTTATTATTACTGTTCCATTTCGACAATGGGAATTGTATGAATTACCTGCTTTAAAACAAGCAACCTCAGACATATGGCAAATAAAACGCAGTTGGAAAAACCACGTTGGATAATTGTTACATTCCAAGAAGGTAAAAGGTACACAAAGTCGGCAAGGGCGGGAAATTTTGATCACATTAATATCAGAAACCTTAAAGTACATCTGAATTCTGACTATTATCCATATGAAGCAATGCATTTGAACTTCAGTGTTAACCAGTACATACCCGCCTATCACAATTTTTTGAAGTTTCGGTGTGATTACTATGGTGACGTCAATAAAGATGCATTATTCAACTATTCCGAATTCAAATCATGTCCAGTATTTGTAATCGACTGCTCTAAACAAAATGAATCCTTAAAAAACTCAACAGTAGACATCAAATTCGAAATGGAATCTCTAACACCTTTCGATAATGGAATCGTTGTGTATGGCCTTATTCTCCATGATGCTATTGTACAGTACTGTCCACTCACCGGAGAAGTGAAAAAATTATAATTATTATTGTAATATAGTCTAATATCTAAATAAAGATGTAATTATTCGTTTAGTTTTATTTCATCCACCAAAGATGAAAGTAGTTGCTCAGAAACAAAAATTCCCGATTCAAAATCGTTGAGGAAAAGTCTATTACTTCTAAACATGGTGATTTACTTCCTAGTAGTATACGTGGTATTATATGCAGCCCCTCCAATTGTGGTAAAACAAACGCAATGATCAGTCTGATTACCGAGAAAAATGGCTTGAAATTTAAACATGTATACGTATACTCCAAGTCATTTAATCAAAACAAGTACAAACTTTTACAGGAAATCTTACTTCCAATGAAGGACATAGGTTACTTTACCTACAGCGACAATTAAGATGTGATTGAGCCTAATTGTGCAAAATCAAACTCTATTTTTATCTTCGATGATATCGCTTGTGAAAAGCAAAACAACATAAGGGCATATTTTTCTATGGGTATTCATAACGATATTGACTGTTTCTATTTGGGTCAAACTTACAGTAAAATTCCAAAACAATTAATTCGTGATAATGCAAATCTAATTATATTATTTGAGCAAGGTGAATTAAACTTAAAACATGCGCATGAGAATCATATAAGTCCCACCATAAGCATGAAATTGTTTCGGGACATGTGTTCAAAGTGCTGGGTAGATCCGTTTGGTTTCATGGTCAAAAACAAGGATGCTGAAGTTAATAATGGTCGCTATTGGAAAAGATTTGATGAATATATAATACCTTAAACTGCTTTCAGTAGTAGTAACTGATCTATTTAGATATTAACACCTATCTGTTTAGTACAAACAGCTACCTGTTCATGGTAAACGGGTACCTGTTCATTAAATCCGTTTTGCTATATAAGACGAATATATAATACCTTAAACCGCATTCAGCAGTTTAGTAGTAACTGATCTGTTTAGGTATTAACAGCTATCTGTTTAGTGTAAACAGCTACCTGTTCAAGGTGAACCGGTACCTGTTTGTCGCAATGGACAACAAGGAGAGGATATTAAAGAAAAAAAATATTCAAGCTCGTAATATAATACAGCAGAAGTATAACAGTATTAAGACTGCTCGCATTGATAATAAAAGAACATTCGAAAGTACTTATAAGCCTTTAATAGAACCTCTGACTGAAATAGTAAATAAAATCGATAAAAAAACACATAAAAAAGAGGAGGTCATTGATGTTAAACCCAAAAAACCACTCGTATTTATATTTCCAAGAAAGCACGCTACTATCCCCACTAGTCCGCTAGCTCAAATTCAACGGACCCCAGGTCTCACTCCATTAGGTGATTCAAGTAAGGGTGCTACTAGTCCCCTAGCTCAGCTTTCGTTTTTTCAAAGAAATCCTTCCCCAAGTCTTCCATCTTTCTTAGATACATCCGTCGTGGGAGAGATTAATACTGGGGAGGAAGAAGAAGAATTGCCTAGTATCGCAGATGATTCCCACAATGAACCCACCTCAGAAGAATTTCTCGTGCAGTACAATTAATTGCCGCCTATATATGTTGAACGTATTTTGAAGAATGCTGAAGGTGATATTGATCATACGTATGGAGTCCACTATGATACCAAAACTGACAAATGGACAATTGGTAATACGCCCATCACAATTAAAGGAGACGATACAATTATTAAAGGTGTCACGTATAAAGGGACTCCAGAATTATATGATCTGCTTGTTATGAATAAACCCGATTTAAGTCTAGTAAAGTCAACAGATAGAAAAAAATATAGAACTATTTTAGGGGCCACGAATGTAGTAAGGCGAGATTATGACGTAAGTGCACAGATTCGAGGAAGCCGCAGCAGAAAGTATACACAAATAATCAAACCCTTGCTATCATCATCATCATCATCACCCACCACTACCAAGGGAGGAGGTGGAGCTATGTTTTTTAAGGAATTAACAAACAGACCCATTGAATATAAATATTGGAATGATATACATGAACTAATTCGTGATCTGGAGATATTGTGGGCAGAAAAATTAGCGGGAAACACAGGTGTTGTAAATGACATAATATCAATTGTAGAAGAACTATATGAAGATGGATACATTCAAAAACCGAACAACCGCTTTTTAAACAATATAAATGAGAATGCATTGATGTCGACATGTCACAACTAAAATGCCCCTTGACAAATTTGGATGTTCATATGTCCAGTATCAATTTAAGAAACTAACCCCTCCGTTTAAACTGATTGATGCTAATCAATTTAATATTGAGAATAAGAGACTCAGCAATGTGGCCGATCCCATAGATCCTCAAGGTGTCATCACTAAGCAATACTATTTATCAACAAGGTTCGATTTGGATGGAAATCGTTTGCCGAAAATTTTCGAAAATATCAGCTAAAAGTAGAACGTCCGTCTTTAAATACAAATCTGAGTACTCCCCTAACGATCTAATATGAAATTTGTTCCAAACATTAACCGCATGTGCAAAACTAACATCATTGATTCCGTCATTATTAAGATGACTAAAAAACGCTTCCTTGGGAAGTAGCCTGGTTTCGTCTAATTTATCCCACGTATCAATATACTCATAAGGAAATACACCTTTGCGAACTAGTAAAGAAAATTCTTCTTCATTGTTACAATTAGCTCGGGTAATAACTTTTTTACTATTTTCCAAATAGTTTGATAACTTTTCAATACTACTACTCACAAATCTGAAAGAGTCAATAAATCTAAACTTAATTTTACTACCTTCTATTACTATTGTACTATTCTTTGTTTATGGGCAGGAGTGAAATCGCACCGGGAATAGTAGCCAATTCTCTAATGACGAAATAACTATCATAACCTGACAAATTATGAAACACAACCGGTAGGATGTGGGAGTCTTTATAGTATAGGTTACAATTCTGATAGGATGCTCCTCGAAACGCTCCAGTAAAATGGTTATGGTCTCTAACCTTTATATCATTATCTATAAATGGTTTTTCGCAAATGTGACAAATCGTGGTGCTTTCAAAGTTTTCAACCTGATTGGAAGTTAAAGTACCCATAGGAATTATTTTATTGGTGATTTCGGTGCTCCAATGTGCAATACTTTGAAGCTCTTTAACAAACCATTCAAAACATCTCTAAAATGAGGATAACTGTAAACTCTATCCGAATGTAGTTGCACTGGGTATAATGCCGAAACAACGGCCCACAGGAAGCAATACTCGTCATCCTTCTTAACATTCACTACCGTAGGCTTTACTGCTATGAAGTAAGGAACTTTATCGTAAGTCGAAAGGCCACCTCTAAATGGAGTATAGCTATTAATATTCACCTTTAAATATAAAACTTCGTGTAATGCCCAACCGGAATCCCTTTCGGAAAACTCCTCTAATTTTTTTTTTAATTTGTAATAAACGTTATTGTTATACCACTCACGCAAATTGGTGGAAATATCGATGACATAATTTTTTATGGCAAAAGTCTTCAATTCGATAACATGATTTTGAGGTTGCATGAAATTGCAGGCTAAACTGACATTGACCTTTAGCATCGTTTGCCTTAGCATTACTTTAACCTTTCGTGCAAAACTATTGTATGCATTTTGTAAAAAAATAAGAGGGTCCTTAATGTTTGCTATATTGACTATAATGCCTGTAAGTAACCTACCATTAAAACATGAATCTATAGAGTACCAACCTAATTTATGTGTACGTTTTTAGGACAATACCTGTTTTCGCTGAAGCGTTCTTTAACCGTTTAAGTCTCACAAGATAACACTTTAACAATGATAAATCACTTTCAAGTTTAAGGAAATTTTCACTTGCTTCTAAATAAGTTTTATTTTGAATTATATCTTGGAATAGCTTAATATTAGTGTTAATTGTACGGAGGTGGTTTAAAATTCATTTTGGTTTTTAACAATGGAATAATACGTGTTGTTAAATTAACAATATCATTACTACTTGGTACAACCTCACTCATAGTTACCTTCAAAACTGTATCCAACAATGCAAAATATGAAGCACACGATCACACACTCATGGACTTGTAGCAAATATTTTATTTATTATAACTGATATGTAAAAAAAATAATTTAAGTAACTGATAATTGATAACTTTTCAATACTACTACTCACAAATCTGAAAGAGTCAATAAATCTAAACTTAATTTTACTACCTTCTATTACTATTGTACTATTCTTTGTTTATGGGCAGGAGTGAAATCGCACCGGGAATAGTAGCCAATTCTCTAA
The DNA here is from genome assembly GCA_036346205.1 of Vesta saturnalis. NCBI lineage: Eukaryota > Metazoa > Arthropoda > Insecta > Coleoptera > Lampyridae > Vesta > Vesta saturnalis. The sequence goes on from JARFJB010000602.1 coordinate 212,365, forward strand.
TGACGAAATAACTATCATAACCTGACAAATTATGAAACACAACCGGTAGGATGTGGAGTCTTTATAGTATAGGTTACAATTCTGATAGGATGCTCCTCGAAACGCTCCAGTAAAATGGTTATGGTCTCTAACCTTTATATCATTATCTATAAATGGTTTTTCGCAAATGTGACAAATCGTGGTGCTTTCAAAGTTTTCAACCTGATTGGAAGTTAAAGTACCCATAGGAATTATTTTATTGGTGATTTCGGTGCTCCAATGTGCAATACTTTGAAGCTCTTTAACAAACCATTCAAAACATCTCTAAAATGAGGATAACTGTAAACTCTATCCGAATGTAGTTGCACTGGGTATAATGCCGAAACAACGGCCCACAGGAAGCAATACTCGTCATCCTTCTTAACATTCACTACCGTAGGCTTTACTGCTATGAAGTAAGGAACTTTATCGTAAGTCGAAAGGCCACCTCTAAATGGAGTATAGCTATTAATATTCACCTTTAAATATAAAACTTCGTGTAATGCCCAACCGGAATCCCTTTCGGAAAACTCCTCTAATTTTTTTAATTTGTAATAAACGTTATTGTTATACCACTCACGCAAATTGGTGGAAATATCGATGACATAATTTTTTATGGCAAAAGTCTTCAATTCGATAACATGATTTTGAGGTTGCATGAAATTGCAGGCTAAACTGACATTGACCTTTAGCATCGTTTGCCTTAGCATTACTTTAACCTTTCGTGCAAAACTATTGTATGCATTTTGTAAAAAAATAAGAGGGTCCTTAATGTTTGCTATATTGACTATAATGCCTGTAAGTAACCTACCATTAAAACATGAATCTATAGAGTACCAACCTAATTTATGTGTACGTTTTTTAGGGACAATACCTGTTTTCGCTGAAGCGTTCTTTAACCGTTTAAGTCTCACAAGATAACACTTTAACAATGATAAATCACTTTCAAGTTTAAGGAAATTTTCACTTGCTTCTAAATAAGTTTTATTTTGAATTATATCTTGGAATAGCTTAATATTAGTGTTAATTGTACGGAGGTGGTTTAAAAATTCATTTTTGGTTTTTAACAATGGAATAATACGTGTTGTTAAATTAACAATATCATTACTACTTGGTACAACCTCACTCATAGTTACCTTCAAAACTGTATCCAACAATGCAAAATATGAAGCACACACGATCACACACTCATGGACTTGTAGCAAATATTTTATTTATTATAACTGATATGTAAAAAAAATAATTTAAGTAACTATAGAAGTATTTAAATATAAATGGCATGAAATACCTTTTCATGTCTAGATTATGATGGATTCATCACCTTTGCTTGCACAGCTCAATAGTAACCACTTCCACTTTTTTTTGTACACGTTAACAAATTTATATGTATATAATAATAATAATTTTATTTCAATATTCAGTAGTTACATACATACCATACAGGCAAAGTTTAAAACTAAAAATAGGAATTGCAGGGTCATCATTATGATCATATTACAATTTTTGAAAATCTAAAAATTGATATTTCAAGATCAAATAGAATGACCTGCAGGGGTTATATAACGTTTCTTAGAAATATGAAAATAGAATCAGTTCGTGGAAACAAGTGGTTTTCAAATTCAAAAGAGATCATTGACCCCACAGGGGGTATCATCTTACATTTCTTAGAAATATACATATACATGGAAATAAGAAGGGACACATTTTTCTCTTATAAGGTACAGCGAGCTGTATGGTGAGATCAGTCATTTAGCAACATTATAATGCACCCCTATTTTGGTGTCAAATTTATATTGCGCCCTTCTGGTTTGGTAACCCAACGCGGTTTTATTTTGCCTCGGCTTTGCTCAATCGGGTTTATTTTATAAACGGGGTGTGGTTCGTAGTAAGTACTGGATGGGCTTAACACTGTAACCTTAAATAAAAACCGTAAAGCATTTTTAAAATGTATATTAACCAAATATTTACAATAAATAAAATAAGAAGGTAATTAACAAAATGTATAGGAGAACTTCTCGGTCCGGGTCCTGGCGTCACTGGGTGCGACGTCGCTTCTGTGAACAAAAGATGGTCTTGTTAATCTATTCCTTACCTAAGAGGCAAAGTTTAGGTTACGGTCCTGCATGTATAGTAGCGAGAGCGTCAGCCTTGATACCGTTGTTGGTCGGGGCGCCAGCGCAATGAACTCGAATCGTTTGAGAAAATCGATATTGTGTTTATACGTTAGTAACTCTGGATCGCTGAAGCAAGGATGTCTTAATCCCGGGAAATAATACACGCGAAATGCACGTATACAAACGCGAGGTCTTGTGACGGTCTTTCTCCAATTATAACCGGTTTTAATGCAGGCAATTAGATTATTTATCTAACTAAATTAATTACCGATCTCTATACTAAGTTTAATTATTTATAATTAATCAAAACAAAATACTTAATATTAAAACTACTCTAATAGGTTTACGTAAGGATAGAATACTCTACGTAATCTCTAATTTGTAACAAACGTTCTCGCACCAGGTATTTACGATGGTTAGGTGGACTACTAATTTATACTACAGGTTATGGATATTCCTCTGCAATTTAAAGACACCGTTATGGTTATTATGTTTGTCTGTAGGTAGTGTATGAGTTTCGAGCGTGATTTCAGTAATGCCCAGAAGACGTAGGCGACGGCCTGTCTTTACTGTATATACTAAGAGAAAGGTCGTTTTTACAGCCCTGTAACAACCCTTCACCCTCAAGTGTTGATGAGATACGTCGGGGGCTACCCTGCGTTACTCTAGGTGTATTTGTGGTGGGAGTGACGATGGGATCTACCCTTCGTGCTACTCTAGGTGCTAGTTATAAACTCCTGGAGCTCAGCCCGGAATTATTTACGGTCTGTAGTGTTTGAGTGTAAATTGTCAAAATGTATAACTTTACAACTTACGTGTCTATCAATAGCAGTAAAATTGAACTTTAGGTTGCCCGGTGCGATGTGCGTTCTCGCCCGATCGCGAAGGACTCTTCGTCGGTGAACAACAGGTCGGCTACTGGTTTCTGGAACGGTCAACGGTACGGAGGCGGCTGCTGGATATCGGCTTAACTTGAATCTACTGAGATTCATCTTTACTGAAGGAGTTTTTTTTATGCGCGTCGCGAGTTTATAAAGGTGCATCTGTGGGCGGCTTCGCGGCTACCGTAGGGGAATACCGTTACGTGATTGGTTAAAATCGTTCTGACGTGCAGAAACTTACGGTTTCTTAGAAATACACGTCAGCGGTGATGAATAAATTATTTGTTGTGCAATATCGCGTAAACTTATGAAATCACATATAGGACCGCACATAATTTATTCTAAAACATATAAACAGGACGCTGGTTCTTTACATACCACCCTTTCCTCCTCTTGCGGAAGATCCGTCCGCTTGATTTTATTCTAGCGCCATCGGGCAAAACGCTGACGCGGCGGCGATTGCGTCGCTGGCGGCGATTTAGGTTTTGGGCGGTGGTGGCATAAGGCGGGCCGGTTCGGGTACCTCCTGTATCTTTAAGTCCTGGATTCCTCGTTAACCTCGGTCGTCCGACGCAAATGTTCCGGTGTGGAGGGTGTCCTTGGTCTACCGTCGGTGTGCAGGCGTGGCGGTGACCAATACCATTCCGTTTCGGGGTAGGATGGTCCGGGGACGGTGCGGGGCGCAGGCGGCGGGTTTTGGGACCGGAGTACTGCGACGTTCAAGAACGCTGCGTCTAAGTCTTCGGTCCCGGGTTTGCGGTATCGGTTGGGCTGCCAGGGCGAGATCCGTAACGGGAGCTTTCGGCGTATACTCGGTTTAAATGGGGCCATGTTGTGGAAGATAGCATTTCTGGTTTTATCCTTTTTTTATATGATTTCGAATACGCGGGTTTTAATAGCCGTTAAATTTTCAACGTTACCATTGGTCGTTGGTCTAGTCTGATCGGTGACGTCAGTCGCATTTCTCAAATCTTTACATGCGCTTCTCCCGCGCTTTTCCTACTACCGGGTTCTCGGAGCTCGACAATTACGGGCGATTTGATTTTATACACAAGGTAAGGACCCATACTTTTCGCTAATTTCGCGGAAAATTCTTTCGCTTTGCTTGACAGGTAATGTGTTTTACGATATACGAGATCTCCTTTGCGGGGCGGTAGGCTCGGTGACGCAGGTTGTAATGATACCGTTGTACTTCAAAGGTCTTTGCTAATGAATCTCTAGCAAGTTCTTGTAGATCTTTTAAATACTTCATGTGTTGCGCTTGATCAGCTGCGGTTACGGCGGTTGCTTCTGTTGTCGGCGGTTGTTTCTGGGTTGACCATGCCCTAGGTGGTTCTAATTCTCCCGAGATTAAGTAAGGCAGGGAGAAACCAGTTGATCCATGCTGTACGGTATTGATAGCGAAGGCTATTTCAGGCAGGGGGTGTCCCACCTCGCTGGTTATTTCGCGTAAATTGTGCGATCATCGTCCCGATCACTTTATTGGTTCTTTCCACCGGGTTGGCATGCGGGGAGTATGGTGGAGTAGAACGATGGTTGATTCCATGCTCCTTCAAGAACGTGCGGAATAATTTACTGGTATACTGTGGGCCGTTATCGGAGATCAGGTGTCGGGAGTTCCAAAGCGGTATATTATTTGTTCTTTTAACGCTTGGATAATCGGCGGACTGGTAGCGTTACGGAGCGGTTTAAGTTCGACCCACTTAGTTAACCGGTCTTGAAAACTAACTGGAATTTATAGCCTTTCTTGGAGCGCGGCAGCGGTCCGATAAGGTCTGTACTTACATTATTCCACGGATGTCCAGGTCCAAAAGTACATTTCTCCTTGCGGCTTTTGCGTACTACCTTTATAAGTCTGACAACTTTTACACGTTTTACGTATTTTATCACGTTTTTATGGTGGGCCAGTAGTAATTGCGGTATATGCGGCATAGTGTTTTCGCAATTCCCAGGTGTCCTGCGGTGGGGACATCGTGACATTCTTCCAGGATATCTCGGCGTTTTTCTAGCGGTATACAAATTTTCCAACTAGGATGGCTTCCCATCTCTTTTTCGGGTGTCGGATCAGGGAATGATTTAAATAGTTGTCCTTCATCTATTTTATATCTTGGGTGTTGATCAGGGTGTTCTCGGACTTGCTGTATCAAGTATTTATACCACGGACAGGTTATTTCTTCGGTTTCCTCCCCTAGTTTATATTTCCTAGCTTCGGTTGCTAATTCATCCTTCTTGAGATGGTAAATCCATCCCACTCTGGTGTCGGTATCTTCAGAGTCCCTCGGTATACTCATCCTGTAACAGACAGATTAGTGTCTCTGGAAAACAAAAATATGTGATTACTGGTACTTCTGCGGTCCTTTTGGAATCTGTAAACGGAAAATTATTTAAGGTATTCAGTGTTTTTCGAGCCCCACGTTGGTCGCCACTTTATAATGCACCCCTATTTTGGTGTCAAATTTATATTGCGCCCTTCTGGTTTGGTAACCCAACGCGGTTTTATTTTGCCTCGGCTTTGCTCAATCGGGTTTATTTTATAAACGGGGTGTGGTTCGTAGTAAGTACTGGATGGGCTTAACACTGTAACCTTAAATAAAAACCGTAAAGCATTTTTAAAATGTATATTAACCAAATATTTACAATAAATAAAATAAGAAGGTAATTAACAAAATGTATGGAGAACTTCTCGGTCCGGGTCCTGGCGTCACTGGGTGCGACGTCGCTTCTGTGAACAAAAGATGGTCTTGTTAATCTATTCCTTACCTAAGAGGCAAAGTTTAGGTTACGGTCCTGCATGTATAGTAGCGAGAGCGTCAGCCTTGATACCGTTGTTGGTCGGGGCGCCAGCGCAATGAACTCGAATCGTTTGAGAAAATCGATATCGTGTTTATACGTTAGTAACTCTGGATCGCTGAAGCAAGGATGTCTTACTCCCGGGAAATAATACACGCGAAATGCACGTATACAAACGCGAGGTCTTGTGACGGTCTTTCTCCAATTATAACCGGTTTTAATGCAGGCAATTAGATTATTTATCTAACTAAATTAATTACCGATCTCTATACTAAGTTTAATTATTTATAATTAATCAAGGGAACAAAATACTTAATATTAAAACTACTCTAATAGGTTTACGTAAGGATAGAATACTCTACGTAATCTCTAATTTGTATACAAACGTTCTCGCACCAGGTATTTACGATGGTTAGGTGGACTACTAATTTATACTACAGGTTATGGAGGTATTCCTCTGCAATTTAAAGACACCGTGTATGGTTATTATGTTTGTCTGTAGGTAGTGTATGAGTTTCGAGCGTGATTTCAGTAATGCCCAGAAGACGTAGGCGACGGCCTGTCTTTACTGTATATACTAAGAGAAAGGTCGTAGGTCTTTACAGCCCTGTAACAACCCTTCACCCTCAAGTGTTGATGAGATACGTCGGGGCTACCCCTGCGTTACTCTAGGTGTACTTTGTGGTGGCGAGTGACGATGGTATCTACCCTTCGTGCTACTCTAGGTGCTAGTGTAGTATAACTCCTGGAGCTCAGCCCGGAATTATTTACGGTCTGTAGTGTTTGAGTGTAAATTGTCAGAATGTATAACTTTACAACTTACGTGTCTATCAATAGCAGTACAGAATTGAACTTTAGGTTGCCCGGTGCGAGGTGGTGTGCGTTCTCGCCCGATCGCGAAGGACTCTTCGTCGGTGAACAACAGGTCGGCTACTGGTTTCTGGAACGGTCAACGGTACGGAGGCGGCTGCTGGATATCGGCTTAACTTGAATCTACTGAGATTCATCTCTCCTTACTGAAGGAGTTTTTTTTCTTATGCGCGTCGCGAGTTTATAAAGGTGCATCTGTGGGCGGCTTCGCGGCTACCGTACGGGGAATACCGTTACGTGATTGGTTAAAATCGTTCTGACGTGCAGAAACTTACGGTTTCTTAGAAATACACGTCAGCGGTGATGAATAAATTATTTGTTGTGCAATATCGCGTAAACTTATGAAATCTTACATATAGGATGGTCCGCACATAATTTATTCTAAAAAATATAAGTACAGGACGCTGGTTCTTTACAACATGTAATTGTTAAACATGGAATTAGGATTGTTAAACCAAAGCACCTATTGCAAACCCTTTAAAGATGTGTGTGACTTCGAGATATCGAAAACGTATAAAGTTATTAATTTGACAGTAATTAATACTAAGCACGGTGGGCGTATAGTAATGGAAACAGATAATTTTAAATTGTATTTCTTTATGACTATTACATAATCTAGGCATTCTTTGAAAGCATCATATATAACAATTATATTAATTCTACACGCCCGTTGTATTCTCAGCTGGAATCCACGACCTGAACACCAATCATATTGTTGCATTTGTGGAATACAATGGGGCATATTAATCAAATCAATCACATCCCCTTAGCAATGCATCGTCTCCTAGCAATCGATAAATAAGTTCAAATCGTACGACTCCATTATTAAATTTCCGCAGTTTGTCTTTCATTCTTTTCAAAAGAAATTCGGATGGCGAAAGCAGCATTAGTGAAACATGTACACCGCCTGATATACTGCAAGCGGCAAAATCCACAGTAAATAATTTGTTACCCGAAAAATGAAGGAAACAATATGAAGAAACGTATGACATATTTATGGAATGGAGAAGTATTAATAAGGTAAATTCGTTTTCTGAGAACGTTCCATTAGCAACTTTCTTAAAAATACAAATATTCGTCCATGTGGAAAATATACTCAATGTTACGAAGTACATTAACCGTAAATAACGAAATAAATATAGAACATTATTCCAAACTGCGCGCTTTCCTGAAACGTCGGTCGCGCGAAGAAATCCAAACTATTTACTCCTAAACAGATAAATAAATTTATTAGTGAAGCACCGGATAATATATATCTTGCAACAAAGGTAATAACTTCAAATTTGCCATGCGTTATTTTTATATAAAATATTTTTAAGGTTGCATTGATAATGGGCATAATGGGCGCATGTCGCAGTATGGAATTCCGTTCTATGAATATTGATGATATCCAAGATCTTGCATCAGCCTATTTAATTACGATACCAAATACGAAAACGAAAACTGTACGAAAATTCACCATTACAGGTAAATTTTACGACATATGTAAGAAATATATCAATCTTCGTCCAGCTAATGCTAACAGATCTTTTTTTTTTCAACTACCAACATGGAAAATGCACTGTGCAAAACATTGGCATTAATAAGTTCAGATTCATGGGAAAACAAATAGCCCCTTTAAATTTTCCGAGTGCTGAATTATACACTGGACATACTTTTCGCACTATGTTAGTAGATGCAGGGGAGATATTACAGCCCTCAAAAGGCATGAAGGCTGGAAGAGCACATCAGTAGCTGAAGGGTATATAGAGGATTCCATGACCAATAAAATGAACACTGCGAAGAAAATACTCCAATCAATAGAAATGGAGCCAACTACTTGTTCGAATATACTATCGAATAGTGCAATGGGTGCAGTAAATATGTCATAATTCAGATCCACCAGTTGTGAACATTGCTAATTGGAGTAATATTACAATCAATATTCACAAGAATTGATGTTTAATTATCTATTATTTCTGTTTAGTTATAAATGTTCAACTCTCGTATAATAAGCTTTTATTCACTTGGATAACCTTTATCCTCATGAATAACAGCTATCACTATACGCTCGTGGAAGAATATACTATTCATCAACGCTTTTATGAGTATTTCAAAGAAGAAACGCGAATTGAACAATTTAAAACGCTACTAAACACGAGGGATGTGTCCATAAGTAGTTTGGGTGCAGCTGGGAAAACAACAAACATAACATTTTGTTTTTAACGGTAGTTACCCCACCATATGTAACTTACGCATACTTTAACTAGAATAATTTCTTAAACAGTGTTTAGTCATAGTGAAATTGCGAGCAAGTAAAGTTATTATCCAAGCAGCAATAAAATCATTTCTGGAACGATCCAAACTCACAAGTTCACCATTATGTATGGGTACCTCACATCATTGTAGTAACAATACGAATAATAATTTAACATTTTGTAGGTTGGAAAGTCGTATGGTGTTCTACACCAGATATTTGTTTTTTCTTTGTTATTTAATTAATTAGAAATAATTAAATATAATGGAAAACCACAGCTTACTGTAGTAAGCTGTGTTAAAGCATTGTGCTGTTATTATTATAGCCTTATCACATTTTCCTGATGAAGCGGAAGTTGTAATTGTAATGCAATTAACGTTTCTTTTGTATTGAGTACTTGTACCATTTGATAACGTGTTTATATATTCTGCACATAATTGTTTGCCAATCAGAATGAAATAATTTGCATCCTGCTGCATTTAACTATTGTGATCGCCATAATGAAGCAATTCTTAATTTTTGGTTTATTTTTGGTTATACCTGGAGTAAAACCCTTCTTTAATTTAAATAGTGGTAAGTGGTAGATTTAAACTAATTGTTTACTAATTTGTTTTTCTAACTGAAAGATCTATCAAAAACACGTACGAACAAATAATTAACCAGTGGGTTATTTTGAAAATTTTTTAGTACGCGGCCTTATTTTTTAGCCCAAGTTGACCAACATAATTTTTTCTAATCGTTTCATAAGTAAGAAAGATGGATAGGAAATCAATAAATTAATGCTCGATAGCTCAATTTTTTATGTAATCAAAACAAAAAAAAAATAACAAAATTATGAAATAATGTACAGAGTGATTCAAACTCGACGCCTTGGTTTTATTGTGCGAAAACGGGAGAAAATAGTTCAAATCTGATTGGGGGTATTAAATGGTCTGTTAGTCTATAATTTACACCAAAAAATGAATTTGAAAAAATTTTATTAATTAAGGTTATGTTACCCAAAAATATTTTTTTCTCGGGAAATTTTATTTTTCTTTAATATATTTGGAATGTTGCCATTTTTCTGAATTCAGTCTGTCCAAAAAAAGTTTTTACCTTGTTGGGTTCAAAAGAGAAAAATATATTTAATAAAATGTGCTATATAATCGTGTCAGCAGTCGTTTGCAAATTGATAAACCTACATATTTATTCTTGTAAAACTTGACATTTCGCTGTTAAGAAAGCATAATTGAATGGTTATATTTGAGTTTTTATTTTGTTTACTTTCTGTAAATGTTTAATTGATTCGGCTTTGTTCCTTTAGTAGTGGAGTTACAATAAATATGCAATTTTTTATTCCGTTTATGGAGTTGTTCCATTTAAAATAACGAACTTTTACTATAATATGACCAATTTTTTTCTTGACTCTGTAATCGCGTGAAATAATCCAAACTGAGCTAGGAAGAAAGTTTTTGAGAAAAAAATTGTTTATAACGTGTGCGTTTACGTTTAGGAGCCATAACCTTGATTTGGGACATTCGATATAATATTACTTATATGCAATCGTTTAAAAACTGTACTGAATTGTTACAGTTAATCACGATTCAAGCTAATTTAAAGTCAACGATGTTTCTAGTGATAGCGGGATATAACGCCTATGTTTTGTTCACTGATTGCATACATACAGGGTGTCCCAACGATAGAGTAAAGTAAGTTTATGCTTAACTAGAATTATTTGTGTAAATATTGTATGGACCATGGGGTAGAGGTAAGAAGTGTGCATTTTTTTAAAATATTGGAAGTTATACAGGGTGCGCCAGAAAAGCAGGACGTGAAAAAGAATGATTTTTTTAAATAGAACACCCCGTATTTGATTTTAGTTTTTAATTCTACGTGTCCATACAAACATATTTTGTCATACAAAAGATTGGCTGAAAGTTTTTAGTTCTTGAGATATTCGCGTTTAAAGATTATTATGGTCATTTTCGTGGGGTTGATGAATGGGCAATTGTTCCGTTATTTCACAATAAAAAAAATTGATATTTCGTATGAAAAATGAGTGATATTATACTAACGTTTAGACCGACTAGTATTTCTAATTTTCTCAACAGGGTGTTTGTTATAACCATTCAAATTTGAAAATTCTCAAATTAAAAAAAATCAGTTTTTTTTAATTGCACACCCTATATATTTTTATTTCATTTTATTCGGGATTAAAAATCTATCATTTTTGTTAAATATATCCTATATCTATTTTTGATAGTTTTCGAGGAATTTCGATTTTTTCACACTAGCTACTTTATTTTCGATAACATTGCATTGCATGGATCTTGGTAGCCATGGAAAACAATTGCGACGAAATAAAACAAACCACCTAAGCGAGAATATTAACAGTTTTTATTAATGAGAAACTGTAATTCAATAATTATTCAACATTGCGTCTTAGTAAATGCTCAAATAGACGGCCTTCTTGCTGAATACACATATTGAGCCCTTTTCTCATGTTCTGTCTCACTTCGGATAACATAAGAGGGGTCACTGTGCGACAAGCTTCGCGAATTCTATTTTTCATGTCCTCCCTTGTTGTAGGTTTAATAATATACACCCGATCTTTTATGTATCCCCATAGGAAAAAATCCAGTGGAGATAAACCGCATGACCTGGGTGGCCATAATATAAAGCCATTACGTCCTATCCCTTTCTCCGGGTATTGCTGGTTCAAGAATTCGCTTACGTCCCGATAAAAATGTGGAGGTGCACCATCCTGTTGCAACCACATATTAAGTCGTCCTTCTAAATTGATATCCTCAAGTAACACAGGCAATTCTTCACGTAAGAAATGCAAATAGCTGCGGCCCGTTAATGGATCATCAAAAAAATAGGGACCGATAATTTGGTCATTAAGTATACCACACCACACATTTAGTGACCAATGATTTTGGTTTTGAACTTCTCGTAGCCAAAATGGATTATCAATGGCGTAATAGTGCATATTATGCCGATTTACAGCCCCATTGCTTTTAAACGTCGCCTCATCGGAAAACATTATGGAGCACAAAAAGTTGTTATTTAATTGCAGCCGTTGATTAATGATATCGCAGAATTCAATTCGTCTTGCAAAATCCTCTTCTCGCAATTCTTGATGAAGCTCAATGTGATAGGGATGGTACTTATACTTCAGCGTTGTTCGATTCACGTTTGATTTGGAGGTATCACATGTCGTCGCTAATGTTCTAGAACTCACTTGGGGATTTTCTTGAATATTTAATAATATTTCAAGTTCTTTTTCTTCATTAGCTGCCCTTTTATTAGCAACTTTACGTTTGAAGTATTTAACACTACCGCTAGAATCAAATCTATCCATCAAATTTTCCAAGCCAATAGTAGTAGGTATTCGACGTTCAGGATATTTCATTTTGTAGATTCGTTGTGCCAATAAAGGGTTTTTTCAGCCTCGCCCAACACGTATATCATATCAATTAATTCATTTGTCGAATAATCCATAATTGATACAAGAATTGATAACAAGTTAAATGCGAAAACGACAAATTTAATGTGTTTATTTTGACAAGTAGGAAACCTTTGTATCTTAGTAACGCAATTATTATTTTCCATGGCTACCAAGATCCATGCAATGCAATGTTATCGAAAATAAAGTAGCTAGTGTGAAAAATCGAAATTCCTCGAAAACTATCAAAAATAGATATAGGATATATTTAACAAAATGATAGATTTTTAATCCCGAATAAAATGAAATAAAAGTATATAGGGTGTGCAATTAAAAAACTGATTTTTTTAATTTGAGAATTTTCAAATTTGAATGGTTATAACAAACACCCTGTTGAGAAAATTAGAAATACTAGTCGGTCTAAACGTTAGTATAATATCACTCATTTTTCACACGAAATATCAATTTTTTTATTGTGAAATAACGGAACAATTGCCCATTCATCAACCCCACGAAAATGACCATAATAATCTTTAAACGCGAATATCTCAAGAACTAAAAACTTTCAGCCAATCTTTTGTATGACAAAATATGTTTGTATGGACACGTAGAATTAAAAACTAAAATCAAATACGGGGTGTTCTATTTAAAAAAATCATACTTTTTCACGTCCTGCTTTTCTGGCGCACCCTGTATAACTTCCAATATTTAAAAAAAATGCACACTTACCTCTACCCCATGGTCCATACAATATTTACACAAATAATTCTAGTTAAGCATAAACTTACTTTACTCTATCGTTGGGACACCCTGTACAAGGTGTTCCTGTAACTTGGTTGAGAAAAGGTATATGCGGTTTTAATTATTTTCGGGAATAAACAAAGAAATAGAAAAATTTCAATGCGCTACAGTGTCATCAAAAATAATTGGCACATACAGAGTATATGTCGAAAGTGTAAACCGTAAGTCAAAACATGTTACACGGTCAATTCGCACTAGGTTGTGCTTATTAAAATGAACGAATTGGCAGCTGTACTCGCTGAAGATGGTCGGAGTAGTAAGACTTGAAGTAGCCGAAATAAGACAGGAAAAACATTACACTTACCATAAAATAAAACTCAAAATTGGTAGTAATGGTTAATGGCCCCACTGTGACCAAAATTTGTCATTCACATCCTTGGCGCGGTGTTAAAGATCCAGACTGATGGCAGAAATTAAGATAAAGGCCCACTGGGTAAATAGCTAACTGTAGTTCAAAGATAAATTTTTAAAATTTATTTTAAATCTATAAAGTACGTTAAAATATGGGTAGCTAAACTTAACAACCTTAATCTATCGAAATAATTAATACCAATGCTTAAAGAAATTTTGAAAAGGTAAAAGTTTAAATCACCTTACACCTAGGTAATATTAACAGTAATTTTATTGAAATTAATCAAAGACGTTGTTAGTGGGTAAAAAATAATGTATAAAATGTACAATGGTTATAAGCAAATTAAATTGGTACTATACATGGTGTAACAGAATGTCAGAAAAATTTGAGGGCAGATTCTATATCATAAAATATGACAAAAATTCATATAAATAACCAGGTGGTCCTCCAAAGGATCAGGATGGTCGGCGACGGCGGAAAGATTTCCTATAGAACGTGTTTCAAGATAACAATTCTCCTTGTTGACTTTATATAATTGTTTCATAATGCATGTATTACACCCAAACAAATTAATATATTTCACTCATAAAGAAAATCAATACATTGGGTTTAATTAAAAATTATTATTAATTTTATTAAATAAATAAATAAAAAGTTTACCTGGAGTAAGATTTGAACCTACGACCTGTACTTTACTAGAGTACCGCACTAGCCATCTTTATTTACCTTTGAACTTATTCGTTCATAACAAAACTTATAATAAACATTTGGTTTACTTTATGTTCAAAAAAAATTTATTTTTAAAACGATCCCTGTGCTCCTACATATAAAGAGTATTTATCTAAACACATTCTCGGAAATGAATGAAAATGCCTGATAATGCGCTTTTATTTATTTATTTACTTATTTTATATTAATTTCAATAGTTCATATAAATATGGGTCTGGAAATGCTCCGTTTTCATGGTTTTATATATATTTATATATATATATATATATATATATATATATATATATATATATATATATATATATATATATAGAGGGTGTCTGTTTATTACACCGACAACGCTTAACTGTAAATTTAGGGGATAAAATAAAGACGATTTAGCGAAAAAAAGTTCAGTAAACAGTTTTTACTTTTAGAGATAGATATAAGCGATCAAAGTTGCCATAAAATAATGGTTTTTAAATAATGGTGTTTTGCTAACCATTTTGCAACGACGTAATGAGACTTAATAAGATTTGGTACAGTTTCTTACTCGGTTAAGCTGCACCTTTCAGCAAAATATGGCGGACTTTAGGTCATCGCCTCCTAGATTTTTACGACTATGACGTCATAGTGTCATTCAAAAACTTTTCCTATCGACACAATCATAGCAATTGAAAGATGCCATTTAATATAGCATTAATTGCCCCTTGCAAATTTTCGCTAATGTTAGCCATTTTTGAGAAATAAACTGTTTTGTGAAACTCTGCAAATCGTTAAATCGGAATGGCTATTAGAGCAATGTTTCGTTATTTCGGCAGAATTCCCATTGTTAATCACAAAAATTGTTAAATTTTGGTAAGTTTGTGTTAGCATTGCAAAAAGGCTAAAAACCTCTGTAGTTAATTCATAAAGATTTTAACTTTTATTTTATTAATACAGCTGACGGAACTTACGGTACATAGTACATAAGTGGCTTAAAATCAAAGGGAGGAAAAAATGTGGCGGTGCTCCATCGTGCATAAACGTTAGATCGCGGCGTAACTCTAACTGTACATTCTGAAGTAATGCTGGCACTTCGTCTCGGATAAATTCTAAATAAGACTGACCATTTAATCTTTGTGGCTGAACAACAGGGCCTACTAAAAAATCTGCAACAATTCCAGCCCATACATTAATAGTAAACTGGCGTTGAAAGGAATTTGGTCGAATTATACTAGGATTTTCATTACTCCGTTCGTGAAGATTGTGAAAATTGAAAATTCCATTTCCTGTAAAGCACGATTCATCTGTGAACAAAATTTTATCAAAAAACGTATTATCGCCAACATTCATAATCTACTCGCAAAATTCTTGGACACGTTGGAGCTGATAAGGTCGCGGGAGTTGTTCTTTCAATGTTCGGTGAACAGTATCCTTTGGTGTGTCAAACAGTCTTGCCAGTCTACTCAAGCTTTCTCTTGGATTTTCTTTAACAGCGTTTAAGATTGCTTCTTCCGTTTCAACGTGAACTTGCCGAAGGCGACCTACATTTACAGTCAATTTCTGCAATGTCCCAAATTCCCTTAGGCGTCTATCTACTGCAGCAAAGGTGCAGTGATTGGGAACACGCCTGTTTGGAAATCTTTCTCCGTACATTTGTGCTGCTGCTCGCAAATTCATTCTACACTCTCCTAATATTAAATGCATATCGGTGAGTTCGTTGAAAGAATATTCCATTTTTACGAATAGTAACTAGAGTATTCGAAACAAAAAACAAAGAAAATGAAATTTAAACGTGCAACGTTCCGTATGTGTTCTTATAGTAACAAAACAATTAAACTGACAGATTAGGTAAAACATTAGGTATCACGCGAGGAAGGCCACCTTCGATTTTGGTGCGTGATCGTATACATTCTTTGCAAAGGCGAGCGTTTATTTAAATGCACACTAGATCTCTTGTTTAACATAAAATACGTTCTTCTACATTGCTACAGTGATGCAAGTGTTATTCAACAACAAAATTTAAAAATGATTATTCTCAGCGACAAATCTACCAAAATTGAACAATTTTTTAATTAAAAATGGAAATTCTGCCGAAATAACGAGACATTGTTCTAATAGCCACTCCGATAAAACGATTTGCCCGGTTTCACAAAATAGTTTTTTTCTCAAAAATGGCTTTAGCGAAAATTTGCAACGGGGCTTTTCTCTTGAAAAATGAATGTTCTATTGAATGGCAGCTTTCAATTTTTATGATTGTGTCGATAGGAAAAGTTCTGAATGATACTATGACGACAAGGTCGGAAAAATCTAGGAGGCCATGACCTAAAGTCGGCCTTATTTTTCTAAAAGGAGCAGCTTAACCGAGTAAGAAACTGTACCACATTTTATTCAGTTTCATTACGTCGTTGCAAAATGGTGAACAAAAGACCATTATTTTATGGTAATTTTGATCGCTTATATCTTGAAAAGTAAAAACTTGTTACTAAACTTTTTTTCGCCAAACGGTCTTTATTTCATCCCCTGAATCTACAGGTAAGCGTTGTCGGTGTAATACACAGAAACCATGTGCATATATACAAGGTGTTTCGCATAAGAAGCGACACAGAGCAGGAGCATGTAGAGGAGCCTAAAATATGATGATTTAACGCAACTCATCTATAAAAAGTTGGATCTTAAATTTCTAAAAAACTCAATATCCCAGTAATACATTATGTTATAAAAACCAAGTTTGGTATACGTTGTGGGTGTACCAAGAGTATTAATCGGTGGTAAGTAGAGATTAATTGTAGCGTTTGAAAGGGTTGATTAGGGTTGATTAGGGTTGACGCTCCCCTAAAAGTTAACAGACCGTTTTAACCCGTTAGCGGATTTAATACATTATTACTTCATTTTATAAGTAATTCAATTCTAAAACTTTTTACTCTTGTTATTTTTTAAAAAACTTTGTCGTTTTCATACAAAAAGCGAATAACTAAAGACAAGTTATACTTTATTAATTTTACTCAAATATTTCAGTAGTTGGTAATGAAAAGGTACGTTAAAACTTGACAATCAGATGTCAAGTTATTTAATTTTAGTAATAGCTTACAGGTTCATTTGAAAATGACTGGAAAGTTTTCATTTAGCGAACAAGTTGACATGTTGTTAGTGCTAGGTTTCTGTGAAGGAAACTGCAGGAGTGTTGAAGAATATCGGAGAAGATATCCTAATCGTGTGATCCCCCACAGAGAAACATTTTCCAATGTTGAAAGACAGGCACGAGAAACAGGCAGGTTTACCAGTTGCACTCGAGAGCTATTGCAATTAGGGCACAAGACGAAGAACTTATTTTGAATATAGTTGAAGATGAACCAGGTATTAGTACAAGAAATTTATCTCGACAAACTGGAATAACGCGAACTTCTGTACACCGAATTCTCAGATGTAATCTACTACACCCATATCATGTTCAGAAAGTACAAGAATTGTTCCCGGAGGATTTGATTGAGCGAGTGACTTTCTGTCAGTTTACTTTACGTCAAGAGATTGGTTTTCAAAAATTCTCTTTACTGATGAGGCTTGTTTCACTCGCAGAGGCATTGCAAACCAGCATAATTATCATGAGTATTCCGACGTAAACCCCTATTCAGTAATATCTCGACATTTTCAACGCGAGTTTAAAATGAATGTTTGGATCGGCATTATTGACCGGTATCTAATTGATCCGGTTATTTTACCACATACACTAAATGGCCAAAATTATTTGGAATTTCTCCAAAATACTCTTCCGGATTTGCTTGACGAGGTACCACTGCAACTGAGACTAGAACACTGGTTTATGCAAGATGGAGCACCGCCTCATTTTATTTATTTGGTTAGAAACTTTTTAAATCACCAGTATCCAAACAGATAGATAGGACGTGGAAATAATTGCCCACAAGTTTGGCCCCCACCGGTCACCAGACCTAAACAAATGTGACTACTTTCTTTGGGCAATGATAAAACAACTTGTGTATTCTTCTCCAATTGCGCCCCGGGAAGAATTGTGGAATCGTATTACGAGCAAATGTAACAATAAAAAATAATTATGAGTTATTAGAAAAAGTAGACTTCAATTTTCGACGAAGAATAAATTTACGCCTGAGAGAAAACGGTGGCCATTTTCAACAATTTTTATAAATTATCATTATCAAGTCTGTTTTCTATTGTGTATTTGTTTTTCTATTTAATTATTTTTATTTACAATTATTTGATGATTTTGAGTAAAATTAATAAAGTACAACATGTCTTTAGTTATTCGCTTTTTGTATGAAAACGACAAAGTTTTTAAAAAATAACAAAAGAGTAAAAAAAGTTTTAGAATTGAATTACTTATAAAATGAAGTAATATTGTATTAAATCCGCCAACGGGTTAAAAAAAAAACTGTTAAATTTTAGGGGAGCATCAACCCGAATCAACCCTTTCAAATGCTACAATTGATCTATACTTACTACCGATTAATACTCTTGGAGATATTCAGTTTCTTAGAAATGTAAGATCCAACTTTGAACGCTTATAACTTCTCAGGGGTACAACTTGTTATATAGATAAGTTGCGTTAAATCATCATAAATTAGGCTCCTCTACATGCTCCTGCTCTGTGTGTATATATATATATATATATATATATATATATATAACACCCTGTATATTATTACTTTTTTGAATTCTACACATTGTTCCTAACAAATTCTCAATATATTACCCTATCCCTAAATATAGCCGTTTTTGAGTTATGTCGATTTTTATAAAAAAAATTGAAATTATAGAGATAGCTTTGAAAATGTACCTCCTTAACCGTTGAAAAAAAGTTATCTAATTTATATCAGAACAAGTACACAGATAGAGCTTTCCTATAATGCAAAGAAAATGTCATTGTTGCATACAGGGTGTTTACAGTTGACTTGCCAATCAGACATTATTCCATCTAGTAAAAGCTTACTTTTTCAAATAGAACACCCTGCATATTATTCCGTTTTTGGTTTCTACATATTAACCCTTATCAATTCCATCTACAATTCCCTATCCCTAAATATAGCCGTTTCCGAATTATTTTCAGTTTTTCAAAATGTATAAGATTATTGAAACATTTTTTTAAAT
The DNA here is from genome assembly GCA_036346205.1 of Vesta saturnalis. Classification (NCBI taxonomy): domain Eukaryota; kingdom Metazoa; phylum Arthropoda; class Insecta; order Coleoptera; family Lampyridae; genus Vesta; species Vesta saturnalis. Next base: position 231,665 of record JARFJB010000602.1, read on the forward strand.
CCATGGCCTCGTATAAATAGAAAAAAAACGCAACAGAAACTAATACACTATAATTATTAAAATTATTTCTAAAAATACAAAACTAATAAAATAAAAAAAAAAATAATTTAACGCTAATCATTAGCGATAATGATTTATAATAATTGTTCAAAGTGTTGTCCGTTTTCTCGGATGCAGACCTGAAGTCAATCTTTAAAAGATTGTTCAACTCTACGCAACAACTCAGGAGTAATGCTATGAAAAGCCCGCGTTATACGATTACGCATATCTTCGGCAGTGGTTGGTGGTTCCCTATAAACGATAGTTTTTATGTATCCCTATAAAAAGAAATCTATTCTTGTCAGATCAGAGGACCTAGCTGGCCACCTCACAGGTCCATTTCGCTCAATCCATTTATTGGGAAAGACTCTATTGAGATAATCTCTTACATCTGCAGAGTAGTGAGCAGGAGCGCCATCATGAGAGTCTAATATTAAGAGTAATATTTTCTAATAAGCCGGTAAATCGTTACGTAAAAAGTTAACGTACTTCTCACCATTCAAGTGTCTATCAAAAAAGATTGGACCGATGACATAATCCCCAACGATGGCACCCCATACACTTAGTGACCACTTATGTTGATTATCAACTTGTCTTAAGAAATGTGGATTTTCTGAGGAATAATAATGAAAATTATGTGTATTAACAAATCCATTCTTATGAAATGTTGATTCGTCTGTCCATAAAATATTATTAAAAAAATTTGGGTTTTGAGTAATTTTTTCTCTGGCCCAGTTACAAAATCTTACTCGATGATCGAAGTCTGCATCGCTTAATTCTTGGTGTAACTGAATATGATAGGGATGTAAGCGAATCTTCTTTAAAAGACGGCCTACTGATCTCTCACTTATACCAACTATTTAACTAAGATAGGGAAAGATAGGAAAATCGATTTTTCTAGTCCAAAATGGCATACAGTGTAGCACAAAAAAATTGCAACGATTTAAAGGAGTCGAAATGGTTGCCGCTGGCATCCTCTAGAAACCACAACTAAATGGACAACAAATTTGAATTTGTCATCCCAAAAAAATCCCCGTATACGAAATTTCATGAAATTATTTCGTAACAATCGAAATATATTGAAGAAAACGCGATATCTTTTTTCAACTTTGACACCCTGTATCTCGGAAACGAAGAATTTCCGGACACATGTACGTATGAACTTTTTTGCTTAGAATGATGAGTTCTAGTACCCCTTTAATTTTGGCGGATTAGATAAGATTCACCCTGTATAGCGACGAAATCTTTTGACTTTTTAATTATATTTGTAGTCAGTGTTACTATAGTTAGAGTGTGATCCGAAGTAAGATCCAAGCATGGTTGTAGTATCATTTTCCTGGTGTCTATGCCCTTGGTAATGCAAAAACCCACTATGCCTGGTATTCTCTGTCTGTCTGAGGGCCAGTAAGTGGGGTGTCCAGTGGAAAGCGCAGTCAGGTTGTACCTTTGAATTGTTTTCAACAGTTTTTAACAGAGACCCCCAATTCGACTGTTTGGCGTTAAGGTCTCCGGCGCTAGCCATCGGCTACCTAAGGTTTTGAAGAAGTCTTCAAAGTGTTCAGAGTTATTTTTATGTTTTGGTGGGCAATACATGGCTGCTATTGTGAAGTCTCCTAATCTGTCCTTTATAGCGACACTAGTGGCTTGTATATGTTCATGTCTAGACTCTGATCTTTCATAATGTTTTATGCCATGTCGAATGATTATTGCAGCACCTCCATGTGTTGCTTCTCTTGGATGGTTTGTAACATAATAATCTTGAAATGAAGTCAGTTTCTGAAATTAGTAATACATCTAAGTCGTGCTGTTGTATAAAGGAAGTGACTTCAAGTGTATGTCTATACAGACCGTTGGCATTCCAGAAATCGAGTTTTAGTAAAGGTGTCATTTTGACGTCTTATTTATAAGTGTGGTGGATATTGATAAGTGTACTCATTTGCTCCTGTTCTGTGTTGTCCATTGTCGTGTGAGTTATGTTCCTCTTGTCTTGCCATTTGAGAATAGGTTATGCCGTGTGAATGTTCGTCTTTCTCGAAGGGCAGGGTGTGCTCTTTGTTGCAACCGCATGTGGACCAGGTACCCTCGGTAGTTCGCCAGATGATTTTCTTTGCAATTAACACACAAGACTTCGTTGTCTTTGACTTTTCTAGAACAATCTTTTGTGTAGTGGTTATCAGCACATTTAACGCATCTTGAGCCATTGTTACCATAATTTTTTGTATGACCAAATCTCTGGAACCTCATACATTGGGGTACCTCTCTTTTGACGTGGGGAGCTTCGAACTGTACTATCGTATTTAGCAGCTGTTTGATTTTATATATTTTTTGGTTGTTATCAGTAGGTATACAAAGGTGATTCTGGGCCACTTTTCTACTATACTTTTTCTACGAGTATTTTTGCTCAAGGCCAAATCACGTACACATTCGTTGCGTCCAAGTACAAGGTTTTTCAAGGTCAAGGTTATCACATTTTATACGTCTAAGTACATGGATTTTCAAGGTCAAGGTCATCGTACACATTGTATACATCGAAGTATATTCCTCAAGGTCATCATATTGTCTACGTCTAAGTGTATGGTTTTCAAAGTCGCTCACATTGCCTACTTATTCTTTAAGGTCATCGTACACATTACATGCATCTAAGCACATTACCTATGTCAAGGTTTTCAAAAGGCCCACGCTGCCTGCGTATATTCTGCCTGCATCAAAGTATATTCCTCAAGTCATTGAAGTAACTAGATTTGAAAAAAGCACTAGAAAGCTACTAGATTGGTTTTCAAGGTTATTGACGCTCCCGTAAGGATTGTCCACTTCAAGGTCACGTGGTAGGAAATGGTCACTCTCATTGCAAAGGTTCTTAACGTACACACACCCCGCTTCAAGGTCTTCTTAGGATTTCGAGGTTACGTGACCAACCTTCTCATTTGTCAAGGTCACACGATCAGGGTTCAATTGGGGGTATATAGGAAGATGATCAGCCACCAAGGTCAATTCTAAATCAAATTTTCAACGTTTATTAATATTTTTAAGGTCACGCCCCTATCAATTCTAGGAAGTTTATTGACCTCTGTCTCAAGCCCTGAGGTGTTCTCAAGAGGTATCATACAGATTGTTGTCTATGCTAAGCATGTTTGTTTGTTCTGGCCGAGTTAGGTTCATAATTCCTAAAAATAGGTTGTTATCGAGGCCAGTTTCCAGCTACCCCCACCATTTCAGGCTCAATTCTGTGAAATCAATTTTCAAAAACAAAGACGATCCATTGTTCGAGCAATTGATCCGACGCTTCAAGGTCAAAGTTGTTTTGATCAAGGCATTATACACATTGCCTACGTATATTCCTCAAGGTCACACAGCAATTATTTGCTGAGCTAAGCTGTTAATGCTTATAAATCAATTCTTAAGGTGAGGGGTATTAAATAGACTTTTCCATGCGTGGGGATTCTACCTTTCAGGGACACCTAAGCAATTCTTGGCTGAGTCAAGACGTTAATTCTCAATGTCGGGGATATCATACAGGCTAAATTGTAATAAAAAGATTATGATTACGGTATGTGGATTCATAACACTACTGTCCTAAACCACCACGATGAGGTAATTTTCCTAAGAACCTGTCTCAAAGACAGCCGTTTCCCAAAACAGGAGGGCGTTTCCCAAAACAGGGATCTGTTACCCAACACAGGTAGCCGTTTACCTCACCATTTCACGGTCACACCTCTGAGAAAAGAACAAAGGCGATCTATTGTTCTGGCTGGTCAGGGTCATAATTCCGAGAAATCACCTGTAGGGATATCAAATAGATTTTCAATGTCTAAACTCTATTGGTATCAATTTTCAAGGTCCTAAAAATCAACCTGCAAGGGTACCCCAATACATGACCGGTAAAGGTATATAGGAGGATGCTCTTCAAGGTCACGTATACTATACGATCCAATTTCTCGTTTTCAAAGCCATTGCGTACACACATTGCCTGCCTATATTCTTCAAAGTCATGTATGGTGATCTACTTATTAATTTATTAAGGAAAACCCGCAAGTGCATTAGATCACGTACACTTTCCCTGCAAGGTCACACCTCTGAGAAATCAATTTTCAAAGACAAAGGCTATGTTCAAGCAATTCTGGTTGGGTCAGGGTCATAATTCCTAGAAATCACCTGTACGGGGTATTCAAATAGACTTTTGAGGGATTCCACTTTTCAGGGTTAGGTCACCAAACAATTCTTGCTTGAGCCCATATTTCGGGAAATGTTCAAGTCAGATTTAGCCCTAATCAATGACGTCACGTGACTTTCAAGCCATTCTTGACTGAGTCAAGGTTATGTGTTAACCTGCAGGGATATCCTGATCGAAACTTTTAATCTGGCCGAGTCCGGGTCATAATTCCTAGAAATCTAAAAATAGATTGTTAGTCAAAAACACCAAGAAAACGTCAAAAAACGTCAGGGAAACGTCAAAAACGATCAAGCAAACGTCAAAAAACGTGAGGGAAACGTCAAAACATAGATACACACAAAGCCAATAAAAGAATCGTTTAACCTTGACCTACTCTTATTAGTATAAACAACATCTGCCATCGAACTGATTGTAATAATATATCAGTAAATTCTAACCTTGAACAGCTCAATTTGGGTAATACAAGAACCATTTAACCTACCTTTTAGCATAGACGACAATATGTCTCAACTGTGATACCCCTGACCTTGAAAAATGATTTCTCAGGATTGAGCTAGAAATAGTGGGGGTACCGGGAAATAACACCTTTGACCTTGAGAATATATTTCTAGGAATTGTAAGAACTTCTAAGACTTGTACAAAAGTCACTAATTGGTTATTGATTAGGAATTAATTTCTAGGAATACTGTGCAGACAACCTTGAGAACTGTAATAACTGAATTAACACCTCGACTCAGCTAAGAATAGCCTGTTTGAAAGCCATGTACCTTGCTGCCCCCTGGAGGTGACCTTAAACATTTCCCCACACCTACAACTTGGCAGTCTATTTAACACCTCTGACCTTGAGAATTCCAAGAATTAGCACCTCGATGACCAAGAATTTCTTACTGACCTTGAAGAATATACTCTACAAGGTGTACGATAGGACACGTACTTGGATGAAGGCAATGAGCTAACCTTAAAGAACCATATACTTTGATATAGGTAATGTGTACAATGACCTTAACCTCGAAAAACCATATACTTGGACGTGGACAATCTGGACCTTGAGGAACATACACAGGCAATGTGCGAAAATTGATTCCAATACGTTTTGGCTATTGACGTAGATCACAATCTATTTTCAGATTCCTAGAAATTATGATCCTGACTCGGCCAGATTAAAATTTTCGATCGGGATACCCCTGCAGGTTAACACATAACCTGGACTCAGTCAAGAATGGCCTGAAAGCCACGTGACGTCATTGATTAGTGCTAAATCTGACTTGGACGTTTCCCGACGTATGGTCTCAAGTAGGAACTGTTTGGTGACCTAACCTTTAAAAGTAGAATCCCTTAAAAGTCTATTTGAATACCCCATACAGGTGATTTCTAGGAATTATGACCCTGACCCGACCATAATTGCTTGAACATCGCCTTTGTCCTTAAAAATTGATTTCTCAGAGGTGTGACCTTGCAGGGAAAGTGTACGTGACCGGATGCACTTGCGGGTTTTCCTTAATAAATTAGTAAGTACATAACTACATGACTTTGAAGAATATACGCAGGCAATGTGTGTACGCATTAACTTTGAAAACGAGAAAGTGGATCGTATAGTATACGTGACCTTGAAGAGTATCCTCCTATATACCTTTACCGGTCATCTATTGGGGTACCCCTGCAGGTTGATTTTTAAGACCTTGAAAATTGATACCAATACATTTTAGACATTGACAATCTATTTGATAGCATACAGGTGATTTCTAGGAATTATGACCCTGACTCAGCCAGAACAATAGATCGCCTTTGTTCTTTTCTCAGAGGTGTGACCGTGAAATGGTGAGGTAAACGGGTACCTGTGTGGGGTAACAGATCTTTGTTTTGGGAAACGGCCCCCTACTTTGGGAAACGGCAATCTGTCTTTGGGAACCGAATCCGGTTCTTAGGAAAACTACCTCATCGTGGTGGTTTAGGACAGTAGTATTATAAATCCACATACGGTAAGCATAATCTTTTTATTACAATTTAGCCAATACAGGAACCTTTACTTACATTTTAGCATAGACAACGACAACCTGTATGATCCCCCGACCATGAAAATTAACGTCTTGACTCAGCCAATAATTGCTTAAGTGTCCCTGAAAGGTAGAATTCCCCGCGCATTGAAAAGTCTATTTAAAACCCCTGACCTTGAGAATTGATTTATAAGCATTAACACCTTAACTCAGCCAATAATTGATTTGTGACCTTGAGGAATATATGTAGGCAATGTGTATGATGACCTTGAGCAATACAACTTTGACCTTGAAGCGTCGGCTGAATTGCTTGAACAATGGATCGCCTTTGTTTTGAAAATTGATTTCACAGAATTGAGCCTGAAATGGTGGGGGTAGCTGGAAACTGGTCTAGAAAACAATACATTTTTAGGAATTATGACCCTAACTCGGCCAGAACTATGGATCGCCTTCGTTCTTTTCTCTGAGGTGTGACCTTAGAAATTGTAAGCATAGAACCTTGAAGAGTCGGCTCCTTTGTTCTTGAAAATTTATTTCTCAGAATTGAGCCTGAAATGGTGGGGGTACCTAGATAACAAACTATTTTTAGAAATAATGACGGCCGGCACAATGAATCGCCTTTGTTCTTTTCTCAGAGGCGTGACCTTGAAATTTGTAAGCATAGACCTTGAAGCGTCGGCTTTAACAATGGATGGCCTTTGTTCTTAAAAATTGATTTCTCAGAGTTGAGCCTGAAATGGTGGGAGTAGCTAGATAACAATCTATTTTTAGGAATTATAACCCTAACTCGGCCAGAACAATGGATCGCCTTTGTTCTTTTCTCAGAGATGTGACCCTGAAATGGGAGAAAACGGTTACCTGTGTTGCGAAACAGGTATCTGTTTTGGGAAACGGCTCACCTGTTTTGGGAAACGGTTATATGTCTTTGGGAAACGTTTATCTGTATTTGGGAAACGGAACCACTTCAGGTCAATGCACTTTGAAGGACGCTTGTCTTTAGAAAGTAAGCTTCCAAGAATTGCTTGATGACCTTGAAACATGCTTGGAATAGACAACAATCTGTATGATACCCTTTGAGAACACCGCAGAGCTTGATACAGAGGTCAATGAACTTCCTAGATTTGATAGGGGCGTGACCTTGAAAAGATTAATGAACGTTGAAATTTCCCATCAAAATTTGATTCAGAATCGACCTTGGTGGCGGAGCATCCTCCTATATACCCCCAATTGAACCCTGATCGTGTGACCTTGACAAACAAGAGGGTTGATCACGTAACCTTGAAATCCCAAGAAAACCTTGAAGCGGGGTGTGAGTCCGTGAAGAACCTTTGCAATGAGAGTGACCATTTCCTACCACGTGACCTTGAAGTGGGCAATCTGTACGAGAGCGTCAATAACCTTGAAAACCAATCTAGTAGCTTTTCTAGTGCCTTTTTCAAATCTAGTTACTTCAATGACTTGAGTAATATACTTTGATGCAGGCATAACATACGCAGGCAGCGTGGGTCCTTTAAAAACCTTGACATAGGTAATGAGCTTAGATGCATGTGATGCGTACGATGACCTTGAAGAATAGGTAGGCAATGTAAGCGACCTTGAAAACCGTATACTTAGACGTGGACAATGTGATGACTTTGAGGAGTATACTTCGATGTATGCAATGTGTACGATGACCTTGATTTTAAAAACAATGTACTTAGACGTATACAATGTGATGACGTTGACCTTAAAAAACCTTGTACTTGGACGCAACGAATTTGTACGTGATTTGGCCTTGAGCAAAGCAATCGTAGGAAAAGTATAGTAGAAAAACGGCCCAGAATCGCGCTTGTATATCTATTGTTGTTCTTTGGTTTGATATCTACAAAGAATAGTGGTAACGGAATATTGTTTTTTTGTTGCTTAATATTCCATACGTTTGGTACTTCATGCCCCTCGTTGTTTAGGCTTTGACACGAAAACTGTCCTCTTGTTCTGCGTTTTTTTCTATCAGTGCTTTAACTATTGTGGTGTAGTCCTTGCTTTCCAATAGATATACTTTCACCTGTTAGATGCTGGAGGATTGTATGAGGTATTTGTCTTTTACTAGTTTGTTTAGTAGATCGATAAGGGTTTCATATTTTTGACACCTTTTATGCAAATAAGTGGCAGTTGAGGTTCTTTTGCTGCGTGATTTACTTCGTCCATGTTGTTAGTTTGCCGAACCTATTTCTAACCGGTGTATCCTTCCCTAGCCAACAACTGGGTTGCTTAGATCTATTGGTTGACTCTGTTTCTTCGTCATGTGTTCTGCCTCTTTTCTCAGAGTACGTTACCTGATGCCATTAATTGTTAGTACTGGTATTCGGTAGTGGTGGATGTTAACATGGGATAGTAAATTAGTTGTTTGTGAGTTGGTTTGAGGTTGACAGCGATACACGACTTTGTACATGTCGGTTACTGTGTCAACCGGTGTTATTGATCTCTATTTTGAAAATAAATTACGAATATTGCTTTTATTTATTTAGCACTCTTCAACTTAGGAGTTTTGCAATAATTATTTTTAATTACGCAACAGATGTAACATAAAAGCTCTGAAATCCGAATATGGATGAAATTAATATTACAAGAGTAAAAGGGAGGCACATCACCTTTCACTTTTCTGACGTCATTTAACCTTAGGATTCCCCACGCTCGCCCACGTGGGGGACGCGTTTTTTCACCCCTATTTTTTACCCGATCACGTGTGAGACCGTATTTTCAACCCTTTCTTTTCGAAGGCCGTTTTTTAACCCTAATTTTTTACATAAAACCACGTGGGCGACCATATTTTCCACCCCTAACTATTTTTACTCGCTTACGTATAGGATGTGTATTTTCACCCCTATTTTTTTACACACCCACGTGTAGGACGTGTTTTTTCACCCTATTTTATGACAGCTCACGTATAGGACACGTATTTTCTACCCTATGGTTTCTTTTCAAGGCTCAACCCTAATTAGAGCCTTTTTTGTACATGCTCACGTGAGGAGATGGGGTTGGTCTCGGCGCTGGGGGCTGGACCTAGAGCTGGACTTGGACTTGGACTTGGGGTTGGTTTTAGGGTTATTTTTGATGGTTATCTAATTAAGGTCATTTTGGCTATATTAAGAGCGGTGTCCCTGGAGGTTAGGCAAATGCATACGCATACAATGTTGGAAATTGCATAATTAATAAGATATTATTAAAATTATCGATTCCATTGCTTTAAAATGGTCAAATGCTATTAGATGATCTTTTACCTATACGAGAAAACGTATTTCTAACAAGTAGGTTCTTATGCGACACGTGCAGGGCTTTGCAACTTGTTTTCGGGCCTTCGTCCCCTGGACGAAGATGGAACCCTAACCTTCTAAGATAAGTGTAGAGCTTAGCCCCTATCGTGGTCCCCTTGGTGCAATTGTATGCGGGTTCTAACTTAATCTTGCAGCTGTAGGCCTTCGCCCCATCATACAAAATTGTATTCTAATAAGAAGGTTCTTGTAAGACAGGACTTGTATCAGGGTCTGCGCCTTGGCCCCTTTGAGTAAAAATTGATTTTAGCGCCATCTAGTGGCGTATAGACTAATAAACATTTTCTATAATAGAAGCTGATAATGCACACCTCTCTCTTGCTCTATCTTGTTTTTTCCTCCCCCTCTCTCTTTCTCTTACACACACACACACAAACAAATCAATTAATTAATCAATCTCAAGCAACTCACTCGATCACCAGATCAATCTCAATCAATCAATCAATCAATCAATTAACTGAAATTATGTCTTACAGTTTGCGGAAACCAGATTACAGTTCAAACTGAATACATTAAAGACTAATTAATTATGACGTGAAATAATAAATAATTTCTACCCTAATGTAATGATGCTATTTGCATGTTCAATTACATACACACACAAAATTAAAAATTATTATTAATTTTATTAAATACATAAATAAAAAGTTTACCTCGAGTAGGATTTGAACCTACGACCTGTACTTTGCTAGAGTACCGCGCTAACCAACTGCGCCATCAAGGTTCAAGCCCCAATCGATGTAAATTTTGTCTTTATGTATGTAGAACTGATGTAAATTCTAAATTTAATGTGATTACAATCAAATTACTTATATTAATGGAATGCGAGCCTGCAATATCGCAAGGATTCACAAATACCAAAGCAACTTGACTAATATTAAATTATTATAAGTTTTTGTTATGAACGAATAAGTTCAAAGGTAAATATGTAATTAAAAATTATTATTAATTTTATTAAATACATGAATAAAAAGTTTACCTCGAGTAGGATTTGAACCTACGACCTGTACTTTGCTAGAGTACCGCGCTAACCAACTGCGCCATCAATATTATAATAACACACAAAATTGTTTCATTGTAATGTATTCATTAACAGTTGTAAAAACCTACCAAAAAAAAAGACTGGAAAGTAATAATTACTTATATAACACAGAGCTAAATTAAATTAACATGTTTTTAAGAATATCAAACTGATTTAACGGAAATAAAAGGCAAAAGGTTTTAATGGTTTTATTATTATACGTGAATTAACAATAACTACAACTTTAAAATCCACGAATACGTAATAGCTATTTTGAGAGTTGATCTTATGACGTCATCCTATAAAAGTAATAGCACATTTTAAAAACTTTATCGACATTTTGGTTAGCAATATCAGGTAAAAAACATATATTAAAAATAGTACGCTTACCTTTAGAAGTTTTTTTCCTTCAACTGTACCAAACGTTAAACAGAATTTTTTATACAACGTGTCTCACTAAAATAAAATTTGTGAATGGCTGGATATAAACAAACTATTACATGCCGATCATTAACTATTTTTAGAAAGTAATACAGAAAAACCGGAATACCGTTACTCGTATTTAACAAACATATTTTACTTACAAAAATTTACATTAAAAACACTTACAAATATTTTAAAAATTTTGCTAACGCTGAAATTACTTTAAATAATTGAATCTTCAGGTTACATAAAACTATTGTATACTCAATTACGTTCACACACACACACACACACACACACACACACACACACACACACACACACACACACACACACACCACACACCACACACACACACCCACACACACGCACACACGCACACACGCACACACGCACACACGCACACACGCACACACGCACACACGCACACGCACACACGCACACGCACACCGCACACGCACACACGCACACGCCACGCGCACACAGCGCACACGCGCACCGCGCACGCGCACGCGCACGCGCGCACGCGCGCACACGCGCACACGCGCACACGCGCACACGCGCACACGCGCACACGCGCACACGCGCACACGCGCACACGCGCACACGCGCACACGCGCGCACGCGCGCACGCGCACACGCGCACACGCGCACACGCGCACACGCGCACACGCGCACACGCGCACACGCGCACACGCGCACACGCGCACGCGCATACGCGCACACGCGCACACGCGCACACGCGCACACGCCCACACGCCCACACGCGCGCACGCGCACACGCGCACACGCGCGCACGCGCACACGCGCGCACGCGCGCACGCGCGCACACGCGCACACGCGCACACGCGCACGCGCACGCGCACGCACACACACACACACGTCAACTAAACGTTTTAAAAAATTGTTAATATGAAATAAGAGTGACGTAATCTAATTTTATTTGAAATTTTATGGAGAGTATCATCATCGAGATTTTGAGATGCAATTACCTCATCGTCTTCACCTTGAACGATTATATTGTAACAAATTATAAAAGTAGCTAATAACCCCTGACAACTTTTATCAGACACAATTATCACATGGACATGAGGTTAGCCCTAAATTAACTGGTTTCAACACGGCTCTGGAAATGGTGCACACGCTTCAAATCTTTTCAGCTCGTTCGCAGAAGTTGTACTGTATTCATTTCCCTCAATTTTTATCTGCATTCTGTTTCGAGACTGTAGTACGTTTTCTAATACATAAACAGAATCTTCAATACTGTGATACGTGTACCAGCAAAACACATTAGCTAGTTAGTTTCACCTCTATATTATTTTACATGCAAGCCTGACCTTATCATAAATAAGTACATCTGTCAAAAAGCTAATTAAACATAATTCCACGGACTGGGCATAGCGAGCAGCGTTTCCAATTATAGCGTTGAGTCAACTCAATAGTGCCTACAACTACATACATTCGACAAGCACTGTTTTAGCACGAGGATCAAAACGAAAACATGCACGCACGCACGCACGTACGCACGCTCGCACGTACGCACGCCCGTACTCACGCTCGCACGCACGCACGCCCGTACGCACGCACACACGCTCTCACGCACGCACGTACTCCCGCTCGCACGTACGTACGCACGTACGCACGCTCGCTCGCGCGTACGCAAACGCAAGAACACACTAACACATAAACACAAACGAAAAACGCTATCACGAAAATACGCAAACGCGAAGACATATAAATGCGAAAACGCGTAAAGCGAAAACACGCAAATACGAAAACACACAAACGAAAGCACGCCAACACAAGAAAAACACGCAGAACGAAAACACGCTAAAGCGAAAACTGGTAAACCTGCAAACATGAAACAAGACGGTGGAGCACCGTTAGGGAAAAAAACAAGTTTATTAACAAAATTGAAGGAAAGCTTAACGTTTGAAAATATATTATTATTATTATTATTATAAACAACAATACCCTCCTGAGTACCAGACACGCTTTTTTTTAGTTTCTTTTTAAAACTTTTTTATTGCAGTGTTTGACCATTACTTAGTAGGGGAAAAATATTTTAAAAAATCATAGGTGGGAAAAACTGGTTTTTCACTATGTCCTACCTAAAGAACAAGGGAACTAAATTACTATGTACTTCATAAAGGATGTAGCATATTTTTATAGCATAGTGAATAGATAAAGGCAACAAATAACATATTTTAAGTACATTTTATTTAGTTTTATTAAATTTTTCAAAATTAACAGAAATTAAAATTTTCTTCACAACATATTCTTTAAAAAAACTATACATGAACACATTTTTTACAGACTTATAGTAATTCAATAGTAGAAACATTAGAGATCAACCAATAACTCTTATATTAAAGTTTTTAGAATTTACATTTAACAGTCTTCATGAAAATTACTAAAACAATTACGATTTGGCGTAAAACATAGATAGATTTCGCATTTTTTGCAAAATACCGTAGTTTTTTTATCGCAGCCATTCTTCCTACAGCGATATTGTTTTGTACCGTATTCTGGCAAATGGGCTACACTTTTGACACGGTTTTCTTTAGTAGGAACTGGTTTTATTAGAACATTGCGTTTCTTATGTTTTGACTCAAGTTCTTCCTATTCAACTTCACCATCATCGTCACATTCTTCTTCATTGTCATTTATCAGTTTAGTGCCCAGATTCAATTAGTATTCTCGCATTTGTACTATATTTTTCTTTGGTGTGCTCTTCTCTACTTCTACCATTCTATATTGCAACCAAGCGTTTACCACGTATAGGTCGAAAAGATGAGAAATCACGCGTATTGTCCACTTTTTTGTACGATTGCGCGATTGGCAAACAGAAAGCATTCGATCAGCGAGATCGACACCACCCATATTTTCGTTATAGTTTTTAATAACATCTGGCCTTCTTACTTTTTCATATGCTCTATTTTTCTTTGACCATCGCTCGCATTCGTCGTGATCTTTGTCGTAATAACAAGTTGACATTATTAGGACAGGCTTATTATCAAGACACATGGTCACAGCGATTTTTCGGTCTTCTCTGACTTTTACTTCGCCACTTCCTCTCGTTTCTTTTTGAACGTCATTTCATTAGTCAATACGCACTTTTTCGGTATTCTGTTCTTCATAATAGTGCCTGTGGTATGAAATCCTAGTCTTAGTAATTAATCACAAAGTTTAGCCGTCGTGAAGAAACAATCAAAAATAATAGTACTGTGACTAAGCTTCTTGTCATATGAATTACGGCTGCTTCTCCCAAAAAAAATCCTTGGTTGATTAAGTGCGGGAATGTAGCATCTCCCTGATATACCGCCATATCGCAAACTATACCTTTTGGTAAAGCTAAGACAAAAACTTTGAGTCCTACTGGGCAGTATTGACGCATTGGACATTTCCCAGTAAAAGGGATAATCATTTCGTCAATACTCATTCCGTTAGGACGATTTTGTTCATGACATCCGGCTAATATGCGATCAAATAAAGGCTGGATTTTCCATATTTTTTGGATTTTTTGTTCCGTCGTCACTTCAGGGTCATAAACGCATTTCAGTCTCAGTCTAATGAAAAAGAATCTGTTACGGGTCATAGCTTGGGCTATTATTGGAACCTTCCATTTTGCAGACCAATACATGGAAATTTGCGGATACTGTAATGCTGGCATGATCATGGAAATACCTATATAGACCTTAATCTCCTTTAAAGTTAGTCCCATAGATTTACCGGTCTTCAATACTTGTGTCCTATTGGTGCAGGTTACCATGTAGTTTAAAATGTCATCATGTATGTATTGCTCTTAAAACTGGTACTACTTCCATTCCTCAGTACTTTTATGGATGTAAGCCGGTTGCATTAAACTATTGATTTCTGCATCTAGTGCCTCGTGTACCCAAGTATCTTCAACGCCAGCATTGTTGGCTCGATTTCTAATAGCTATTTGTCGAGTGGATAACTTTGAAATTTCACCTCTACCACGGCTACGACCACGACTCTGCCCGCGTCCTCTTGTTCGTGGTAAGTACAACGAAGTCGAAGGTATGAAATCTGACTCGTCCGACATTGATGGAGAAGGCACAGGAGTAACCACATCATCCTCACCTTCACTCGAACTACTGGATTCGCTTTTACGGTGATCACGGACTGTTTGATTGATTTCTGGTGGATGAAACTCTGGATCTTTATCGGAATCATCTCCAGAATAATCAAAATCGGAGTCGTTCAAAGCTTGTATGAGTTCGTTAATTGTTAACGCTAAAAACAAAACATAAAACGTGAAAAAAACGTAAACGTACTTTATATAGTACTAGGGAAGACAGTCGTGAAAAATATTAATTGCATACCCCTGTACTTTACAGAGGACATAGAAAAAAATTTCAAAGTTATATTACGAATATTTGACTTTTTCTTACAATATCACTTTGAACCATTAGTTTGCACTATCATTAACTTGTTTTACACAAAAAACTATGAAATCACATAAAATATTAAGCGATTAATATAGATTAACTTACCTCTGTGTAAACGCAAGTTCGCTCGCCCAGCTTCCGACGCCATTTTTAAAAGAATGACAAATGATGTTATGGCGTTTTACTTTTTTGTTGTAACCCGTACAATCATTACATGTCGTTAGTAAAATATGGTAACACTAGCGACGAAAACGAAGACCACAGATACCATAGATCCTTACGTATTATGAGTAGTACAGATGTACGCAGGAGGATACATCATTATTATTTAATAACATGCTTTATCTGTTTTCTTCTTCTTCTTGAACCGTGATTCGTCGTCATCATCATCGTGATTTTGAGATTCGTTCTTCTCCCCTATCTCATCGCTGATCCCTGGGACGATGTTAGAGCGTGGTTAGGTCAATACTTCAGATATCCCCCGAAGATAACCGATTGTACCCGAACATTGACGAGAGCGCTTGCGCACAAGACCCTAGGCTAGCTGCGTACTTGTTTCTCGTGTGTTTCGCTCTTTAAAGTGTAACTGTCATCGAGTGAGCATTATTATAATGTATTCTCCTGTTTATGAGCCAACATCAGCGGACATCAGAGATTTTACTGACTTGTTAATAAACTATTACAACATAACCGTTCAAGACAATGACGAAAGCGATGACGTGGTTGAGCTGAATGTATCTCACATTCAAGGTGATGATGATGGTTCACAGAAGAGAAAGAAGAGCGATGAGATAGGGGAGAAGAGCGTATCTCAAAATCACGATGATGATGACGACGAATCACGGTTCAAGAAGAAGAAGAGAACCGATAAAGCATGTTATTAAATAATAATGATGTATTGTTGTTTATAATAATAATAGTAATAATATATTTTCAAACGTTAAGCCTTCCTTCAATTTTGTTAATAAACTTGTTTTTTTCCTAACGGTGCTCCACCGTCTTGTTTCATGTTTGCAGGTTTACGAGTTTTCGCTTTAGCGTGTTTTCGTTCTGCGTATTTTTCTTGTGTTGGCGTGTTTTCGTTTGTGTTTTCGTATTTGCGTGTTTTCGCTTTAGGCGTTTTCGCATTTGTATGTCTTCGCGTTTGCGTATTTTTGTGTTAGCGTATTTTCTTGATAGCGTTTTTCGTTTGTGTGTTTTTGTGTTAGCGTGTTTTCGTGTTTGCGTGTTTTTGTGTTAGTGAGTCTTTGCGTTTGCGTGTTTTCGCACTCTCGTGTGTGTGTGTGTGTGTGTGTGTGTGTGTGTGTGTGTGTGTGTGTGTTGTGTGTGTGTGTGTGTGTGTGTGTGTGTGTGTGTGTGTGTGTGTGTGTGTGTGTGTGTGTGTGTGTGTGTGTGTGTGTGTGTGTGTGTGTGTGTGTGTGTGTGTGTGTGTGTGTGTGTGTGTGTGTGTGTGTGTGTGTGTGTGTGTGTGTGTGTGTGTGTGTGTGTGTGTGTGTGTGTGTGTGTGTGTGTGTGCTGTGCTGTGCGTGCGTGCGTGCGTGCGTGCGTGCGTGCGTGCGTGCGTGCGTGCGTGCGTGCGTGCGTGCGTGCGTGCGTGCGTGCGTGCGTGCGTGCGTGCGTGCGTGCGTGCGTGCGTGCGTGCGTGCGTGCGTGCGTGCGTGCGTGCGTGCGTGCGTGCGTGCGTGCGTGCGTGCGTGCGTGCGTGCGTGCGTGCGTGCGTGCGTGCGTGCGTGCGTGCGTGCGTGCGTGCGTGCGTGCGTGCGTGCGTGCGTGCGTGCGTGCGTGCGTGCGTGCGTGCGTGCGTGCGTGCGTGCGTGCGTGCGTGCGTGCGTGCGTGCGTGCGTGCGTGCGTGCGTGCGTGCGTGCGTGCGTGCGTGCGTGCGTGCGTGCGTGCGTGCGTGCGTGCGTGCGTGCGTGCGTGCGTGCGTGCGTGCGTGCGTGCGTGCGTGCGTGCGTGCGTGCGTGCGTGCGTGCGTGCGTGCGTGCGTGCGTGCGTGCGTGCGTGCGTGCGTGCGTGCGTGCGTGCGTGCGTGCGTGCGTGCGTGCGTGCGTGCGTGCGTGCGTGCGTGCGTGCGTGCGTGCGTGCGTGCGTGCGTGCGTGCGTGCGTGCGTGCGTGCGTGCGTGCGTGCGTGCGTGCGTGCGTGCGTGCGTGCGTGCGTGCGTGCGTGCGTGCGTGCGTGCGTGCGTGCGTGCGTGCGTGCGTGCGTGCGTGCGTGCGTGCGTGCGTGCGTGCGTGCGTGCGTGCGTGCGTGCGTGCGTGCGTGCGTGCGTGCGTGCGTGCGTGCGTGCGTGTGTGTGTGTGTGGGTGTGGGTGTGGGTGTGTGTGTGTGTGAACGTGATTGAGTATACAATAGTTTTATGTAACCTGAAGATTCAATTATTTAAAGTAATTTCAGCGTTAGCAAAATTTTTAAAATATTTGTGTTTTTAATGTAAATAAAATGTAAGTACAATATGTTTGTTAAATACGAGTAACGGTGTTCCGGTTTTTCTGTATTACTTTCTAAAAATAGTTAATGATCGGCATGTAATAGTTTGTTTATATCCAGCCATTCACAAATTTTATTTTAGTGAGACACGTTGTATAAAAAATTCTGTTCAACGTATGGTACAGTTGAAGGAAAAACTTCTATAGGTAAGCGTATTATTTTTAATATATGTTTTTTACCTGATATTGCTAACAAAAATGTCGATAAAGATTTTTAAAATGTGCTATTACTCTTATAGGATGACGTCATAAGATCAACTCTCAAAATAGCTGTTACGTATTCGTGGATTTTAAAGTTGTAGTATTTGTTAATTCACGTATAATAATAAAACCGTTAAAACCTTTTGCCTTTTATTTCTATTAAATCAGTTTGATATTCTTAAAAACATGTTAATTTAATTTAACTCTATGTTATATAAGTAATTATTACTTTCCAGTCTTTTTTTAATGGGTTTTTACAACTGTTAATGAATACATTACAATGATACAATTTTGTGTGTGTATGTAATTGAGCATGCAGATAGATCACATATGATGTTCTGAATGTATAGGTGGTGACTGTTTAGAGGATGGCCTATACATAAAGCATCATTACATTAGGGTAGAAATTATTTATTATTTCACGTCATATTTAATTAGACTTTAAAGTATTCAGTTTGATATTCTTAAAAACATGTTAATTTAATTTAGCTCTATGTTATATAAGTAATTATTACTTTCCAGTCTTTTTTTTTAATGGTTTTTTACAACTGTTAATGAATACATTACAATGAAACAATTTTGTGTGTGTATGTGATTGAACATGCAAATAAATCAGATATGATGTTTCGAATGTATCGGTGGTGACTGTTTAGAGGATGTGCCTATACATAAAGCATCATTACATTAGGGTAGAAATTATTTATTATTTTACGTCATATTTAATTAGACTTTAATGTTTTCAGTCTGCACTGTAATCTGGTTTCCGCAAACTGTAAGACATAATTTCAGTTAATTGATTGATTGATTGATTGAGATTGATCTGGTGATCGAGCGTGATTTGTTTGAGATTGATTAAATAATTGATTTGTTTGTGTGTGTGAGACAAAGAGAGAGGGGGAGGAAGAAACAAGATAGAGCAAGAGAGAGGTGTGCATTATCAGCTTCTATTATAGAAAATGTTCATTAGTCTATACGCCACTAGATGGCGCTAAAATCAATTTTTACTCAAAGGGGCCAAGGCGCAGACCCTGATACAAGTCCTGTCTTACAAAAACCTCCTTATTAGAATAAAATTTTGTATGATGGGACGAAGGCCTACAGCTGCAAGATTAAGTTAGAACCCGCATACAATTGCACCAAGGGGACCACGATAGGGGCTAAGCTCTACACTTATCTTAGAAGGTTAGGGTTTCCACACCATCTTCGGCCAGGGGGCGAAGGCCAGAGAACAAGTTGCAAAGCCCTACACGTGTCTTACGAGAACCTCCTTATTAGAAATACGTTTTCTCGTATAGGTAAAAGATCATCCAATAGCATTTGACCATTTTAAAGCAATAGAATCGATAATTTTAGTAATAATATCTTATTAATTATGCAATTTCCAACATTGTATGCGTATGCATTTGCCTAACCTCCAGGGGCACTGCTCTTAATATAGCCAAAAGGACCTTAATTAGATAACCATAAAAATAACCCTAAAACCAACCCCAAGTCCAAGTCCAAGTCCAGCTTCAGGTCCATCCCCAGCACCAAGACCAACCCCAGCCCCTCACGTGAGCATGTACAAAAAAGGCTCTAATTAGGGTTGACCCTCGAAAAGAAACCATAGGGTAGAAAATACGTGTCCTATACGTGAGCTGTCATTATATAGGGTGAAAAACACGTCCTACACGTGGGTGTGTAAAAAAATAGGGATGAAGATACACGTCCTATACGTAAGCGAGTAAAAATAATTAGGAGTGGAAAATATGGTCGCCCACGTGGTTGTATGTAAAAAATTAGAGTTGAAAAACGGTCTTCGAAAAGAAAGGGTTGAAAATACGGTCTCACACGTGATCGGGTAAAAATAGGGGTGAAAAAACGCGTCCCCCACGTGGGCGAGCGTGGGAATCCCAAGGTCAAATGACGTCAGAAAAGTGAAAGGTGAGGTGCCTCTCTTTTACTTACAAGTACCAGTGCTCTCTTTCAATACTTCTATGGAATGTGATAACTTCGTATTCATTAAAATGGATTACAGGAACTTATCTTCTATTTTCTGTGCGATTTATTTTATCACTTAATGGAAAATATTACGAAAACGTAATTTTCTTCTGAGAAATTTAATCGGAACCTTTACATTGTCATAATAATACGTATAAATTAAAGGAATGTAACTTTTCCTTCAGGAAGTTTTATTTTAAAACTGGATGCGATTAATTATTATCGCTTCTTAGAAACTATACAAAAACGGGAGTATGAAATCGGAATTTCTACGTTATAGAAATTTGGTTTAATTTTTAAAGAATTTACTTATTCTTTCGAGAAACGGGTTGTAATACCTTAATAAGAATTTTGGATACAAACACAGTGTTGTGGATTTATTGCAGGTCGACAGAATTTGTAACGGATTTAGTGGAATAATCTGGTGAAAACGGAGGTTCATGGCGATGCATTATGTCGATCAATTATCTGCAGACCTTACTTGATTTCCAGTTAGGTCCAGTTAGGTCGTATATGTCTTCAGGTATTATTGTGTTATGAAAGGATTAATTAGCCAAACGGTCGTACGCTCTATTGGTTAACTAGAAGGACGATAGAACGAACAGTGTAGATAAAGGAAACACCTCTACAGGCACACACCTTAGGGAATAGTTCCCTTAAGGAATCTCAATACTTTTGAGGCATACCTAATATTATAGGCTCTTTTACGCTGAACATACGCCGGAGTACGTGTCAGTGTACCGGTATTGCGGAGTTTTCCAGACAAGGTCGATTTATAATCTGCCAAAGCAGAAAAGAAAGCTTTACAACTGAAAACTGGTCTGGTATATATGATAGAAAAATTAGGACTTACCCCAGGATGGGAAGGCAGATAGAAATAATATAATTCGGCGATTAAGTAGATCCATGATGTCAAAAGACCAGGTGCAGCATTGCCGACCGAAGAATAGACGATAGCCAATCAAATTTTTATCCAAAATGTAGCGCCATATTCAGATGCAGAATTAGTCACTCTTTGTGACGAAAAATGCAAACAGTTTGAGCATCGCTTATAAATGATTCTTGTACTTCATACACTTAAAACACGGTTTCAACAATCTGATGTTACAATAAACACCATAAAACAATTAATTCTTCCCCATGCTAACTGGATGTTCAGTTATCCAGTTAATACCTAGTCGTAATCTTTAATTTACAATAGCGAAGTTATCTTTAGAAATAACTATGGCAAGCGGCACGTCGATGAATCCTACTTGAAAATACCTTTCAAATGTTATGTGATTTGACCTCCATTTCTATTTAAAAAAAAAATCGAGTTGGCTCTACAGCTCCCGACCTTGTCAGTTAAAAAAAATAACAAAACTGTGGAAATAATAGAAGGGTTGCATATTAAATTTTATCGATTTAACTTGAATAGTTTTGAAATAACAAGGCCCTACATTTGGAATGCACTGTATAAGGACTGAGGCAAAAAAAATGCGAACATTAAAAAAATGGCATAATTTTCGAACTGCTGCGTGAATTTAAAAAAAAAGTCACACTTTCAAATATAATTTATTACCGAATGATTAACAATTAACATTATTTCAACCAGACCCAAAATTATTTGAGCTGTTCTGGTATTCCCAACATCATGGATTTTATTGTGGTATTCGAGAGTTTTTGGACCTAAGTCCTGTAGCGTTCGATAGGCCGGAGTTCTTGGAAATTTGTTGGCACCAAAACGATACTGTTGTCTTCATACTACTTCATGGTTGTCTTGCAATAATGGCATGAGGCTAAATACGGTCAAAAGAAAGTTAGAGACCTTGTGT
Source organism: Vesta saturnalis (assembly GCA_036346205.1). NCBI lineage: Eukaryota > Metazoa > Arthropoda > Insecta > Coleoptera > Lampyridae > Vesta > Vesta saturnalis. The sequence goes on from JARFJB010000602.1 coordinate 253,523, forward strand.
TGTCTCAGAAAAGGCAACAATCTTTTTGGAGACAATTCTTAATATAAGTTGCAGAATTTACAGATCCAGATGTTACAAAAGATTTGTTTCTCTCTCAACAGCTGCAGGTCGCCTGCCAGAGAAGAAACTTTTTGTGGAACTTCGTCTTTTTTTTGGTCCACGATTCTTTGGGTAGGTTTCCTCGGCCACGACAAACACAATTGTTGGCCAGGAGGTTGGGAAAAATGACAGAGAACGTATGTCTCATTGTCCATTACGCAACAATCCTTGCTTTGACAGAAATCCGCTCTCAACGTTTTAGCTCGTTTTCCAGTCTCTGTATTCTTCTCTGCATTTCTGTCTGGAATTACTTGCACTTAGTACGATTTGAAGCCAGCCTTAACTTTAATTCTGCGTACTGCCTTTTCTGACCAACCCACAATTTCCTATTTGATAAGTTTCGATGCTTCTCCATCTCAAAAACAGCTTTCTGTACCTTTTTTGTCGAGTGAAACCTTTCTGGTCTGCCAATTCCAGGTTTCCGAGTGAAAGTAGCTCTTCCTTAAAGTTTTTGATAACTTTTGCTACCGTTTGTCTGCAAAATTTAGCTTCTTTTGCAATTCGTAGTACTGACCATAGAGGATTTTCACGAAATTTTTTTGAGAATCAATTTACGCACTTCTAACATTTTTGCCGTTGTAAACTAAATGTCGGTCGTACAAAAACAAAAATGACACAATCTGACAAGCATTGCAAAGCCTACTTCTTTAAAATTTGTGATGAAAGGAACTGGTGTAAAAGTTATGCCACTTTTTCAATATTAACGTTTTTTCTGTCTCAGTCCTTAACAGTACCCTAAAACGTATTGTAAACCACGTGATTAGGTTTTATCAGCTTAGGTTTATACCGTAAAGTTGTAGTTCTGAACAAAACCAAAAATTTAGTAACATCTTGTAGTTTTATATTTTATGGTTATATCTTATATTTGTTAAACTGAAAGTCACTGTTTTTATTTCCACGTATAAACATTGGTATTTTGATTTTCGGTCGGTCCAATAATCACGTGGTTTACGCAATTTATTAAAAATGATACATTAATACATAATACATTAAGATAGACTTCATAGTTTTTTTTTATTTTTAGGAAAGTACACAGAAAATAACTGCAATAATGTAACTGAAAATGAGCATTGGAAAGAAGTAATGAGAACCTTTCCTTACCCCTGTATGGATTCCGCCTTTGTAGAAGGCTTATTTAACTGTATATGTAAATTCTATCCAGGAAATACTGTTGGTGGACAAATTGATAAATGCTTAACACAATCATATCCCTCTAATGGACGATCTTGTGGCAAAAATTGTGATGAAAATTACATAACTGAAAGCATTATAGCCTCAGAATATTATGACTTTAAATGTTTGGATCGTGATTTTATAGACAGATTTTTTTCATGTGTTTGTGCAATTCCAAAAACTATTGATTGTCCTCAAGAATTATATAATTCATGTTAGTAGATATGATTAATGCTGAACAGTATCCCTTTTCTCTGTTGTTGCTTTGAGCGATGCTGTTATCAATAAATATCTCGCCATTGTGCTTAGAATAACTCATTGTTACCCCTATTCTGTAAAGCTAGACATATAGCTGTTAAAAAAGGACCTAACATTAAGTAGATCGATAGTGTAAATCACTGAAATTCATTAAACAAGGTATTCTGAACTAATTTTTTATTAACATTTTTTAATATTCTTCTGTGTAACTGCATAATTAACTCGGAACAGAAACTGCCATTCCTACCCTCACGGGAATGTACCCATACTGCAACTCCAATCACCACAAAAACGTGAAGTTAGACGTGGTACGATAGAGCAAAAACAATATGCTTGAAACAAGAAGGCCTGAAAATATCGCTAAACCACTCAAAGAAAATGGCTACCCGGATCCAATACCTAACCCAAACAGGGAAAGGGTAACTGAAAAAGAAGAACCTAAATATAAAGCGATAATACCATAAATACAAGCTACCTCAGACAAAATACGAAGGATAGGCAGTAAATTCAAGTTAATCACTGCCTTCAAATCGACCAGAAGAGGAATACTAACCAAAAACAAACCACACAATGAAAATCAGAATTCCAAGAACTGTGTATACAACCTAACATGCGAATGCGGCAGAGTATACATCGGAAAGATCAGTAGACCACTCAAAGTGAGAACACAAGTACATAAGAACAACGTCAGCAAGGGCGAAACAGAAAAATCAAGAATCACCGAACATGCCTGGAGCATAAAACCCAATAAGCCAAGCTAGTGTGAAAATGACCCATACGGATGCGCGAAGAGCTTAAGCGCAAAATGTTGCGGAGCAACATGCGCAATAAACTACTGCGCAGCCACGAAAAAGTTATATATGTATATATATATATATATATATATATATATATATATATATATATATATATATATATATATATATATATATATATATGTATGTATATATAAGAGCTAAAAAATGTTTATTGAATTACTTAGTGGCTCAGCGGTAAAGGTGTCAGACTTGTAAGTGAAAGGTACCCAGTTCGAATCTGAGAGTAGTCAAGTGCTTGGGAACAAATCAGAACATATGAATTAGACTCAAGTGCGAAAGCAGTCTTTCTCAGGACTAATCCTGGTGACGTAAGCAGAGTCTGCTCCCGAAACGTCGCGCTCAAAGAGCAAAAACTGTGGAAATAAGCCGATCAACTCAACTAACGGATAATTAAGCTTTATCATTTTTACCTTTAATAAAAAAAACCTTGAAACATTTTACACATGAGTCCCTACTGTATACACCCGCTTATGTTAAATCAAGAACCAACGCTGAAGTCACATTAGACCCCCTCTCCACAACCAAATAGTATAATACCAGGTAATTGCGGACCCCCACAATGCACCATCTAAGCCTTTTTGACCAGCCCCACGTTCAAAATACAAAACTTACACACAAGTAAGTTTGATAGTTTATACACCAGACGACAATGGCACGGAAAGCAACTGTCTAACGACACTTCATTCCACCACCTGTCGATGATGAACACAAATAATTTCTTAATAATTTAAAATACACAAATTTCACCTTTTCTTTTCTCTGATTTCTATAAAAGCGCTTTCAAGAGATAAGGATACATACGTTATTTCTTAATTAAACAAAATTTTAAGAATAATAAAAACAATTCAGCACGTAGTCACAGCGGACAACGTGGAAGATTCAATAGTGGATAAACAGGTGTAAATAGATGACTCAATTATTTAAGTGTCAGTGAAGAATGCTTCCATGAACAAATAAGTGTAACATTAATATTGCAAAGCCGGTAACACGACTATGTATCAACCAACTGTTCAATAATTTTTAAACAAACAACGTGTATATTTATTATAAACCAAAATAACAATAGACACTTGAATGGTTTTAACTTACACATACAAGGTGCATGAATCGAATCAGTAACGAGATGCTCAGAGTATCAAAACGTCACCTCCCCCGTCGGAACGATCGACTGGTCGCTCTTTATCAGTTGACGACTTCATACTATTTCCGTCATTAGAGCTCTACTAGTTCCAATAATCGATAAACAGGTGTAAATAAATGACTCAATTATTTAAGTGTAAGTGAATAATGCTTTCATGAACAAATAAGTATTAATATTGCAAAGCCGGTGACGCGACTCTGCATCAACCAACTGTTCAATAATTTTTAAACAAACAACGTGTACATTTATTATAAACCAAAATAACAATAGGCACTTGAATGGTTTTAACTTACACATACAAGGTGCATGAATCGAATCAGTAATGTGATGCTTAGGGTATCAAAACTCCAACTCTCCCATCGGAACGATCGACTGGTCGCTCTTTATGAAGTTTACCAATTGACGACTTCATACAATTGCCATCATTCGTGCTCTACTAGTTCCAGTAATCGATACCACAGCGTCTTGCGCAACAACCTGTTCGCAAAGTGTATTAAACCAACCTTCTAGTTGCTCAAATGTTTACGATTATTTTTCCCTTGAGTGATACTAGTGCACCAAGGAAACAAAACTACACAGAAAAAGATTTGATCTGCAAACTCTTCATAAAATCCGCCAAGGCAAAGCGGGATATCAATCCCTCACGGTACGCGTCACAACACGTTAGTTAGATTCACACACAATTTGAGGGAGGTTTAATAAGTCCACCACTGCTGACTTACACATAGCTTAATACACAATGCTACTTTTCCGACTCCAGAATTCGCCCAATTATATTTTAGAAACACTAGCCAAACATTTTAACTATAAATGAGTTCAAAAAGTTAGATCGGTGAAAACGAAAAAAATTTCGTAAACATGAAGGAATTTTAGCCACAGAGAAACGATTTTAAATGACGCAATTTCCACTTCAAAACTAATCTAACAAATCAACAATTACCTAATAATATTATTATCCGGTATCTACTAAAATAAAAACTGCTTTCTTTAATTCTTTTAGTAACATCAAGTCACAACCAATGTAGACAAATCGTGCTAAAATAGACCGCACGTGTAGTCGCAACATTTGCACTTTCACAAATTTAAAAAGCACAATAATCGTTAGATTGAATACCAAATAATTTACTACAGCTTCTAAATCCAACATGCCAATTTCACCATAGATTTATGACTAAAATCAGTGCTTCCCAAACTTCATAACTGAATACACCTTAATTTCTACATTGCAACAAAAATTAGAAATCTTGTATGTCTACTACATTTTCTACACACGGTAACAAAACCTCTTCAAGAGTGAACTGTATTTTAAAGAACTTTCTCTGCGCATATTTCAAGTATCGAGTACGATTGATCTTGATTAGCTTTAATTAAGGAGAACCCCTAATAATTTACAATCCGAACGTAAATCGCTGTTTTTATAAAGATTCAATTTTCAGTTGAAATATAACTGAACTAATGATTATAATTTAAGGCAAGTCTAAAAAGTCGATATTCATAACTCAGAAGCGACAAATATTTTATTATAAGGAAAAACTCTCTAAACAACGATAATGCTAATATTTTTAATTAACATTTGCAATTGCAAGTAATATGAATAGTCCTCTAGGTTATTTCAATTAAGATTTCCTAATTATGTTTGTCCAGTAATTAGTTTTACCTTGCAAATATAAAATTATCCGCAAATCCCGTCTATACCTGCTGATAACACTGAAAGAAATGTGCTTTTAAATTTATTTTAAAATAAAAAACATGGTATAACAACGTATTTATGAAACCGTTACCGAATAGCTCCTGTACTAGACAGAACTGCATCATAAAGTTTCAGTAAACTTTCCATGTTCCTTATTTCGATTTATAAATGACCACTTTAGCTAGGCCGACCTTCACCGTGATCTTAACAATGTTTTTTTGACAACTCGTCCCTGCCGGATCAAAGAATCCGAAGAACATCGTTATGAATCTGGTGTATAGACCTTGAAATAAGGTCCTACTGTTAGCAAAATTCCTCTGTTTTGAACATTTAAATTGGGTTAAAATCAATAAAGAAAGGTTATTTTAAATACCGACATTTGGAAATTTATTGTTTCATCTTTTCTTAAACTACTTTTGATTAAAAACACGTTTCACCCGTAATGATTTATTCTGGATTGCGTAATACTTTTACTGAGATATAAAAAAAAACTATTCAGATTGTCACACTTATTTTAGTGTACATACATTTTGCTTTGTTATGTACTTGTAGTTGCGTCATAATAAGGTAGCGTAAACTTGCTTTTTATGTAGATTACTGCAAACCTATATTATTATGGTAAGCATCATCTGCGGGACCGCCTCATCGCTAAACTAGTTCAAAAGTCGATAGTTTTGATTTGTATTAAGCTGTATATATTAAATTCCTTATAGATTAGTTATTTTGCTGTATATTTGTAGTACAACCTAAACATCGAAACGTCGCTGACTACATCCATTTTAATTCGTTATGTCTTTGTAGTTACGTCATAACAAGGTGGATAACGTAGACTTGTTTTTTATATAGTATATTACGATAAACCTACATTAATATTGTATGGCTAAGCGAGTTCAAAAGTTGAGAGTTTCAATTTGTACTAAGCTTTATATATTAAATCATTTACAGATTTCTTATTTTTACGCACTCAAAAATCAGTTACTATTGATTTAGTTTACCTGTTGTAGTTTGTGAGCATTTCGCTTTAGTTGAATATAAAAGAGCATAATTATAGACCTTCTTGTTCTACAGCTTCGGAAGTTTCATGCCCATGAGTGACAAGATACCTTGTTCCGATTTTTAACATTTTCTCGTGTAAACCGAGAACCGATAAAGTTATCGCGAAGAGATTTGCTTAAAACTAAACGCTACTACAAAAAACACCCTTCAAAAGACTATAAATTACTCTTTCAAACGGGACTAAGAATATTCGAATCCGTTGATTGGATGAGGAGATGTTAAATTGTAAATATTGGAAAATGCATTAGCGTCCTCTCCTTTGTTATGAGAGATACGGAAAAATGTCGCAAAGCAAATATTACCAAATTTTCCGACACAGCATGAGTTGTTTTCTCGTGACAGTTACGCCCCCTAACCGTCGAGTTACGAACTTTAAAATAATTTCCAGCCATTTTTTCCCAACCCTATAGGCTTTACCATTGTCGTGATAGAGCCGCTCCGTACCTTTATCCGGACACCCGGCATATGTATATATATATATATATATATATATATATATATATTATTGTACTTGTCATGTGTAGCCTACACTGTGAAGAGGTGGCATAGCCGTGCGCATCTACCAATTTTAGATTTTTATCACGTTAGAATCATCTTGAATTTTCAAAACCTTTAGAACAAGGTATATTCTGTTGTGAAACGATAGCACTGTAACATTTATTATACTTATTCCGGAAAACAATTATGTAGTGTTTAAAATGAGTCAACATTTGCAAAGGTGACTAATGATAAATAACTGTTAGATAAGAAATGAAATTGTAAAGACCAAAGCAGAAAAAGAACCAAGGAAGGCTTTTCCTTGCACGAGAAAATTGCAGTGTACTAAGCGTTCAATTAATTCAATTAATCCAATTAAGTAACTTTGCAAACTTCTGTCAGCAAAGGGAATGTTTGGTACTAAATTAGAAGTGTGTTTAACGATAAGTCGTAGAGAGGTGTTGTTATAGGGTAGATCTGTTGAGGTAGTATAGAATATACTTACTTGTAACGAGTGCTATGGTAAAATCATTACATAGTTAATAATGGAATTAAATATAAATGAAAGCAAAGGAATATTTGCCTTAGTAACTCTATCCTTAAGATACCATCATCCTAATGTTGATAATAAAACATTGCACGGCTACATGCCAACAGATACAATACCATGATAATACTTTTCTGTCATAAGTTACAATCGATTGCATGAGACGCATGTAATCTATCCCGTACGTTATACAAATTAACAAATCATGCCTGAAAGGGGAAATTTATTGACAAAAATAATAACAAATATAAAAAATGTCGTTACTCATTCGCCATTCTCTGACGCTACTGGAACCGTTTGGTAAGATTTCTGGTGGGGATGAGTCGAAGGTAGCAATATTATGTTCTTCAAGCTATAAGGTTATTTTGATGCACCGTGTATGTGTAGTATTTTGATAGCGTATGTAACGTGTTTTGAATGTAGATGAAGTTAGTTTGCATGAAAATTTTTTTTTGTGTATGAGTAATGTAGGTTGGTATATATACGCCACTAGAATTTAATGAACCATTGGTTATCGTGTGAAGGAATACTTGAATGCTGTAGAAAGATTTTCGTGTTGAAAGTTTTAAATTTGGTTGAGAAATAAAATGAGTAAGTATTTATTGATACGGCACTGGTAAGACTACTGGTATTTGCTACTGTGTATGAAGGAATTTGTACTAAAGAAATGGTTGTAGACGTATGAGTGAGTTTATGATATATTGATATTTTATTAATGTACGGTAAGGGATATGGGTGCATATTTTTCATTGTAGAAATTTTTGTAATATTGTGCAATAAAAAAATTTAATGCTTGTTCAAGAATGAAGTTGATGGAATGTGAGGGAGTTCGCTAAATTTTGCGGAAGGGGAGGTGAGATTTGCATAAAAAGTTGAGGGATGGTCTGGAGAATGTACTGTGTGAATGTACTTGCAATTAATGATTTTTTCCGAGAGTTTTCATTGAATTAGAAGGTAATTCAAGATGGCTACGTTGTTATTTAGTTTCTTTTGCGTTAGTTCCATCCGGGATTCGACGCGGCAAAGAAACGCTTGAAATACGCGGTCGTAATAGGTGAATTTTGATATTAGTTCGAAGCTTTTAACAAGATGGCAGACAGGTGAAACATAAGCGAGTGCTGAATTTGAGTCAGAGAGAGAGTCAGTTAAGGGGTGCGGTGAAAAGATTAAGCAAGTAACGCGCGCGTTGGTTTTTGAATAACCATTAGAATGGTTAGTGTAGGAGTTTATTTGCGAAATTATAGTACGAGAAGCACTTTTTAAGCAGAATTTATCTGCCTTTAAGTAAGCGACAATAATTTTTAGCAAAACCAGAGACGTACAGTTTTTGCGGCTAAACATACGAACGCCACATATGTAAGTGCTTTAGAAAACATTTTTGAATATGTAAATGTAACCTTTAATGATACTTTTGCGTGTACCAAAAGTCATACCAATATCTCCACGGGTTGTCGGTGAATGTAAAATAAACTATTAAATACTCAAAGTTTAAACACCTTGTGTCGTGAAGGCGGAGTATTTCCGGATCCATGTTAACATGAACACCCTGTATAGTTTCTTGCAATGTTAGCAACACCGTCGACTTTAGTTTATTATTGGAGCTCATCTGTCGGATTCTTACGTGTAAATTTTTGCTAGTGCGAATAAAATAATATAATTTAGGTATGGGAACTTATGAAACACATACATTGCTTACCAAATGTATGAACCGGCCTTGTTATTTGAAAACTATTCAAGCCAAATCAATAAAAATTAATATGCATGTTGTTTATAAAACCTTCTCCTATTTCGACAATTTTGTAATTTTTTTAACTGACAAGGTCGGGAGCTGCACAGGCCACTTGATTTTTCTTTAAATAGGAAGGGCATACCGTTTGAAAGGTATTTTCAAGTAGAATTCAGCGACATGCCGCTTGCTTGGGTGTAGGTATTAACTGGATAACTGAAGATTTAATGAGCGCTGAAAACAATGGTTAGGTCGTGCTTATTTGAACAACGTTTTTCCGGAAAGGTGGATTGGACGTGGAGGACGTATTGAATGGTCACCGCGATTGCCTGACTTAACCCCACAAAACTGTGGAAATAATAGAAGGATTGCATATTAAATTTTATCGATTTAGCTTGAATAGTATTGAAAGAAGAAAGCCGGTTCCATACATTTGGAATGCATTGTATAAGGACTAAGGCAGAAAAAACGCTAACATTAAACAATATTTATTACCGAATGAACAATTAACATTATTTTAATCAAACTTAACACAAAATTGTTTGAGCTGTTCTGGTATGCCCAATATCATGGATTTTATTGTGGTATTCGAGAGTTTTTTGGTCGCCGCGATCCACATTTTTCTGAAATTTTCAATTGTGTTTGCTTCTTTGTTTGTTAACTTCAAGTTCTTTTTGACCTAAGCCCAGTAGCGTTCATAGGCCGAAGTTCTGGAAAATTTGGTGGCTTATCCTCCATAGGCACCAAAACGATGTTGTTGTCTTCATACCACTTCATGATCGCCTTGCAATAGTGGCATTAGGCTAAATAAGGCAAAAAGTTGAGACTTTGTATTGTCTCAGAAAAGACAACAATACTTTTTGGAGACATCTCTTAATATAAGTTTCAGAATTTACAGATCCAGATGTCACAAAAGATTTGCACTACTGTCTGGAATTGCTTGCACTTGATACGATTTGAAGCCAGTCTTAACTTTAATTCTGCATACTGATTTGAGATGTTTGGATGCTTCTCCATCTCAAATACAGCTTTCAGTACCTCTTTGTCGAGTGAAACTATTCTGGTCTGCCACTTCCAGGTTTACGAACTTTTTGATAATTTTTGCTGCCGTTTGTCTGCAAACTTTAGCTTCTTTTGCAATTTGAAGAACTGACCATAGAGGATTTCATGAAATTTTTTGAAAATAATCCGACAAGTATTGCCAAACCTACTGCATTAAAATTTGTGATAAAAAGAACTGGTGTAAAAGTTATGCAAGTTTTTTAATGTTAACGTTTTTTCAACCTCAGTCCTTAATACGAGTAGTACCTTAAAATGTATTGTAAACCATGTGATCGGATTGTATCAGCTTAGGTATGTACCGTAAAGTTGTACTTCTGAACAAAATAAAAAATTTAGTAACATTTTCTTGTAATCTTATATTTTATGGTTATATCTTATGTTTGTTAAACTGAAAGTCACTGCTTTTATTTTCATGTACAAACTTTGGTATTTTGATATTCGGATGGTTCAATAATGAATGGATCACGTGGTTTACGTAGTTTATTAAAAATAATAGTAAGACATTATACATTAAGGCATCTTTCATGTTTATTTTTTATTTTTAGGAAAGTACACAGAAAATAACTGCAATAATGTAACTGAAAATGAGCATTGGAAAGAAGTAGTAAGAACCTTCCCTTACCCCTGTCTGGATTCCGCCTTTTTAGAAGGAATATTTAACTGTTACTGTCAATTCTATCAAGGAAATACTGTTGGTGGACAAATTGATAAATGCTTAACGCAATCATATCCCTCTAATGGACGATCTTGTGGCAAAAATTGTGATGAAAATTACATAACTGAAACCATTATAGCCGCAGAATACTATGATTTTAAATGTTTGGAACGTGATTTTGTAGACAAATTTTTTTCATGTGCTTGTGCAATTCCAAAAACTATTGATTGTCCTCAAGAATTATATAATTCATGTTACTAGGTATGATTAATGCTGAACAGTATCCCTTTCCTCGATTGTTGCTTTTAGAGATACTATTATCAATAAATATATTGCCATTGTGCTTAGTATAAATCATTGTTACCCCTATTTTGATATATAGCTGTTAAAAAAAGGAGCTAACATTAAGTAGATCGACAGTGTCAAGGACTGAAATTCATGAAACAAGGCATGCTGGATTAATTCTTTAATAATATCTTTTAATATTCTTCAGTATAACGTCATAATTAAGACCGAAAGAAAATTGCCATTCCTGTATATATTTGTACACAGGAATGTCAACACTTTCACGACAAATTGATACAGGAAATCTACCCACACGGGTAGGTATCCACATTACAACTCCAATCACCACGTGAAGTTAGGCGTGACAAAAGGCTTGTACGATAGAGCGAAAACAACATCCTCAATACAAGAAGACCTGAAAATATCGCTAAAACAAGCAAAGAAAATGGCTACCCTGTCCCAACACCTAACCTAAACAGCAAAGGGTAACCGGAAAAGAAGAACCTACATATACAGCGATAATATCATATATACAAACTACCTCAGACAAAATACGAAGGATAGGCAGCAAATTCAAGATACACACTGCCTTAAAATCGATCAGAACGCTCAGGGTAATAGTAACCAAAACCAAACCGCACAATGAAGATCAGAATTTCAAGAATTGTATATACAACCTAACATCCAAATGCTGCAGAGCATATATAGAAGCGAGCAGTAGATCACTCAAAATAAGAACACAAGAACATAAGAACAACGTCCGCAAGGGCCAAGCAGAAAAATCAACAATCGCCGAACGTGTCTGGAGTAGAAAATCCAATAAGCCAAGCTAGTGTGAAAATGAAACCTATATGGATTCCAATAATGCCCGAAATCCTAAGCGGAATACACCTGCGCAGTAGGTTGCGGAGCAACATGCGCACGAAAAAGTTATATATATATATATATATATATATATATATATATATATATATATATATATATATATATATATATACAGTGTGTCCGAGATTCAGCATGCATGTATTGCTATATTCGTTAATATTGAAGATAGAATGTCGGTTAAATAGGGAAAGGTTTAGAGAATTTTATGGCTATCATCATGGTAAAGTCAGATTTGAAGTAACTTTTTTTGTTTTTTAAATACTTGAAGAAAACAAAAATTGTGCATTTTCTACTACCCCCTGTAGCTCTTTTATTTGAAGCCTGGCAACATTTTGATTTGTACATTATTATGACACTTTTAAAAGACAATTTTAAAAAAAGTACCAAAATTTATCTAGTCATTTGTTTTTGAAATACATACACTAACTGTTGTTTTTCATATGGACGCCATCTTGGATTTTTACATTATCGAATAGTATTTTTTATCACCTTTTCAGCGATGTATCACATGATACGAGAACTATCAAAAATTTAAACCCTTGCTAATTTATCTGTTTTACTTACAAAATTTAATACATTTCTAACTTTTGTTTTTGGACGCTATTTGGATTTTTACATTATCGAATAGTGGATTTTAACACCTCTTCTACAATGTATTACATGACATGAAAATGTAGAAAATGTGTGGAGTGTAGAGGGGGACAAATCGAGCATGTTTCATGATAGTTACTATTATCGGTTTTGTTTTTATTTTAGTTATTAGAAATTACAATAATTAGGAATCTAATTGTATAAATTTTTCATTTATTAATCCATGCCTTCTCAAGGCCTACTATTTCAATTTTATATTTTTTAAATTTTTGATAGTTGGAAGTAAATTCTCGTATCATGTGATGCATCGCTGAAAAGGTGATAAAAAATACTATTCGATAATGTAAAAATCCAAGAAAAAAAAAATAGTTAGTGTATGTATTTCAAAAACACATGACTGTCGATAAATTTTGGTACTTTTTTTAAAAGTGTCATAATAATGTACAAATCAAAATGTTGTCAGACTTCAAATAGTAGTAGAAAATGCACAATTTTTGTTTTCTTCAATTATTTCAAAAACAACAAAAGTTACTTCAAATCTGACTTTTGATGATAGCCATAAAATTCTCTAAAACTTTCCACATTTAACTGACATTCTATCTTCAATATTAACGAATATAGCAATACATGCATGCTGAATCTCGGACACACTATATATATATATATATATATATATATATATATATATATATATATATATATATATATATATATATATATATATATAGTTTTAATATTTTGCACACTTTATCTGTGAGCTAGGGAGCAGTGTGATGGATTATACAGGGTGGTCCATAAAGTGTGACGTCATAATGGCATATTTTTTAAATGACATACCTTAAATTTTTTACAGACTTAATTGACTTCCATGATTGTCTACATAACCATAGAATTGTTTAGAAATCGGATGGATAAGATCGACAAAAATAATCAGCTTTACGCCACTGGTTTTAAAAATGGTTAAAAATACAAAGGCTCGTTTTGAGATAATAAGCCAGGTACACATTAAGTAAGGCTTAACAATCAATCTGACCAAATTTGGGGAATATAAATTATACAGGGTGTTCAAAATTTACTGTCAAACTTTTGAGAATTTAAAGATCTTTTTCTTTCTTATTTTAAATATAACACCCTGTACAATTTGATGAAATTCGATCCGGAATTAAAAAACAAAAGTTTTTTTAATATATGTCCCTATCAAAATTCCTAAGGTTTTAAAAGATATACGCCAACTATTTCATTAGCAATTTTAATAAAAAGAAAATAGTAAGGTGGCTCTTAAATCAATCCAATGTTGACATGTATTGCATGACATTTGTTACTATTGTAAGATCTCGTTTAAAGTGGTTTGTTTCTAATTGTGCCTTTTGTGATGAATTACAGCAGGGAAGAGCTTGTGGATATGATTTTCGTATTGGGAGAGTCCCAAACGAACTGTTTTTTGGCGATTCCGCGTTATGCATAGCGTTATCCAGAACGACGGCATCTGGACAAGCGTAGTCTGAAGAATTTATTGGAGAGATTCACGCAAACGAGAAAATAGAATACCTCAAACCAATTCGAAATAAACGCGTTTGAGCAGAAGAAAAGGAATTGGATGTTCAGACAGGTTACTGAAAATCTGTCCATTAGAAGGTAGTATCTGATGCAGTAGATGTTAGTGAAAGTACTGTTCAACGTATTTTAAAAGACAATTGGTTCCATGCGTATCACATTCAGCTTCATCTAGAACTCTTCCAAGAAGGCTTTGATAAACGTATGGAATTCTGTAATTGGACACAGGATAAAATAAGGTTGTTTTGTTCTCCGATGAGGCCACCTTCCATAAAAACGGATTTGTTAATCCGCATAATTTTCATTACTACTTGGACCACAACCCAAAGATATTCAAGCAGATCGATAGACAACATAGATGGTCTATTAATGTATGGGGGGAATCATTGGAAACCATGTCATTGGTCCGCACTTTTTCATCGGCTATTTAAAGGGGGACGTGTATCTAGACTTTTTACAAAATGAGTTGCCCCGTTTGTGTCAAAATTTACCGACAGAAATAAGAAATGCAATGTGGCTGCCACACAATGGAGCTCCAGCAAGTCAGGAACTATCTGGATAGAGCCTTTACAAATTACTGGATTGGAAGAGGAGGGCCATATGATTGGTCGCCACGGTCACCGGATTTAACTAAGTTAGACTTTTTTTGTGGGGTTACGTTAAGGAAACCGTTTACCATGAAGCTCCAACCACCCCTGAAGACATGCAACAAAGAATACAAGATACATTTCGAAAAATTACACTTGTATTAAGAAGAGTGACAAGGTCTTTCAATACACGTCTTCGTTTGTGTTTAGAAGAAAACGAAAGACATATTGAACGTAAGTTGTAAAATTATTTTAGTAATTTTTTTATTAGTTAAGAAACCCAAAATAAGTGTTTTTAATTATGCGTTTAGTTTAGTTTTGGTTTGTTTTTAAGTGTTGAAAAATAAAATAAATTAACATAAAGTTATTTTAAATTAAAATGCCATGCAATACTTGTCAAAGTAGCCCTCATGACATTAGATTGAATTAACAGCCACCTTAGTTTTGTGTTTTATTAAAATTGCTAATGAAATAGTTGATTAAATGAGTTTTTGGCGTATGTCTTTTAAGGCGTTAGGAACTTTGATAGGGACATATTTTAAAAAAAGTTTTCTTTCTTAATTCCATATCGAATGCCATCAAATTATACTGGGTGTTATATTTAAAATAAGAAAGTAAAAGATCTTTAAATTCTCAAAAGTTTGACAGTAAATTTTGAACACCCTATATAATTTAGATTCCCCAAAATTTGGTCAACTTGATTGTTAAACCTTACAACCTTACTTAATGTATTCCTCGCTTATTATCTCAAAACGAGCCACTATTTGTATTTTTAACCATTTTTAAAACCAGTGGCGCAAAGCTGATTTTTTTAACATTATATTTTTTTATCGATGTTACCAGACCGATTTTTATACAATTTTAGGGTTATGTAGGCAATCAAGGAAGTCAATTAAATCTGTAAAAATATAAGGTATATCATTTAAAAAAATATGCCATTATGACGTCACAATTTTCTGGACCAGCCTGTATAATCAATCACATTTTCCTAAAATGCTCCCTAGGTCACAGCTAAAGTATGTAAAATATTAAATCTTTAAGTTAAATAATAATAAAGGACAGGAACTGAAATGAAGGACCCTGTAGATATATATATATATATATATATATATATATATATATATATATATATAAGATCTAAAAAATGTATACTGAATTACTTAGTGGCTCAGCGGTAGAATCTGAGAGTAGTCAAGTGCTTGGGAAAAAATCAGAAGCAGGGCCTGCTTCCGAAGCATCGCGCTAAAAAAAGCAAAAACTGTGGAGATAGGCCGATCAACTCAACTAAGGCATAATTAAGCTTTATCTGTTTACCTTTAATAAAAAACCCTTGAACCGTTTTATACACGAGTCCCTACTCTTTACACCCGCTTACGTTAAACCAAGGACCAACGCTGAAGTCACATAAGACCCCCCTCCACACCCAAATAGAATAATACCAGACGTTGAACTTACAGAAGCTGAGTTGTCAAAGGGTATTTGTGGCCTTAGAACCCCCCCCCCCATGCACCGTCTAAACCTTTTTGATCAGCCCCACGCTCAAAATATAAACTCACATACAAGTAAGTTTGATAGTTTATACATCAGACGACAGTGGCACGCAAAACAATTATCCAACGACGCTTTATTCCACCACGTGTCGATGATGAACACAAATCATTTCTTAAAAATTAAAATTTAAAATACACGAACTTAACCTTTCTCTTTCTCTGATTTCCATAAAAGCTCTTTCGAGAGATAAGGATACATACGTTCTTTCTTAATCAAACAAAATTTTAAGAATAATAAAAACAATTCAGCACATAGTCACAGCAGACAACGTGGAAGGTTCAATAATGGATAAACATGTGTAAATAGATGACTCAATTATTTAGGTGTCAGTGAAGAATTCTTCCATGAACAAATAAGTATAACAATATTGCAAAGCCGGTGACGCGACTATGTATCAACCAACTGTTCAATAATTTTTAAACAAACAACGTGTATATTTATTATAAACCGAAATAACAATAGACACTTGAATGGTTTTAATTTACACATACAAGGTGCATGAATCGAATTAGTAACGAGATGCTCAGGGTATCAAAACGCCACTTTCACCGTCGGAGCGATCGACTGGTCGCTCTTTATCAATTGACAACTTCATACTATTGCCGTCATTAGAGCTCTACTAGTACCAATAATCGATACCGCAGCGTCTTGCCCAACGACCAGTTCACGAAGTTTATTAAACCAACTTTCTAGTTACTTAATTGTTTACGATTATCTTTGCCTTGAGTGATACTAGTGAACCAAGGAAATAAAACTACACAGACAAAGATTTGATCTACTAACTCTTCATAAAATACGCTAAGGCAAGGCGGGAAATCAATCCCTCACGGTACGCTTCACAACACGTTAGTTCGATTCACACACAGGTTTAATAAGTGCACCATCGCTTACTTACGCACGATTTACTTAACGCATAGGTTAATACATTATGTCCCTTTTCCGACTCCAGAATTTGTTATATTACACTTGAGAAGCACTAGCCAAACACTTTAAATAAAAATAAGTTCAAAAAGTTCTATCGGTGAAAACGAGAAAAATTTCGTAAACACGAAGTAGAAAAATACGCCGTCAGCACAAATCTCCAATATAAAGCTAACTCGCAACCATGTAAAACACCCAATATGTTTTCGTTGCCTCCACTGTCTTGAAAAATCAAGCCTAACTTAACACCCTACAAAATCCATTTTTGCCTCATTTTCAGCCCTTATCTAAACTAAATTTTCAGTATTGCGTATTTGCATTAAATTTTCTTGACTTAACAGCTCTACACACTTTAATGAAGTAATTTTAGCCACAGAGAAAAGATTTTCAATTTCCACTTCAAAACTAAACTAACTAATCAACAATTACCTAATAATATTATTATTATAAGTTTTTTCTACATACATAAAGACAAAATTTACATCGATTGAGGCTTGAATCTTGATGGCACAATTGGTTAACGCGGTACTCTAGCAAAGTACAGGTCGTAGGTTGAAATCCTACTCGAGGTAAACTTTTTATTTATGTATTTAATAGAATTAATAATAATTTTTAATAATGTTATTATCCGATATCTACTAAAATACGAACTGCTTTCATTAATTCTTTTATTAACATCAAATCACAACCAATGCAGACAAATCGTGCCAAAATACGCCGCACATAGTCTCAACATTTACACTTTCATAAATTTAAAAAAAAGCACAATGGTCGTTAAATTGGATACCAAATAATTTACTTCAGCTTCTAAATCCAACATGCCAATTTCACCATAGATTTAAGACTAAAATCAGTGCTTCCCAAACTTCATAACTGAATACACCTTAATTTCCACATTGTAATAAAAATCAGAAATCTTATATGCCTACTACATTTTCTACAAACGGTATCAAAGCCTCTTCAAGAGTATTTTAAACAACCCTTTCGAGTATCGAGTAAGATTGATCTTGATTAGCTTTAATTAAGGAGAACCCCCAATAATTTACAATCCGAACGTAAATCGCTTTTCTTACAAAGATTAGATTTTCAGTTAAAGTATAACTTAATTAATGATTATAATTTAAGGAAAGGCTAAATAATCGATATTCATAACTCAGAAGCGACAAATATTTTATTATAAGGAAAACTAAATACGTTTCACATCTTGTAGAGGCTCAATTAAGTATAAAACTCTGTAAACAACGATAGTGCTAAAATTTTTAATTTACATTGGGTAATTACCAATTGAAAGTAATATCATGAATAGTCCTCTAGGTTGTTTCAATTAAGATCTGCTAATTATGTTTGTCCAGTAATTAGTTTTACCCTGCAAATATAAAATTATCCTCAAGTCCCGTCTATACCTGCTGATAACACTGAAAGAAATGTGCTTTTAAAATTATTTTAAAAAACATGGTATAACAACGTATTTATGAAACCGTTGCCGAACAGCTCCTGTATTAAACAGGACTACATCATAAAGTTTAAGTAAACTTTCCACGTTCCTTATTTCGATTTATAAATAACCACTTTAATTAGGACGTCTTTCACCGTGATCTTAATAATGTTTTTTTAACACTTCGTCCCAGCTAGATCAAAGAAGCCGAAAAACATCGTTATGAATTTGGTGTATAGATCTTGAAGTAAGGTCCTACTGTTAGCAAAATTCCTCTTTTTTGAACATTTTGAAATAAATGGTAACTTCTCGAATTAGCCCAGCGTTTTTAAATTGGATTAAAACCAGTAAAAAACCTTGAAATAAGGTTAGTTTAAATACCGACATTTGGATATTTACTGTTTCATTCATTCTTTAACTACTTATGATTGAAAAACACCCTTCACCCGTAGTGATTTATTTTCGATTGCGTAGTACTATCAATGAGATATAAAAGGAAGCTGTTAAGGTTGTCACACTTATGTGTACTTAGTGTACATCCATTTTGCTTCGTTATGTACTTGTAGTTGCGTCATAATAAGATAGGTAGCATAGACTTGCTTTTTATGCACATTGCTGTAAACCTATGTTAATTATGGTCGGTATCATCTGCGGAACCGCCTCATCGCTAAACTAGTTCAGAAGTCGATAGTTTTGATTTGTATTCAGCGCTATATATTAAACTCTCTACAGATTAGTTATTTTGCTGTATGTTTGTATTATAACCAAGTTAACGTTGATCTGTTTAGTTTGTTCAAGAAAGCTTTTTCTTCTTGAGTTTTTCTTATTTAGAGTACATTTTTGTTTCTGATTCTGAAGCTCTAGCTTAGCTGTTTACTGTCTACATCCATTTTACTTCGTTATGTACTTGTAGTTGCGTTAATATAAGGTGGGTAGCGTAGACTTGTTTTTCATATACTAGATTACGGTAAACCTATATTAATATTGTAAGGACCGCCTTATCACTAAGCGAGTTCAAAAGTTGAGAGTTTCAATTTGTACTAAGCTTTATATATTAAATAATTTGCAGATGTTATTTTTACGCACTCAAAGATCAGTTTACTTTTGATTCAGTTTACCTATTGTAGTTTGTGGACATTTCGTTTTTGTTGAATATAAAAGAGCATAATTATAAAGCTTCTTGTTCTACAGTTTCGGAGCATATCGTTGCCTACAATTTTACTAAATAACTTTTTTTGATGTACTCTATCACAACGGAGTAACCGACCAATCCCGCACTAAATACTCGCTCTGTATATACCGGGTCTCTATCTGGGCAATGCTAAGCCCTAGAGGTTTGGGATAACAATCCTTATGAGTAAATCAAATAAGTGAAATGGCTGGAAATATTTTTTTATTTGTTATGTCGCTTTGTTTTACAAAGAATACTTGTCCTGTACGGTAATTCGTATATAACAATTATTTATATTTTAACACATTTAGACAGTACATGCTTGTATTCATACATACTTTAGCTTGCGCTAAAAATATTCATACTCTTCATAGTGATAATGCTTATTCTGACCCAAATAAGGCTCTTACAGAAAACAGTGATATGCGCGTTCAAATAAGCTTATAATTCGACTCATTGGTACTTTACCTCAGTAAATCCTAATCATACCTTTTGTTTCTGTTGCATAACAAAGGTAATTCACGCCTAAAGTGTATATTTTGTGTACACATCGAAAAGTAAGCTTTCACGAATTATCTTTATAACAATAAATATTTTCGGTTGTAATTATGTATTACACATTCATAATACTTGAAAATAAGTGTATATTCTTAGTCATAACGAAAGCTTGCTACAAAAATCAGAGATTTTAAAAACATTTTCCAAAACAAACGCGAATGGATATTAAGAAGGTTCAGTTGATGTCAAGCACCGTATTTGTTAAACTAAAACAGTTGATTATTTATAAAATATGAGAGTTGGTAGGTCAACATTTTATTTAAATGAAACAAATAGGTATTCTTTAAAAGAGCAGTAATCCATGATAACAAAACAAATATTTTGTTAGGTTAAATGAATATTTGCTTAAAGTTTTTATTTATTTTTTATTTTGTCCATATTGGCTCTCAACGAAATCTTATTTAACACAAATAAATAGATGAAATGTTTTTGCTTTTATATAAAAGTAGTTATTTATAAATTTTATCATTTTTTAGAATTGGATTTAATTTGCTCTGTTTAAACATAATCTACGTAAGTACTAAGTCACAAATATCAAAAACTTTACATTTGAAGAATTATTTCTCGTATCCATAGCAACCATTCATAGCATTCTCGAAATAATAGCTATGGAATTAAAATTTTCCGTTTTTTTAGAAATAACTCTATAACAGTTTGATTTAGTCATAACAAGTCATATCCTTTTGCCGTAATTCTTAACGCCAATTTCATTACGTAACAAAAAACCACTGCCAAAGTATCTGCCATAATGCTTTCTCACATATGTAAATAAATAACTTCAAAGCCCACAATACCTGAATTTGAGTCATATCGGTTTTTAAACACGATAATTCCCCATCTTGATCCACCATTTTGAATTTCTTAATTTTGACAAATGATTTATTCTTAGCGATCTTAAAAACCCCCAATACCCGACCTTCAAAAAAATGTTGCACCCTAAAAACGGTACGCCACTGGCAGTTTTTAAATTTTTTTTATTTAGATAATGTTTTACAAATTAACACAGTTGGTAAAATTATCATTAGCGCACAATACCTGAATTTTAGTCATATCGGATTTTAAACACGATAATCCCCCATTTTTAGGTTCCGCCATTTTAAATTTTTAATTTTTCAAATGATTTGTACTCATTGATCTTAAAACCCCGAATACCGGACTTTAAAAAATCGGTTAATAAATTAAAAATGCACAACTTTGTACCATAATAACAGCGCGTCACTGGTTATTATACATTTTCTATTTTAAAATTATTTAAAAAAGTATTAGCTTGTTTTTTTAATTATGTAACTATTTAAAATTTGAAACAATGAATTCTTCAATTTTCTAATCCCCTAAAAATAACCCGCCACTGGTTGGATTTTGCGCATTAATGAACTTGACCTAGATTTTATGGCAAAGAATGTTTGTACCTAATTTCAAATCGATAGCTTTAATGGTTCAAAAGATATCCCGCACACACACAAACAGACATAGACACGAGATTTTCTTTTCTAAAAATGAATTTTTCGTATTGTTTAGGCCACAAAACGTCGAGAAATGGGAAAAATGTGTTAAAATTTAGGCATTATTCTCAGGCAAATATTTTTATTCTAAGAAATGCGTACAATAAAGGCATCTTTACACTACAAACTTGATTGGATTTTAACTTTTTATTCAATCCAAATAGGAATTACAGTCCATTTTATAATGTTGCGTAGAACATAATTAGTCGATATGTTTAAGGTGTATGTTGGTATTTTTATATACAGCTGTTTTATAAAAACCAAAAACCGCTACTGAAGCTTAAGTACGAAATTTGAAGTACGTACGTGTTATGTTGGGGGTATTGTGAATACCAACATACATCCACACACACACACACGCGCGCGGCGCGTCTTCGGACGCACACACAGTCATACACTCACAGGTACACGCACGCGCACTCGCACACGCACACATACGTGCACGCACAACTTAACCAATTTCTATAAATAGAATTAATCAATTTTATTCTGTTCTAATCTCGCGAGGATTTTTTAAGCTAATTCAGGGTTTCTAACGCGACAAACATGATTTGTCATCGAACTTACGCGCAATTCTATAAGTTACAGTTACTGACTGCTTATTTGATTTTCTAAGATTGTACGTTTAACGGACTGAGTTTCATGCCAATACTCCTAGTTGTACACGATTTATGATCATAAAGATAACATTTGTAGAATCAAAGCTAAGTAAAAAATTATTTATATGTTTTAGTTTTCATGCTTAACTAATTCAAGTGAAGTAAAGCTAAATCTAAACGTTAAAGTACAGATAAATCCTGCTTTAATGGTGCTGTAATTTAAGTGGTCGTTTAATTCATAAGTCTGTATTAGTACCTATCTTTAAATGCATTTTCCGACAATATCAATATGCAAGCTCCATTATATTTCATTCCAGTTGTTTATGTTTTTGTACAAAGAAAAGTCTCTGTACAGGTGAATGCATTCAACGTTGACTCATTAAAATTGTTTTACTGTTGAGACATATTAATTAATTTATTAGAAGCGTTTGTCTGTTAGATGTTTCAGTGTATCATTGACTTTCATAATTAGTTTCCTTTTGAGAAATGTATTAATTAATGGTATCCATCGAACTACCGACCAATTTCTATCACTTCCATTTTGTATAAAATCATGGAAAAAGCCATCAATCAGCAACTGCTCTCGTTCCTTGAAGCTAACAAACTCCTTAGTGACACCACTATGGATTTAGGCAGACTCGTTCAACAGG
Organism: Vesta saturnalis; assembly: GCA_036346205.1. Taxonomy (NCBI): domain Eukaryota; kingdom Metazoa; phylum Arthropoda; class Insecta; order Coleoptera; family Lampyridae; genus Vesta; species Vesta saturnalis. The sequence continues at coordinate 276,514 of JARFJB010000602.1, forward strand.
TGATCTTCTTTCATATGTGACACAAGTTTGGAATAATACGTTAGAACAATCCGGTGAAACAGTTGTAGTCGGTTTAGATATCTCAAAGGCATTTGACCAAGTTTGGCATAAGTGTTTACTTGCCAAACTCACCTCGTTTGGGTTAAATGATACGCTCATCAATTGGGTTCCGAGTTTCCTCGATAAAAGGCGAATACGCGTCGTAGTATATTGCTAATTATCAAAAGAAGTTAGCGTTAACGCGGGCGTGCCACAGGGATCAGTTGTAGCGCCTACACTTTTCCTGCTATAAATAATTGACCTTATTTCTTCAACAACTAATCCGATCCATTGCCTTGCTGACGACTGCACTCTTCATTGTAATTCATCTCAGTCTACTCATAATGGTAATCTACCTTCTATGTTTCAAGAAATTAAAGCTGAAATGGCAAATTCAATCAACAAAGGCATTCAATGTGTTCTCGAATGGGAAGCAATAATCTAATCAAATTCAACGCTTCCAGTCTTAAGATTTAGACCCTATTACTCTTTTGAGAATGACTTTATCTTCAAATCTATCATGGATTGATCATCTTCTGTCAGCTACCAAAACAGTTACTCGTAAAATAGACTTTTGTACACATTTAAGCAGTTCTTTACCTCCCGACAAGTCTTTCTGCTGTATAAGGCCCAAATTCGGCCTCAGCTAGTATATAATTGTCACCTCTGGGTTGATGCTCCTCAATAGTCTTTCGATAGAGCCATTAAGCTTATAAATGGCATGTCCTTCACTTCTCACATACGGTCCTTTGAGCTTAAAGGAATCGTTTCAGTTCTTTCTTTGTATGATCGTTATTGCAAAGGCTATTACGCAGCTGAATTACATTCTTTGATACCATCTAGGGCTACCTTTGTTAGGAATACTCGGTTCGCTCATTCACATCATCAGTATGAAGTTCAAATCTACACTTGTCGTACCAAACGGCGCAATCCACATTCTCCGGCACGACTCCTAAACTCTGGAATGATCTCCCTAGTTCCTGTTTTCCTCTCACTTGTGATACGAAAAAATCTATGGTAGCTGTTCATAGGCAGCTCTCGGCAGTTTAATGTCTCTATATCCACCCCCCTAGAGGTGTTCCTGGGTGCATTAGCACGATAGGCCAAATTTGACCTGTTCAGGTCCACAATTATTAAAAAAAATCTATGATCTGAACAACTTTTTTCATCAGACATGTCAGTTCTTAACCAAATTAGCCATAAATTAGTTGGCTATTGTTATATCAATTATATCCTGCCTACGCTCTGTTATGGAGGTAGGATTGCTTCCCTTGTTCCTTGTGTTCAAGTTGTGCGCCATAGCTAATTGAAAATTGACTCACCTTAGTAATTGGTGTTGCTGCTACCCCATACGGAATTATGTGCATTTGCGTCGCATCTTATAGTTATCTATAATCCTGCTCTATAGATACTAACTAAATCTTCCACTTGGATACTACTTTTATCGCTGCGAGATCCTGTGTACATCAATTTGTTAGCGGTAATATTTGTCTATTTTTCTTTATTATCGCACAGCGCCTGGGCCTGTCGGTGGTTCTGCTAAAAATAAGTTCTCCTCCCACTGCTCCAAGACCTTGTATTTTATGTTGGTTCGCCCAGGATTCTCAAATTAGGGCATAAAGCGGATGAGGCCGCCTTACTGTGGTGGAGGTTCACTTGAACCTTATCCGTATTGACGGTACGGGTCTGAGTGGGTTTGAACAGCATAGCTCAAAGCCCGTAGTAGCCCTTGTAGTCAGCCTTTTCCATGATTACATATTGGACGCTGTCCATAGAGAAGATCAAAACGGTGCCTTACTTCTCCTGCTTCGTACTTAACAGTCTCCAGTGTTCTATCTTAAGGTCAGGGTTCTGATTTTCAAGGCGGGTCCTAAACCACACCAAAACTTTTGGGCGTTTCGGGAGGTGTTTAGTTTCTACGAATACTAAATACATACCCTCCAATAGCGCTTTCAAGTTGCTTACTGTCCTCTAGCCAGTCCTTGGTCAAGTCGTTTGCATAATTGATCCATACTGCACCTCCGTGCCGCATTCAGCTTTCAAATTGGAGAGGTGTCGAAATTCACGAAAGAGTTGGATCAATCAGATTTCCTAACTTGATTATGGGCAGGTCCGATTGCCCCTGCTCCACAATTTCATACGGATGACATCTGCACTTGGCTCCTGGTTTTTTAGATTGTTGCATCGTTATAGGTATGGAAGTGTACGATCAAGTCCGCTTAGAGCTTTCCCTTATTCTTTCCACCACATCTGCGTTCTTACAAGGCGACTTAACGATCGCATGGATTTCGTGTAAGTATCCGCTTTCTCCTTCTCGGCTCTTTTAGGTTTACACTTTTGCACTACTGAGAGCTTATTAGTCTCCAGTCCAAGGCTACCGATCCCTGCATCCATCACACTCACTTCTGGACCATCAGACGGCCGTCCATCCAGTGTATCTGATCTCTGCACGTGAGGTGTGTTGGAAGGTCGTCGGAAATAGTCTTCTGCTGAAGCATCCTCTTCTGAAGCTTTTGCTAATACTTTGTGGTTTGCCATATTGTTCTAACGAGTATGAAGGAAGGAAGGTTATCACGATAAGAGCCTCCTGCTACCATGGAAGGTGAAAAAATACAATTGGTTGCACTTTGTGTCCCGAGGTGGGGTCGGTAGTGGCTGATCTTTCGTACAGACACGCACTCCTTCATCGGACCCACTAGACTCTAGAATTTAGCGTTTTAATTGAGGTTTTATATTTTTTATCTACTTTCTGTTAGAGTCCCTAAAGTACAGCTCGCGATTGCGGTATTAGTAGACGGTTAACGCTCAACCGTCCCCATCTAGTACATCCCGGTCTTGCAATGCCCGAGTACACTTTTGACGACGCGGGTCCTGGGAAGATAAGAATTAGAAGTTGTTACGGTTGAGAAAGACGCCCTATTTAAAGTCAATAGGACTTTAGCGGAGACGTGGCTGAAATAAGTAACCTTTGGTTAAGTGTTGCGGTTACAATGACAATTTTAATGGTTGGGCATGGTTTTACCGAAATTTGCGTTATTTAAGAGTTTACACAAATTTTTTTCGAAAGAGTTAGTCGATTCTGCTCGCAACGTTGTATTCAAGTCTAAGTATGGTTTGAGCCAACGTGATTGGTTGAAGCTAATCGCGCGATGAACTTTCTCAAGCACAAGGCCTGCTTGAAGGCCTTGCTTCAAATTGCGGTAATGAATGACATACTTAGTCTTAGAATGCAGCGTTGTGAGAAGTTTCTGTTTTTACCGCCAGGTGGAGTACCGTGTTCAACGCAGAATGAAATGTATTTATGACGATCGTGTAAATTATCCGGATATAATAGATCCACCTCTAGGATTAAGCCTTTGCATGCATCAACCGGTAAATTAAAAATTGATTCGGAGGTTAGTAAATTCAATTGCTCCTCGCTAAGCCACTTGAAATCATCCCGCGGCAAACATTAACTTTGAGCTCATCCACATAAATTAACCATATCTGTGTAAAGGACATAAGAGGATGGTTTGCTGGGATCGTATTCATCCATGTACTTACTATTAGCCTTGCTATATTTAGTACAGTATTGTTTTATCCTTCCTCTTATACCCTTCTCCACGAACAATAACATGTCAACATCAGTGAGCAGCTCCAGCCTAACTTTAGTGTAATTTAACATACACTGCCAAGTGTATCTGGGAGCGGTGTAAAAGAGTGACGGATCTAACTTGTGCGTTATTATGCACTTTTATTGTCCAACAGAATAAAGAAAATTCCAATTACAGGACAATCACTTGAACTAAAACTAATACATAATCCATAGTGTATTATTACATGCACCATTCTATTTATCTTTATACATTGATAAATTAGAAAAAATGTATAAAAAAGTAAATATATTAATATACTGCTATTAATATAATTACAGGTCAACACATTTGTCTATCCATAATAGTGACAAAAAAAACAAAAAATAAAAAATAAAAAAAATCAATGCTCTATTGACTTTATAATATATTTTAATGGGTTATAATTAACATCGATCGAACTTAGCAAATTATTAACATAGTGAATGCAGCTAAAGATCGAAGACCTATATAGCATATTTGGTTTAGGTGTTAAACAAAGAAACGTTTTGCAGTGACGTGAAAAGTAAACAACGTGAAAACCAGTGAACGATAACAAATCAGAACAATCTATCACATTGTGTGCAATATTTTATAAAGAAAAGAGTAGGTAAGATTGGAGTCTTTTGGAACACACCACATTTCCAAGGTCCCACATTTCCAAGGTTACCACAATCTCAAGGTCCCACCCGCCAAGGTTACGCAATAAGTAGGTCATGTTTACATAGAGCTTTTCCAAGGTCGCACATTTCTAAGAATACCACACTGTAAGGTGTAAGAAATACGAAGGTCTCTAACACTCAACACATTCTCAAGGCTATTTGCGCACCTTACCTACTGAGACATCTCACTTTTTCAAGGCTTGCTCATGTAATTCTTTACACTTCTCAGATACCACACTTAGAAGCAAATTAAAAAAAGATAATGATATGCTAATATATTTATTTGTTGTATGTACAATGTAATCAGTGTATTATTCAGAAATATGATTTTCTCTAGGAATAAAACATTTGATTTGGTACAAGTGCAAGAGATCCTTTCCACTTCTGTATCATTACACCTGCGAGGACGTGGTGCAATTAATTGAGCCTACGTGCAGTGTGGTGCACGTCGGAGATGCTCCTGTAGCGGAGTGTCAGATGACCGCCATTGGTTTATTCGAACTCCACACATGAAGCATTCAACCGTATCGTCTGAAGTTATGGAAATGAACCCTGCTGCTGTAAGCGATGTAGGTGAGTGAACTCCAGACCATGTTCGATACGTAAGTAAACGTTTCTCGAAAGAATTGTAATACGTCGCACATCTTCTCACCGTAGAACACAGTAAGATACTAACAGGAAATAATTTATTATATACAATATATACATTATAAAAAAAACTAGTTGTCCAAATAATATCACTTCTCCGCAGAGTATGCATGAATCATCTTGATATACCTCGTGCAGCAGTGTTAGGAGCGCTCTACACGATGAGCACCAGTATCCTTGGTGTGACATGTGGTAAATTGCGACCCATCTATCCATATGTGTATGATGGCCAATAACTCGGTATTCACTTGGTTGCAATGCTTTGTAGCAGTCATAGCATAAATGCATATGGCCTGCAAGATGATAACGAGTATGAACAGCAAATGTGCGTGAATAATATCCCAAATTACCCATGAAGGTGTGATGGTGGAAGTAGCGAATTCTTTTGTCTAGGATGGCAAACCATTCAGTAATCCATTGCACATCTTTATATGTACCCTTTAATTCTGCTAATGTCGTAGAAGGCAGTAGCTCTTTTTTTCAAATTGCACCCAGTTTACGTGCTCGCCGCACACTTAGATTAGAAAGTTATAATGGTTGGTAGCACTCCCTGCCATCCCAATTGTTCTGTACTAGGCTAGCAGACATACTGATACTGGTTGAAATAACACGATACTATATGTGTAGTTATCCCTACTTTTAAAGAAAGGAAAGACCTTGTGAGAACATATGTATAGTTAACCTTGAATAATGACATGATTGATATCGGCATTGTGTAACCTTGGAAAAGTGGTAAACGTGAGAGGTGGATGACATTGTAAGCGTGTAAACCTTGAGGTTGTGACGACCTTGAAGTCGTACGAACCTCGAAAATGATAACCTTGGAATAGTGGTAAACGTGAGAATGGAGGACATTGTAATGGAGTGAACCTGGATAATAGGAGACCTTGAAAATGTGGGGAGGCCGGAAAGGTGAAGGAGACATACTTGAAGTGATTGGTGAGATCCCGCCAACCTTGCGGTAACGTCGTGAATAAAGCCCTTGAAACGGTATTGGACATATTACATATTTTGATAGCATAGGACATATTAAACCACTATTAGAATTAATTCACTATTTTAAAAGTGATGGTAGCAGAAATACGATTTACTATAACTATACCATGGTTCAAAGCTTCAATACATACAATTGCGGTCATTTAGTTTTACGATCTTAATATGGCGGTTCGTTTTGATTCTCAGCAGTCGTTGCCTGATCGTAATGTCGTACACATTTACATTTACCGATGTAAGCAGTATTTTGAAAGCTAACTTTAACCCACGGATTTATCTTGATAATGAGTCGGAGTATGTAATGGAGTTAACTAGTTTTGATTTTTTCAATACTGTACAATACGTTACTTCTAAGAATAACCAACTGATATTTGAAGGAACTAGAATTACAATACCGCCAGGATCATACGAAATTGCAGATGTGAATAAACATATAAATGATACAGTGAAGGGTTCGAATAAATTTTTTAATTTACGGGCGAACAATAGCACTATGAAAGCAACACATGATATTAGCTTTAGTGTAGAAAATTGTATAGGACCTATGCTGGAATTTAACAAAAAAGTTTACAAAGGTCATGAATTACATACCTCTGAAAATCCTATTAACATTATTAAGATTAATTCGTTAATTATCGAATGCAATATAACAAGTGGAAGTTTTAAAAATGGGGAGGCGTCACATATTATTCATTAATTTTTTCCTAATGTACCAGCGGGATACAAAATAATTGAATCCCCTCTACATGTCATCTATTTACCTATAAATACACCCACCATTTCAACCATAACACTTAAAGTAGTAGACCAAGACGGAGATCTCGTCAATTTCAACGATGAAGTCATAACGATAGGTTTACATTCGCAGAAAAGATGGTGACGCGGTGAGTGAAACCACAACAAGGTGAACTATAAAAGATCAAAGTATGGAAATGCGAGAGTCAGTAAGCGGTCAACCCTCAAATCATTGACAGCGCAGAATAGAGCACACTTGCAAAGTATTGGTTTCATAGTAATACCCATTCAGGAAGACATGTGCACTTTACCAACAGAAAGCTATGTCTACGTAGAGGGAAGATTGCTGAGGAAGGATGGTGCCGTCTCTAACACAGCGCGATTTGTTAATAATGGCATTGCATTTTTATTCAGTAAAATTAGACACGAAATGAATGGAATAGTGGTAGATTCCGTGACGAAGGTTGGATTAACGTCTACAATGAAAGGATTGGTATCATTGACACCCAACGACCTCGTTCGTCATGAAAACGCAGGTTGGTTTCCTACCTTAAATAGCATACTAACAAATGCGTTAGGGTATTTTAAAGTTTGTGTCCCTTTGCGAATGCTACTTGGCATTGCGGAAGACTACAATAAAGTGATTTTGAACATCAGACAAGAATAATTCGCAGTAACATTGATACCGATGCGGTAATTTCAACTGTTGCAGATGAAGCACTAAAAGTTAACATAGATAAAATGTATTGGAAAGTTTCACACATCATTCCAGCATTAGCAGAGGAATTAGCGTTAACGATATACATTGATAAAAATGTGAATACTCCAGTAGCATTTAGAAGTTGGCAAACACACATATATCCAACAGTTCCCACAATAGATAAACATACATGGGAATCAAAACATCGACTAGTATAGAAACACCTAGATACATTATTATCGAATTTCAGACGGGGCGAGAAAATAATGTTTCTCAAGATATGAGCAGATTCGATAAATGTGCATTAAAGAATATTAGAGTATTCCTTAACACGGATCGTTATCCGTATGACAATTTAAATGTGAATTACGATAATAAATGCTTTGCTACATTGTATGAAATGTTTGCTAAATTCCACATGTCCTATTATCAAAGAGACGGTCAACCATTACTCACACCTAATCAATTTACGACAGTCGCACCATTGATAGTGGTAGACTGTTTGTATCAAAAAGAGACATTGCACTCTAAAGCAGTAGTACTTCGTGTAGAATTCGAAACAGCAGTCAACATACCCGTGAATACGACAGCATACTGTGTTATACTCTACGATCGCTTAGTTACGTATAACGCGTTAACCAAAGCAGTAAGACAGCTGTAATACGATGCCCGTCATAGTCGACGTACAAGGCTTTAAACTTTCAAAAGTTTTTATACCGAATGAACTCGCAATTTTTAATGGAACACCAGTGGCCCACTACATGTTTAAATCACCGCATCAATGGCATACGTTAGATGTGGAGAGTCGCCGTCAAGCTACTTGGTTAATTCATAATCAACACTGTATAAATTGCGAAGAGGGGCATACCACACCAATTTCACAGAATTCTCAGTCGCTTGATTCAACCTACAGATACTGTCTACGTCAAGGGTAGAGAGAAAGCTGATTTCATCAGAAAATTTGTTACACAACCCGTTATGGAACTTGAGGAACATCCTATTGTTCCTGGTTTGCAACCAGTTTATTATTATCATTGTAAATCATTATGACACTGCACTCTGTCTAATGTATACTATCTGTACGATACTTATCTAATGCATTAAAGCTTGTACACTTTTTTTAAATAAAAATTGTAAACATATATTTTTTGTTCATTTCTTTTATATATCACACAATATCAGTACATTCTGTATATATATATATATATATATATATATATATATATATATATATATATATATAGGGTGGTGCATTAGTGTGACAAAGTCCCATATCTCCTTTATTTAAAGAGATAAAAAAAAAATTAAATTAAAAAATTGTAAGATGTGTTCTGGTGCATATTCCAAAAATATTTTTAATTATACAGGGTAGATCATTAAAGCTTAGAAGTAATATTAAATTTTTTTTTAATAGAAAACCCTATATATTATTACATATTTAGATTCTACAAACAATTTTAGACACATTTTATGTATAATGTCCTGTACCTAAGTCTAACTGTTTTGACAAATTTCAAATTTTTGTCAAAAATGACGTTTGCAGGCCAAAACATAGGTGGAAATCTTTTCTAAATGAAGCCTTTATCAATTAGTTATGGTTGGTTTCCTTGGAAATGGGGACCTACTCTAATGGGCTGTATTGATATTTTTGTAATACATTCATACAGGGTGATAAAAAATGCACAATAAAAAGTAGATTCAAAAAAACCTATGAAGTAATTTTTTTTAATGGAAACCCTCTATTTTTTAATTCTATCTTATTTAGCATTAAAAATAAGGGTGACTTTGTATAAGAGTGTATATTCAAAAAAATTGTAGTTTTTGAAATGACAATTTAACATTTTTTTATTGTAAAAAGGCCATACGGCTTTCAACTTTTGTTGTTAGTTGGCAGTGATGGCGGGGCTCGGCGAAACAAAAAAATCCAGCACTTCAGATCGAAATATTACAATTTATTGAGCCCCATATAAATAATTATTTTATTTAACGAACTTAAAGTAAAGACAATATTTTTTTGATTCAACAAATTATGTCCTAATCCTAATCATAAACTTAACACCTTAACACCATTCAGACCGTTTTGATAGTTGGATGTGTCACATTCACCAACATTACTGCGCATATGCGCATTCACATCATTAGTTGTTATCTCGACAATTTAAGAATCTCTGTCTGTATAGAGCAACGTTACATTATTACCGTAATGACTGCGCAAGATACAGTAAAAAAATCGATACATTATAATTTTGGAAAGATCTAAAATACTACACCGCAAATAATTTATCAGTAAATTGAATAAAATTCTTAAATGGCGGTTTTGCGACGTACCGTGCTAGACCCAAGCGACGTCCGTTATTTTCCCAATGTGTTAATAACTTTATTACTCTTCTTTTGTCGACATTCTCCATTGTTTTGCCAAATACACCATTGCTCATGCATTTAAAGAAATCCTTTCCGAATTTGTTCTTGGCTTGATTTATAAGAGTTGTATTAAGGTCTATGTAAGAAACTAGCCAAGGACTTTGACGAAACCGTAAAACTCTATGAATATGAGTAACAATTAATCCATGCTGTATACATTGTTTTAAACATCGGTAATGTATGACATAGTTGGCCTTACCACATAAATTAGGAATTAATTTTTCCTCCTTGAAATGTGGTGCTCAGATCATTTCGGGAGAAAAAGGATAATCATTGTGTTCATCATGTAGGTGGTACGGATAGTGTATATCTACCTCTAGCACATACCCAACATCACCATCATCATTAATCTTCAGTACATCAAAGTTTTGAATTTCCTCTTCAGTTAACCACATAAACCCATTATGAGGTAGGTGTTGCCGCATATTCCATCCGTATAAATTCGTGGAATCTAAATACTGTAAAAAGACTTTTGGACGATTAGGATCATAATTTGGAACAAACTCGTTGTTACCAATACTTCTTCGCTTAACACAAGTACTCACTCCACCACGAATAACTTTCTTAAAAAAGTAGTACATATCCATATCAGTCAATAATTCTAACTCTACTTTAGTACATTTCAACATGGCATCCCACACCAATCTAGGTATTGTAACATACTGCGCTGGTTCTAATCCATATATATCTATACATAGCCGCCTAAAGTTTTCGAACACGTCAGCCAATAGCAACACGTCTTATTTTAAATATATGTCAGTATAAACCCCGAGTGTATTACACTTGAAGTGATCCCACACAAGTAGGACGCGACAGTATTCTTCATCGGATATATTTTCATCACGCATTTTATCGTAAAATTTGTCACAGGAAGGTACTGTGACATCGTCTAATTTAGTAAAATTGTCCACGTACGCGTAGGGGAAACTACCTTTCTTTCTAACTAGGTTAAAGTCATTATCATCAACGAAATATTTGCTTACCTCACTACATTGATCATCTGATAAATTATGAGACAGGGTATCTTAGGATGCCGCCATGAACCTACAACTATCGACGAATCGTAAATTTTTGTACTTCTTTTCCCTATATCCGCGACCATTTATGAATTCGTCTACATAAATATGCTTACCGAACGTTATATATTTATCACAGGGAGTAAGGTAATCTCTTCAGTTTCACTCGCTAAACTGTTTGATGAACAGGTGGACGTCATAACCACTGAGAGTATGGAAAAAACTGGGATATATGTAGGTAATTGATAGTTTAAATTGCAATTTGAATGTGCCGCACCACGATATTTACCAGTGACATGGCAGTGATCTCGTACTTTGGAGTTTGTAAGATCATCCGTGAAAAGCTTGTCGCATAAATAGAAATTATGGCTTTGCTCATGGATCACCAGTTGTTCATCAGTTAGTGGTAACATTGGAACAACAGTTTTCAAATGCTCATTATATCCGTTTCACATCACTCTCGAGTCGTGTAATAAATACCTCCGCGGCATTAACCCCCCTATAAAGTTCTAATTTGGACCAAGCATCGTTTACACCGCACTTAATATAATAACTGGATGAGTATGATTCATGTTTACACGTTTATATCGTGAACAGTTGTTCGGGATCGGGTTCAGTCGTATTTACTAATAGTGCTTCAAAATCTGCATATATTACGAACGGTAGAAATATCTGTTTTTGATAGTTTCGAAACGCAAGTATATTTTCCGCATAGAACTCCCCGGTTCTGCCTTTTCTTTGCATTACGCCAGGTAATATAGAGTATACACAATTACACACGTTTCGAGTTAATTGCTCCTGCGTTCTAAAGTCATGAATACATGAATCACAAAAATATTTTACCCCGTTACGTCGACTTATTTGGTTGGTAAGTAAACGAGAAAAAATTTTTAGCCATGCATAATGCTGCTTATCCGTTTGGTTCCTGACTAATAGCAACACATTAACATGAATATGTTGCTTAGCTCTTGTATAGTGGAGAGGACCAACCACCTCCAGTCCATAAACATTGATGGAGATATTATTGTTGGACTCAAACGTTGAGATGTTAGTCAGCTTAACAGGAAATTCTACACCGTTCCAGTTGAATAACGTCCTGAAATGAGGGTAAGAAGTCGTCCGTTGTGGTAACCCCGTCGGTGTCATTAATGCTGATACAATAGCCCACGCAAAGCAGCAGTTATCAATATTCTTCACATTCGCTATGGCATGTTTATGCGAAATTTCAGGCGGGACATTCATATAGGATGAACCCGTAGTGGGAGAAAATGTCAACGTGTTTACCTCTAAATATACAAAATTCACCAGCGACCACCCTACGAAACAACATATATTAATAATGTACTACCCTACTACTCATAACTCCCACTTACCAGAATCTTTATGCTGAAATTCTGATTGCTTAGCATCCAAGAGATCCAATACTCTTCCAACACCATCCCGACTCTGAATATATCATATTTCGTTTGAAAGGACTTTAATTCGGTACTTTCTCTACTGTTCAGAAAGTACAACCGAAACAACTCAACATTACATTTCAATGAGAAGTGTTTCAGCAACTGAATTTGTATTAGTTTCAAAACATTCGCTTTAACGTCACCCATACACGTCTGCACATCCGTATGGGTATTGCATGGTGATAGTCAATACGAAACAATGGTTGTTTAAACGCATTGCGAATCACTTCAACCCCAGTATCAACGGGTAGACACACATTTGATTTGTGCCTATTGCTTCTAAGCTGTCCTTGACAAGCATATCGAGCAATCGAACAATCAGTGCAGTGCATAATTTCAACACTTTTGCTACTTTTATTTTGAACAAGTTCTCTGCTTTGGTCTGACTTATGCTTCCGTGAGTTATTCAAACCCGATGGTCCTGGTTCTGCAAAGGAACCATCAGCATGTCTATGTTGCACATTATTCTTTAAGTTGTTTAACCCTGACGGTCCAGGTTGTGCAAGACGTTCAGTAATATGACTATGTTCCGTTCTGTTCGCATCGGAAGTACTTGGTTGCACCACATTCCTAAGTGCGATACGATTTTGCGGTACAGCCGGCGGCATCTCTGAATGTGGGGTAGTTGGAATACTTATCCAACACGCAATTTTTTGATGTCGCAGTAGAGAGTCTTTTCTTGAAAATTTCTTCAGACATTCACATTGAAACGTTTTATTGCGATCTGTAAGAGAGAGAATGTATAAACAATGTATAAATGAACGGGTAGGGTTACGTGTTTTGTTATCATTCCTTTTTTTAGCTGTTTATTGCTCTTTATTAGTTTCCAGCATTACTCTCATGTATTACAACTGTTAAGGAAAAACGTTATTTCCAGCGATGCGAACGAGAACGCAACGTAACATATCGTCAGGAATAGGATAATATGTATGAAGGATATATCAGGTTGAGGGGTAGAGTAGTGTAAGGGTAAGGAAACAATAACAATGATAGTCTGGATAGAGTGTTGCTGAGCACACATATTCTACCCAGCATTATATCTCATCCTGCCATGTGCTTTGGGATGGAAGCAATGTATTACCCCCACCCGTTTTCCAGAAACCCCGCAGCACATGTAGGGCTCAATACACTCTGGGGGATGATACTGCATTTTTCACTATATCCCTCGCCGGTGATTGCGCAGGTAAGTATTGTATGGGTGTTGCAGGACTCCTAGATACTGATAACTCATTTAGCGACCATTCATTATCTATAAAATCAGCAGCACACACAGGACTCAGGATACTCTCTGATGAATCATCCATTCGCTCCACTTGTATCGAAGAGTTCATAGAACTCCACCCTTCAGCGAACTCAGCAATACAAGTAGGGCTCAGGATACTATCAGAAATGGGTCCCCTGACCTCCCCTCATACCGTTGAGCTACTGTACGACCACTCCTCCATAAATTCTACGGTTGAACCAAGGCTCAGCAAACCTTCAACTGGATTTCCTACTGTCTTGCCCTGTGCATATGTTGCAGATGTGGACGATTACTCATCTACAACGCATGCAAGTGTCTGAGTAATCGGAGATTCCTCTTCCCCCAGCACTGGCTGCGCTTCAGGGCTTGACGATGAACGCTCTTCCGCAAGTGGAGACCATTCATCCCCAAACTCTGTAATGCAGTCAGGACTTAAGACATGATGAAATACTACCTGATCTTCACTCACGCGTGACTGCATCCTCTCATACGGCTCACCTACAGTTTGAGCAGTATTTTGTCCACGTATGCCTGCTCGTACCACATCTAAATCGTCCGATGGAGGTGGTGTATCCAAAAACCGCAACGCTACTTCACAGTCATCCTGGTCGAAACACTGCTCGCTCTCTACCCGGTTACCGGCAGCGCCTCCTTCCTGGAGAAGCTCCATCACATCCTGTGCGTGATTCACATGAAGCCGATCTCGTAGCAACCTCCTCAGGATGGGAATGTCATCCCGCGGTAGAATCACAATGTGGCTTATAATGCTAACTTCTCCACCCACCGCTACGGGACGATCACAATCCACGCATGCTCGTGACCTACCTAAAAGCAAAAAATTTAATTTACTCATCTGTGGCAGTAATACATAAAAGCACTTTCTTACCTCTGTTTACGGTTGACGTAGTATTCTCCACTACGGTGACGGCTACACTTGGATTTACAGCATCTATAAGTGATTACTATTATTAATACAAAAAAGATGAAAACCAAATAAAATAACGTTTGCACATTTTACAAGTCTCTTAAACATCGTATTTATATTTACCTTCTTTTAGCATCTCCATACTACCCTCTTTTAGCATCTCTGTACTACCAGTGTACGAGCATCTCTGTACTACCTACGTACGAGCATCTCCGTACTACCTACGTACGAGCATCTCCGTACTACCTACATTTCTAACGGCATTCTTTCTTAAATTTTCTGCTCACATTTTACTGTTACGTTACATCCAAAGTACATGGTTACCGCTGGAAGGCATAAGACCCTTGCTGACATCTATGACCATATACGTGAAGGCTGCTAGATCATTGGAATAGTACTCGAAATTTGCAAGATCAAATAAGTAATAGATTCAACAAGAAAGGTCAGATATTTTCTTCTTTCTTTATCACCTGGTTACACGATTATGTTTCCAAATTTCAATTACACCGAGGAGGTTCTTAGTGAATTTCTACAACGAAAATAAATGGACTGATATTATTAATTTTGTAATCAAATAGTCGAAAATAGTTACCTCTCACATAAATTTATATATTTAAGGTACTTCCAGGAGTTCCTTTCACAAGATTCTTTTATCTAAAACGGTATATATATATATATATATATATATATATATATATATATATATATATATATATATATATATATATATATATATATATATATAATATATATATATATATATATATATATATATATATATATATATATATATATATATATATATATATATATTCACTAATTCAGTTTTGAATATTTTGCACTCAATCATAATTAAAACTTTAATTGAATCCGTAAAATAGATAGACCACACCTAAACATTTTTAGCTTCCATTTTGACTAATTAATTCTAGCTTCTGGGGTTACATTCAACCAACGATTTAAATTCTACTTTAATTGCAATATACCGGGTGTAACGATTATCTGTATTACGTGAACTACCGCAAATGTTAAACATTTAATTTTATATGAATTCGTAATTTTTATCTCGTAATCTTTATGTGTTATTTACATTACTTTTCTTGTGGACAAGGTTGTTCGGGCCAGTTTATTTCCTATAAATTTCTTGATTTGTTTGTTTGTTACGATAGTTATTTACTGTGGACAGAACAAGCTTTCCAATTTACTGTATACTGTGTGAAGCGTAAGGCAAGCAAGTTCATTAATTTTTTTTTTCTTTTTTTATCTTACTAAACATCCCAATGGAATTATGTGTTAAATTAGCCAATTCCGAATACGAACAGTAAGATCTTACAACGGCCGGAAGGGGGCATATAATAATTTTACTTTTATTTTTATTTTAATTGAAATTTAAATTATAATTGTCGTGGGCACAAGCTGAGGCTCACTGCTTGCCATCGTGTGCTTTGGTGGAATGATAATTTATATATATATATATATATATATATATATATATATATATATATATATTTGTATTTTATTCTTTTATCAGGATACCGGCAGTAAAAATTACTTTATCGGGGGAATTGTGAACTCATTTCTATTTCTTCTCTCTTTTTTTATTTATTTATTTTTAATCCCCTTTCAACACTAGTTGAGTACTTCCTTATTAAAGCTTGTGGCGCCTACTCATATCCGGTTCCTATCCAACCAGACTACTATCATTTTAAGCAATACCTCCAAAACAACCACGCACCCGAGTGCTCTGCGGTCTTCCGACCGTACGCCTGAGTTTAGTCGAGCCCACTCATTATTTTTTATGCCATATGATGGTTAGATACGTGGCTAACTTTTAAAATATTTTACAAGTCCGCAAAAATTTTATTGAAAATTATTCTAAGTTCACAACTCTCTTTTGTAAAATTTTACACAAAATAAATTTTGAAAAGTTAGTAAAGATTTTATTGAAAAGTTCACCAATCTCTTTTGAAAGACCTTGAAGAATGTCCTCCAAAATTCATGAAAAACGTTGTTTTTAGTGGGGGAAACACCTATATTTAGCGAAACGAAAACAGTACAAATTGTTCGTACAACTGATTCTATAGTTGACACATCGAACATACAATGACTTCAAGAGCAAGTTCCCCATCATCTTCCCAGGTAAAAACCACCAAATTTTATGTTTTTAATTTTTTTTTCATGGTTGGTACATATCTGACGATTTATTTCTTTTTTTTACAGGTTTCTGTTACCCCCCGTTCTCCATCGCCTGGGGAACCCCTGTATCCCTTCAACTTTATCCCGCTGGCGTCTTCAACTGCTCCCCCCGATGTCCCTCCAACTCCTACTCCTCAGATTCCCTATCCAATTGACGATGATCTCCCTTCAGCGCCCATACCTCAAGATTCCTCCCCCTCTTCCCCTGAGGTTCTGTATATCCCGCCCTCTGCATCTTCTCCTATTATCGTAGACGCCCAATCCAGCGACGACGAAATTTATTAACTGACGACCGTAGTCCTGAACTCTCTCTACAAGATTACAATCCTGATGCGGATACAGTACTACTTGACATGACCAATGTCGAAATCATTACTATCAGTGACGAGGACACACCACTAGCTATTGACATAGACGAACATAACGACCACAGTAATAACTTCGTCAGCATATTATCTAGTGTTGAGGGAGTATGTTCTGCCTGTGCTGGGAATGATTACTCTCAAATATATCAATCATACTGTGATGGTATGCAATCATGTGCCGCTGATGAGCACCTGCTGGTCCTCTAGAGGAGCATCTTCAGACGATACGGTTTACTGCTTCATGTGTGCAGTTCGATTAAACCAATGGCGGTCATCTGACACTCCGCTACAGGAGCATCTCCGATGGGCACCACACTGCACGTACAGGTGTAATGATACAGAAGTGGAAAGGACATTTTGCACTTGTACTAAATTCCTAGAGAATCATATCTGAGTAATACACAGAATACATTTGTACATACAAAAATAAATATATTAGCAAGTGTGGTATCAGAGGAATGAAAAAATTACATGAGCAAGCCTTGAAAAAGTGAGATGTCTATCTGAGTAGGTATGGTGCGCAAATAGCCTTGTGAATGTGTTGAGTGTTAGTGACCTTCGTATTTTTTACACCTTACAGTGTGGTATTCTTAGAAATGTGCGACCTTGGGAAAGTTCTATGTAAACATGACCTACTAATTGCGTAACCTTGGGCGGATGGGACCTTGAGATTGTGGTAACCTTGGAAATGTGGGACCTTGGAAATGTGGTGTGTTCCAAAAGTCTCCAATCTTACCTACTGAAAAGTAATACTAATTTCACATCGTCTACGTTCTAAGGGCAAAAGCCAAATTGTTGAAAGAGTAGGTCGTGTTGGTATCCCCTGGGAGGATATACATTATACGCTTTAAAAACTGAAAACTTTCAAAATTTTCTTTGAACACTTTGGTAAATAGGATTCCAAATAACTGCACAGTACTCCAGTTTAGTGCGTACTAGTGAGTAAAATAAGCACCACAAGGAAGTTTTATTAGAAAAGCGTTTACAATTTTCGCGCAATAAAGCCAAGAGTTGAAAGTGAAGATCTTGCCATTGTGTTGAAATGATTAAAATTCAACGCATATGCATATGCCTAAATCTTTAACAATGTTAGTTCTGGTAAGCACAACTGAGTAAATGTTATAACAAAATTCTATCAATTTGGTTTTGCGTGTATAAGTTACTACTTTACATTTAGATATATTTAAAACAAACAGTTAACATTGCACCAGTCTTGCAGAACTTGAAGTTCGCGTTGAATGAAATTGCAGTCATGTATGGATGAAATAGATGAATAAACTTTAAGACCATCCGCAAAAAGCAGTTTATTGCACCCAATTTGAGATGGTATGAAAACTAAATGAAAACTAAAAATAACAATGATCTTTTACTTTAATATCATGATCTAAAAAGGGAAATATGACAGTGGGTGCATTATATTCCAGCATTTGCACGTTCGCTTAACGTTTCTATAGGTATGGGATTTTCAAAATACTGTGCAGACTACTCGCAATATCTAGTAGCTCGTTGCTAAACCAATTAAGTCACTCTTCACCCCTCCGCTACCGAATTTTTGATAAGCAATCGTTAAACGTGCACTGGAGATAATATGCGATGCTGCATACGTTATGTTTCATATATTTAACGGTATTCCGCGTTTCGCCACCTTTAAAATCCTGCACTAAACATTACAAGTCGCAACATAAAATAAATGGCACAGTATGCTTGAACACATAATTCTTAAAATACACATTCGATCCTGCTTTGGAATCTCTGTCATATATTTGTTAATTAACTTACAATCTAACTCGTGATTACTTACCTTAATTTGGGAACTGGATTGGTGTAGGCATCTATCGCATAAATATAATTTCTCACAATTCTTCGTTAACTGTAAAGGCATTAACCCTGGTACATTTTTGATCCAACAGAAATAAAATTTAATTACTTCATCATCATCTTTAGTTGTTCCAAGTCTCGAAATGGCATCATCTATTTAGTTTTCAATTTCATAATTCTGCTGGATCATTAATAAATTAACATGCTGTTGTTTCCTATCTTCACATAGACAGGTACTGCTTTATATGTAGTTAAGTTTTTTTTCTAATAAGGGCATAAACGTTTAAGGATAAATTAGGATTTTGTTTTAAAAATGTAGGGATTTGGTTTAAGGTCATGGGAAACTGTATATCTTCAAAATTTAGGATTTCAGCATAATAGGGACAGGATGATACATGATCACTGTGTAGGGTAGCGGGAAAGAGATCCCATGCTAAAGCCCATCCGAAACAGGTTTCGTCATTATTTTTTACGTTAATGACGCATTTCTTAATTTTTATTTCTAGGGTAAAGGAATAAAAGACGATGCTCTTATTAGAGTTATACTGTTTACGTTCACAGTTAACGAAACAGTTTTTGATAAAGCTCAACCATTATCGTGTTCTTCAAATTGAAGCAATCGCTCCATCAAGTAATCGACGACGTGACTATTGAATAATTTTTTTAAATTTTCATTTCCTAGATTACCTCTTAAAATATTAAAATTTTTGGTCGTAAAACTAAATTCCCTATACATTAAATTATCATCGTCATTTAACGATGGTTTAAAGAATTCTGCACAGAATTCTAAATTAACTTTCAGAATATGATCGTAAATGCTAAAAAATTCCCTAATCCTAATTGAAAATAACTTGAAACTATCATCAAAAAATGTCCCTAATGTCCTATGCCCTAAATTAATTATGATACCAGTGCTCACCCTGGATTTAAAGGCTGTAGTCAAATCCCTCCACTCGACTGTACCCTTGCTTCCAAGGAATCCCCCTACAGCAGCTTTTCTCAGCTACTTGACTTGTATACTGTACCGCTCCAATTTCCCTGAAACGCTCGCTAGATGTCTCTTATCACCAATACTTAATAATGAATAACCAACGCATGTTTTAATCATTCTTAAGTTAGCGTCAATGATGTTGGTTATTTTACTGATTTTATATTCATCGTATGGTAATGCTTATAGAAGTATGCAATCATTTTTAGGGAAGAATCAAAATTTTCGATTAAATCTATTTCTAAAAAATAAATCATTAATGTGTATTTACTATAAATGATAAACATTGTACCTGAGTATCTAGCTAACGAACTGTAGCAGCAAGTTATATAATATAGCGGATTCTATCAACCCTATAATATATCGACATAGTTAATGCTTCAAATGTAAATATTAGAAGTACCTGGATCGATGCAAGTAATTAGATAACAAGGTAAGGTACAGCAGCGAGCAATTAATGCTTTAAGTAAAATAAAAAAACATACTGAATAGATATGTTAAACGAATGAACTGAGGAAAATAAAACAATAACTAAGTATTACGCAGCAGTAGCGAAAAATCCTAAATATGGATTAATATTCCAATTGAATTATCATTACTATTTTTAAAGTATAAGAACTTGCCTGACCAATATCACGGTAACGACTGAATGTTATAGCGCTCTTATATACTCTCAGGATGATTAGAAAAGGTCAAGACTGATATCAAAAGGTCAAGAATGTGTTATCAATCAAGCACTTTAGAATAAATGTACTTTTTACATACCTATGTTCCCTCGCCATTTGATATAATTGCTTTCATGCTGTCGTGCTTGTTTTGTTCGCTCCAGCTAATAATAAATTATAATACTTGTTTCAATTTTTTACTTTATAATTTTTTAATGGAAAATGAAGATATAAACCAATATGTTTGTTTTATATTCAAAATATGTATGTATTATCTACTGCCAGCAGATATACATATGACTTATCTACTCTAGGGTCACAACCCCTACTATTTATATCAACAACGTATCAATATGAATTACCAATTAATACTTTTGCTGTAGTTCTTATTTATGTTCAAGTTCCCTTAAAAATTAATGATTTAAGTATAAACATATATCTTACCTTACGTATAGCATCAATAAATAATTTTTCTAAACAGTGCTGCAATGTAATTATCACAGCTTAAAAGTGAACATTCAAGACTAATTATCTGCTGCAGAGTTATCATATTCGCGCTATTTATAGCAAATTCATATCAATATTAAAACTACATCAACTAGCGCAAATACTAAGTTTGAGACTAGGTAATATTTACCTAATATGTAATCAATGAAGCCTAAAGCTTATTGAGAAAATTAATGATTCAGGTATAAATATATACCTTACCAATGAATACTATTTTATAAACAATGCTACACACAAGTCATAGTAATTATTGATTGCCTCTTTGAATATATTAAGAGAATAATTTTATTATTTTTCACCAATTCAAACTATTATAAAATATGTACCTAGGATTCTTTTTTACTATTAAATACTTCTGATTTTCCATATTAGTTATATATTTTCCAACCGTAAAATTGGCTGTGTGACGTCTGCATAAAAATTTATATATACAGCATTCTGCATTACATATCTAACGAACAAGAGGCAATGTTATGTATTTAGCATGCCAGCTTTCCGTAGTTCGACTCTCGAGACGAGCAAACAATTTCGTTCAGGGTTTATATTTCTCGACGTCTCTTTAGCAACGAAGATAAAGAACGAAGGTGACTTCTTCAGCACCGGCGTAGAACTTACCTGCATGGCCCCGCGGTATGCAATATCCCTATAGGAAGACGTCGAGGATCCATTCTAAAGAAGCTTTCAGGGGCTAAAGTTACGCGTCCAGGATGGCCGACATCTCACTTTCTTGTCCAGAACATACACAGCCTTACTTCTCGCGTGCGCGTGAGTGTGCGTGTGCGTGTGCATGTGCGTGTGCGTGTGTGGGTGCGTTCGTGCGTGCGTGCGTTGGAAAGTGCGTGTGTGCGCTTGTTTGTGTGTGCGTGCAAGGAATTTGTTAGTTTCAAGGAAAGAAAGCAGTTGCTGATTGATGGTTTTTTTCATGATTTTAGACAAATTAAGTAAAGGCAATTGGTCGGTAGTTGAAGGAATCGGTCTTATCGCCTTTTTTGGGGTAAGTTGAACTTCCATGATGAGGGAAATTCCCCGGAAGGCATAGAGGTTAGATAGGACTGGTACTAGTTCAGGAGAACATTTCTTTAGGACAATAGCTGCGATAACGTCTGGACCAGTCGCCTTATTGAGATCAAGCCTACTGATGATCGGTTCTTGTACCGAAAATGAACTGCTTTCATGTTCCATGAGGAAGAGGTGGCTAGGGGCACATCGTTTCCAAAATTATTAAAACACGAGTTTGAAGCAAATAAATCCACAAAAAAATATGTTTTGTCCTTAGAGTCAGCAAGTACAGATCCGCCAAAAGACGTCATGGGAGGAAATGAAGCTGTACCAAATTATTTACTGATGGCTTTATCTAAAGACCAAAATTCACGACTGCCCAAAGGAGATGTAGCTAGTTCATTGCATTTTTGTTCTTCAAACAATTTTTTAGTAATAACACTTTTGCGGGTATTTCGAACACCAGCGTATTCTGCATGACATTTTATCAGATTTCCATTTAGTGTAAAACTTATTTTTCCTTGTTGAACCAGGGTTGGAAAAAATAATGACTTATACGATTTTGTATGAAGATAACCTCAGATACTAATAGAGCAATGGTCGAAGATGAGGGCGACTTAAAACAATATTCACGCCATGGAAAGGTTGTGAAGAAATCTCATAAATTACTACATTTAGCTGACTTAACACCACAAGCTTCTATCAGTGTTGCGAACAGAAGAGGGATTAGAGGCAGTGGAAGACAATGGTCAGATAGACCTATTATGGTGAACGAACTGAAGTTTTATGAACATGTGGGTTTGACGTAAGAAAGAGATCTAGAAGATGTGGAATCTGGTTAGGGTTATCAAGTATTCTTGTGAGTTCAGAAGTCATTTGTGTGAGATCACATGAAATGGCAAAGGTTTCTGCAATTGACCAGCAGGGTTAGTAGTAAGTGAATATGAAGCCCATTAGAGCTATGAACATTGAAATCTCCCAAAATTGATATACCGCAAGATGGAAACTGAGAAAGAAGGTAGTCAACATTTAAATTAAAGTAATCAGAAATGTCTTAAATGTTACTGTCATTAGGAGACCTATAAACAAGTTAGGTCCAGAATGTGTAAACCAGATCATATTGAATTTTTATTCTCCTAAGAAATCCTTTTACAGGCGATGTTGTCCTTAAGACGGACACACACTCCTCCTTTGTATCGAAGAGTAGTGTGAATATTGTGTTGGGGAAATTGCAAGTCGAGTGAATCGGGACTTTCCTGAATACATGTTTCAGATAGAAACAAAATGTAAGGTTGTCATTAAGATTAGACTTATTACCGCGGATGTTGCAATAGTGGATCATAAAGTGAGTACTTTAGATAAACGAGGCCGCTTGGGCCCTGCCCCCCCCCCCGGGCGTCCAAACGCGACAGGATTTTATGACCGGCATTTATTACCCTAGGAACCACAGCCATCTTTTTTTAAGAGGTTAAGGTTAAGAGATCAAGGGTTGGAAAGAGGGTGCTCGTACGGGAAGGAGTTAAATTAAAGGAAGCCACTCACTACTAGATTGAAGAAGTTAACTTCCAGCAAGGGGGACGCAGGGTTGCCATCCCTGTCCTCGTTAGTTGCGAGGCCCCTCGTGTATTTTAAGATGTTTGACAAAGGTTCGCCGAAATCCGACATAATGTCTGTGTGTGCGTGTATGTGTGTGGTGCAATACGTTTTAATAATTTATTTATGTCTTAAATTGCTCAAACAAATGTAAACGCTGGTGAATTTAAATGCAATAGAATTTAAAATAAATAAACTTTTGACTTCTGTGATCCAAACTCAAAATTTATTCACCTTCTGGTGCTAAAGTTAAACCTACAAGTCTAGGGCTTTATTAAATAAATATAATGTACTTTATATTTATTTAATAATACACAAGCTTGTTTGTCTCACACTTCTGAGATAACTGCAAACATGTCAATGTTTACGTATACTTAATTACGTGTAAAGGATTAGTTGTGATTGCACTTAAAATAAAAAAAACTAGAGTCATTAAACTACTAAGGAAATAATAATTGTAACATAAGAAATAAAAACTTTTCGATCGCCTATAAATTCCATAGGCTTCCCTTATCGCTGCAGTGGTAGTCAAAATGAGGATCGCCGTTCATTTAGTACCGTTTGCATTATTTAATATGATGTCGAATCTGCAATCACAAGAAACAGGTAACAGAATTTTCAGTTTTTTTCTTTGAAAGTAATTTTATGTTTAAGAAAACCCATGTGGAGTAGGTTGTGAGCAAGAAGGCATTAAGTTTTGGATGGACACGTTGGAAGTGCTTCTATACAATTGTTTATACACACTTTACTTAAACACCATAATAAAATGTTTTTGTGCAGGTGTGCCTCAACCTTGTACTGGACAACACATTAATGATTGCTTCAGTAAACCAATTTTACTAAATGGGCAGACATGCGACAAGGACTGCAACAAGGAGTATATTGCTAACGTCATTTGAAAAGAAAAACATACCTTTTGATTGGGGAAAGTGCGTCTATTTAATTTACGAACATAATCCTAATCAATTAATCTCTAGGAACGCTATCAATCGTTTAATCTCGCGAGGGGGTTTAAGCTAACTTCGGGTTTCGAAACACGACAGACATGATTTGTCATCGACCTACTTGCTGAAATTCTATATATGCTGAACTTTGTACCTATATAATGTAATTTGACCTCAGTGTAGTTATCGTTGGGTGAATAAGTGCACATACCATTTCATAACCTACAATTCCTGGCTTATTAGTTGCTTTTTTGAAAGTCTAGAGAAATTGGCAATACACCTAGTTTTATCTACTAAATATGATTTTGGGTAGTCTTTGAGATTTATGATCAAGATAAGAACGTTCGGAGGGCCAAAGCTAAGTGGAAAATTATTTCAAATCCTTTGTGACTACTTTTACATTTAACGCTTAACTGATTCAAAAGTAATAAAGTTGCAGGTTTATGTCAATGTGCAGATAAATCCTACTTTAATGGTGGAAAAATTTAAGTTGTTATTTAATTCATAACTCTATAAGTACTGACTTACATTTAAGTTGCGTTTTGATTATGGTTTTTCAAATAGAAGAATCTGTACAGGTAGATTTATTCTATCCTCGTGCATTAAAATTGTTTAAATGTTACCGCATATTAATTAAGTAGTTTATTAGAAGCGTTGTCTAGCTGTTAGACATGTGTCTACGATTGACTTTGATGCTTAAAAATT
Source organism: Vesta saturnalis (assembly GCA_036346205.1). Taxonomy (NCBI): domain Eukaryota; kingdom Metazoa; phylum Arthropoda; class Insecta; order Coleoptera; family Lampyridae; genus Vesta; species Vesta saturnalis. Next base: position 301,744 of record JARFJB010000602.1, read on the forward strand.
TATTTTTTGGAATACCATGCTTACTGTACAGATATGCTTTGCATGTGGCTTATGCACTAGGGTAATTTTTTTGTGCCGTAATATGTAACGTGTCTAACTTACCTGGCCACATAAAAAAAGGAAGAGAGAAAGATAGAGATTATTTTATATAATATATCATTATTATATTATTTTAAAATGGAGAAAGTACTTTGTTGCGTGGATAGTTTTGGAGTGTTGATAACCTTGTATAATCGATAAATAATTAGGTTAGTTAGAGAGCCGAAAGAAAGTTTATAGTAAGAGCGATTAGAAAAGCAAATAAGAATTGAGCGCCACAAGCTTTTAAAGAAAAGAAGGGAAACGGACAATTATTATTACCGGAGTAATCTTCCTTGAGTAATCTTAATTGATTTCCAAAGTTTCAATAAAATTGTAACGTGCTAAAACTTTTTCTTCACAAGTATCTCAGGATGTGGAAACTTATCAAATAATGTTGCATATAGTGGATGCTGAAATACCTTAATATACTACACACTGTATTGGAATTCCTTTTATTAAAATAATGTCCTTATATTCAGTTATATTAAGCAACTTGATCAAACTAATTATAATTTCATTGAACGAAAGTACATATTTACGTTACCTATGGGCGAATGGCCGAGTCCCCACATGGTTAGATCTACTCAATAACAGATAACCCCCGTTAGAGGGCGAGGTTAGGACATTCAAACACAATAGGATTTATTAATTATCGATCGATAACAAACAAATCAATTCTAACAATTTTTCGTTTTGAAAGACGTACTACATTTCCCGTGTCTTTTGCTGCCGCCATTTTTACGACGCTATGGAAAATTTCTATAATCGAAAATTTTTCGAGTATAAATTAAAAGAATTTAACTGTAACAAGAAATACTTGAGCTTTTCTGAAAATTACTGTTCCAAATTACTAGTTACTCGCAAGAATATTGCGGGTATAAAGGAGTTTTTCGTTGTAAAAGTGGGTAAGCAGTTTTGTAGGTCTCCTTTACTTGCTATTAATTCCTGAATATATTTGTTATTGACTGAAATCGTACAACCATAAACAAATCACGGATCCTCCGATCAACCAGCTGAAGGCATTTCGTACCACTTCAGTGTGCCCGCCTAAATCTTAAGGGGCAATTGATATTAATTTCTCCTTATATGATACTTACGTACCTTCCCTTTTAGCATTTAACAATTTTCTTATCTGTATTTCTGCAATCGTGACTACTTGTCCGCTATAGAAGTTGCATTACTACTGGATTTAAAACCGTGTCTGCACAATATTGGTAATCAGGAACTTACCTTTACTTAAATTTACATCCTTTCATTGGACGTTCTACGAATACCTTCGTGCCCATTTGGTTCGTCTACAGTAACTTGAATACGCTACTTTTATTATTTTTCGCATTTACTTAGTATACTTTACTTAAGATTATTGACCCACAAGTGGATGCGGTTGGTAAAATTACACACTGCCAGAAGTTACTGCTGCTGTCTAAATCTTTTTAATCATTAGTATGATCTGCATCTAAATGATCTTCATAACGTTTGGTTTATAAATTCCTAATACTATTTGGTAAATTGTGGACCACACCCATATTCACTTTAAGGTAGCGTACCTTTTATAACAGTAGGCCAACTGCGCACAAACCTGTTTACTTGCCGAGTTGCGCTAACTATCAGCTTCTGACCAGTTTCATTAAATAATAAATTGATTTCCTTCCTTTTTTTTAAATTAAATTTTTCGCGGTTTAACTATAACTTCATTTAACTTTTATGTACCTTTAAATTTGCCTACATTTACTTGTAAATTTAAAAACTATTTAACTCAATTAGTGGGTTACTATTTTGGACTATTATATATGTATTTTCACTTAAAATTTTACTTTTACTGTATTTATCTCTTTCTCTCTCTCTCTCTCTCTTTCCTTTTTCTAATTTCTAGGCCAACTGAACCGTCCTTCCGTTAAATTATTAATTTTTGGAAAACGAATATTTTAGCTTTGATATAATTTTTGGGGTGTTGTTGTGCGACCACAGTAAGTGTATTATTACATATAAGTATTGGTTATTAAAGCGCTTTTTAGCGTAAGTACATGTTTTTCAACTTCAACGTAATGAAAAGTTTGCATTTTCGAAAAAGCTTTTAAACTAATTAAACTTTGTATATTAACTTTCTTTTGAGTTTGAGGTAAAAACCCGCTTTACTTGCGAACGTTGCAATTCATTTTATTTTGGGTCTATTTGGTATATATGTAAAGAATTATAGTATTATTTATATTGGTGTATACAAAGAAACAAAAATTTAACTTCATTTAATCCCGTTCGATGATTCTGTATCTACCCTTATTTGAAATATCTTACAAATTACGTTTTTGCGTTACACTGCCACTTTTTTCTTATTTTCTCTTCCTCTTCTTTCTCTCCTTTCCTTTAATTCCCTATTCACCTCTTGAGACATCGTTATCCAGAAGTCGGGGTAACGGTGAGTGTTGCTTTTGGGGAGCGAGTTCTGACGCCTTAAACCGGAATTTTCTTGCTCTCCCCCCCCCCCCCCGAACGTCATTGAGCTAGACGGTTTCTGTGTTATCTGTAGGTGAGTAGAGAACCCTTCCCTTCTCCTACGCTTCCCATTTAAACACGTGACATAAATTTTGGCGCCCAACGTGGGCATCGATTAATCTTTCTTAGTCTCCTGACCATTCTTCATGTCCTTTCATTTCTGTTATATAATTTTTGTTTACTTATCCCCACTTTCGGTATGGCTGTAGTGTGGGAATTAGATGTCAATAGGTTCGTTAAATGTGAACTTCTGTATGACTTCACTCTAGAGGTATACCCAGCGATATTGGAGTCGAACGTTTGCACAAGCCAATACGTAACGCTTTAAAATTCGACGCTAATAAATCTCTTACTGTTGTGGACAATGATATACCTTTCGCTGATGACCTTACTGCTTTAACACTAGGCGAAAAGGAACTTTCAACTTCATTTTCTGCCTTTACTGGTGGTGTCTCTTCTGCCTCATTTTTACGCTTCAGCTCTCTCGTTATTCATGCTCAACGTTGCTGTGAAGAAACAAAACAACACAACCGAATGTTATTAACGTTTGAAACTTTTAAGCCCGAAACAGAATCTAAAATTAGAAAAGTTAAAAGATTAACTTATGTAGTTTTCCCAATTACCTTCTTGCAACCCTCATGTTGACAAACCGAATTACGGCGAACTTGAATTCATCTCTTCAGATTCAGATGAATCTCCTGAACAACCAATTCCCTCTATTAATTCTCCTAGTATTCCTACTACTTCCTTCAGACACTTCGAGAGATCTAAATTAAATCTGACTTTCTCCGGAGATAGGACTCCTACCTTACTATAAGCTTTGCATTTATCCCAATATCCTTCTCAGTTTCATTCAACATTCCTTCTACGTTCTCCTTATTTAACCCTTCAGTCTTACTTTCCTCACGACTGTACAGCTTTCCGAAATATTCTTGACAGCATTTCCTCACTTCACAATCGTCCCATGCTATTCCGTTGTTCATACATATCACTCCTGCAGCGTTGTTTTGGGCTACGTTTTGTATTTGTGACCCTTTTTAAAGAAGAGTTTTTTGTTTCCGTCAAAATCATTCTACATTTTCTCTCCTTCCACAGCCATCACTTCCTCTTTACTTATTCTGATTGCCTCCTTCACTTCTTTGTGTCTTAATCTGTATACCTCATACAATCGCTTTTTCTCACTCTCATTTTTTGCAACAATCATTTCCAAGTACGCATCTTTTTTCTTACATACTGCCTTTTTTACCGCTTCATTCCATCAAGCGCATTTTTTCTGTCTACCTGCAGTCGCTCTTCCACATATCGACACGGCACAATTGACAACACGGTTTTTTAAACTTATCCATGCGCTTTCAATGTCATTGTCTTTTCGTTCCACATTGTTTCATTCACATTCAATTCTTTACTCACAACATCTGCGTACTTCATTCTCACACCATTATCCACTAGTTTGTCTACCCAATTCTGGACGTTCTCACTACGTTTACTTTCCTTCTCCAGATCCACTTTTGCCCTAAACACACTCTCGATACAACCAAAAAGTGGTCCGATCCACACTCCGATCCGCGCATTACTTTTGTGTCTTTCACCAGGTTTCTAAGCCGTTCATCACACACTAGCAAGTCTATCATACTTTTAGATTCACCTCTTTGCCATGTATACATATGCACATTTATATGTTTAAACCACGTATTGGATACAAACAGGCTTCTCTCCACACAGATGTTTACCAAGCGTTCAGCATTCTCACTGAATCTTTGGTCTCCGAACCTTCCTAGAACGCGTTCAGTATGTTCTTTCTGTACACCACTCAACCGTTCATATCCCCCACTATCATCACTCTTGTGTTTGGCTTCCATACGTTCAACACGTTCTCTACTTTGTTTCAGAAGTTCTCAGGCTCCTGGTCTATTTCTACATTCGCCGGTGCATAGCATGCAATAACAAAAATTCTTCGAAACTCCACTTTCATTCTAACCCACATTTCCTGGGGAGATATTAATTCGTACTGTTTAACACATCTTTTCGCTTTTTCACTTACGATCACCCCAACTCTTTTTGCGCCATGAACTTCAGTCTCAACTCCTGTCCATAGTGCAAGGCTACCACCCTCCATCTCCACAGCATCTTGTCCTTTGCGCTTTGTCTCCGAGACACACAGAATATCAATGTGCCTTTCGTACATTACATTAGAAATTTTAAATTCTTTACCATGCATACCTCAAACATTCCACGTACCGACTCGCCATTCATTCCTTGCATAGTTGTCAGCAACGGGGCTTGTCTGTTTCGACGTTTACCGCCCGTTGTAGTCAGGTCAATCCGAGGCAATTGTATTGTTCCTTGAGTAATACCATAGCCAGTGGACCGGTTACTGGCCAAATCGTGCCCCGGACGATGTAGCATTCCCTACTAACGGTATTGTCCTAGTACCGGACGGTGATTTGTCTACTGCCTCGACATGCAAAACTTTTTATATAGAATGACTTTTTGTCGTAAAACCAAAAATAATTTTTTCCCTCTCGTATACTCCATCTGTATATACACTGTATATATATATATATATATATATATATATATATATATATATAGGGTGAATGAGACCACCCGTATCAGTACTTCTTTTAAAGAACGGCTAACCATAGAGGGTTGGTTAAAAAAAAATGTTATAAACCCCATACTAAAGAACTACGCGAGTTTTTAAATAAAAATGAAATGTATTAACTTTTTTAAACACCCTGTATAGACCTTCTTCAACCAGTAAAATAGGATTTCATAGCTCATTATATTGACTATTCATAGTGACCAATAGTTATCAATTGTATCAATTGATAAAATTTACCTTACAATAAATTTTAAAAAATCTCAAATATTTCGCAAAGGGTAAGATTTACTTATACACAGTAAAACAGCATCTTAGGTTCATTTTACTCGTACAATTCGAGTATGCAAACATATTCAGGGCGTTCCATTAAAACAAACATAACTTTGATGCGCCACTGTTTTTGGTCACCCTGTATAAATGGAAATAATTTAAAATGTGGGCATTATGATCCTATATCAAATTGCGTTGAAAGAATTATGAAAAGCTACAATCCGTGTCGTTCGTCGTGAAATACTAGGATTCAATATTATTTTAAAAGATACCAAAATTATATTAACGTATTATTGTTTAGTCATGATGTGATGCACAAATGTATCCAGTTCAAGGAAATTCGCATGCGCACAACTTGTTATATATTTGCAGATGATACAAAGTGTTTGAATATATATACAATTCCAGATTTAATTAAATATCACAATTGAATTCATTTCATAAAAGAACCTTACGTAAATGTTTAATATTTTAATTCTAATACTGAACTATATTGAACCCTATCCCTTGAGATGCTAGTTGTGGCAATTTGTTTTAATAATACCAACAGTAATTGTCAATCAAATTAATGATGGGATAACGTGCTGAAGTTGTAGTAAAATGCATTATAATTCATATATATATATATATATATATATATATATATATATATATATATATATATATATATATATTTATATATATATATATATATATATATATATATATATAGTATATAGCTAACGTAATCATCTATCTACGTTTAATCAACACTCCAAAACCACCCACGCCAACAAGGTACTCTGCGGTTCTTTGACCGTTAGGCTGAGTCCTTAGCCGCGCTCACCAACCTGCTCCTTTTTTTGGTTTATGCCACGTGGTAGGTTAGATACGTTGCGTGATTTTGCTCTACTTCTAGCTTATTCATGGATCTTTCAAGCTTTCTGAAAATTTATTTGACTTCGCGGCCGCCCCAAGTTGCCAATTCTGTATTATAAGTGTTTTGTAACTGTGATTTCATGTTAGTTGAGCTTGTCGGCCTAGTTTTTGTTTTTATAGAGCGACATTTCTAAAACGGATTGTATTTCAGTCACCAGGTGGGGTCCTGAGAAGGACTGTTTTCCCACTTGAGTCGAATTCATACATTATGATTTTTTCTGAAGCACTGTGTATATTAAGCTTTTTCACGATTGCACAGCATTATTAGGATCTATATGGGTTCGTTTTCTACACTATCTTGGCTTACTGGATTTTCTGCTAGTGCGAGTTTTATTCTTGTTCTTTACCTCTATCTGTATATCATCTCATTGGATGCGATAGTCTTCGTTCCAGTCATGTTCGGCGTTTCTTGATATTTCTGTTTCTCCTTTGCGGATGTTGTTCTTATGCTCCTGAGTTCTCACTTTGACTGGTCTACTGATCTCTCCCATTTATGCTCTGCCGCATTCGCATGGTAAGTTGTATACAAATTTTTTAGAATTCTGGTCTTCATTATGTGGTTTGGTTTTGGTTAGTATCCCCCTGAACGTTCTTGTCGATTTGAAGGCAGTGCGTATCTTGTATTTACTGCTCATCCTTCGTATTTTGTGTGAACTACCTTGTATATATGGTACTATCGCTGTGTATTTAGAATCTTCTTTCGGTTACACTTTACCTGTTTAGGTTAGGTGTTAGACCGGGGTAAGCGATATTTTCTTTTCTTATTTTTTCCAAGTCCTCTTGTTTTGAGCATATTGTTTTCGCTCTATCGTAAAAGCATTTTACCACGCCTAACTTAATGCGTTTCTGGTGATTGGGGCTCTAGTGTAGGTACCTTACCGTGTAGGTAGGATTCCTGTATACACTTGTCGTGAAAGTGTTGCCATTCCTAAGTACATCCAGGAATGGCAGTTTTTGTTACGACTCCAATTCCATTGTGAATTTTATGGAGGGTTCGCGGTTGTTTAGATGGTCTAGGAATTCATCCAGCTTGTGTTTGCAAAACTACGAAGATATCGTCCACGTATTTAAGCCACTTCCTTGGTTTTTATATGAACTCGTACATCGCTTAGTCTTCAAAGATTTCCGTATGTATACTAACCACTATGAGTAATAGTGGGGAACCCACTACCATTCCGTACTTGTTGGTAGAATTTGTCTTTTACTTGGAAATATGTAGTTCTAATGCATATTGTCAGAAGTTCCATTATTTTGTTTACCGAAAGTTGCGTGCGTTCTTCTAACGTTTCACCCTTTTCCAGCCTGTGCCTTATGATAGTTAGTGCCTTATCGGTGGACACATTTGTGAATGGGGACACTATGTCGAAGCTTACCAGTATTTCTTCGTGGTTTGGTTGGAAGCTTCTGATGGTTCCCACGAAGTGCTCCGTATTTTTTATCATAGACTTGGTTTTTCCCGATACGGGTGTGATAATGCCTAGTAGATAGTGCAAGATGAATCTCTCGAGCTCAGAATTGGTCTCAGAGGAATTTCATCTTTGTGGATATTTGGTAGGCCGTACAAATGCGGAGCTTTGCTGTACTGTGGAGAAAAATATCTAAGTTTTTTAAAAGTGATTAAATTGGAAATTCATGTTAAATGTAGCAAATTGTCCTAAAATTTGTGGTATTTGATGCATTAAATGGAAACATAAGCGAATAAATGTATCCAACCCCAACTAAAGGGTGCTGTATATGAATTTTTATTGGGGGATTGAATGTATTGACACGCTGAAAATGCGTCAGGTACAAAACGGAGTTGGAGGTGAGTAGGGCATCGACTCGAAGCGGTCGAAACTTTAAAATTTGCGGTCATTTTAATGTAGTAGTTTTAAACTGTATAAAATGGTAGTATAGTTAAGTCACTTCTAGACCAAAAATGACGTCACACCAAATCAGCCGCGTAAATGAGCACTTAAGACCGCCTCCCCCACCAGCGTCAGACCAACAAGATACGTGGATGAGCAGTTAAGCTGAGCCCCGAATGTTATAAGTGACGTCAAGTAAGTGGGATACCACGATGGGCCCCTCCTACTAGGGAAAGCATGGGGGATAGCCGATTTGGTGTCCAATGAGAGACGTAGGCGGTCATCTTGTGGCGGTGGGATGTCGTGTTGCGCATGCGTAAAGGACCATGTAGGTATTGCTAATGCGAAAGCTGCTCGTCAGGTGTTCTTTAACGCGGAAGCTGCTTCTTGGGGATGATATTTTAAACATATAATTTATTTGTATGGAGTCAATATGCTCATCCACTGTGTCGTATATTCTAAACCAATGAAAGACGTGGACGACCATCTTGTAGGGGTGGAATATTACAATGCGCATGCGGAAAGAGCCATGCTGGCATTGTTGATAGTGGAAACTACTTCTCCCAGCGTTCCTTAATACGGGGGCTGCTTCTTGAGGATGGTATATTTTTATTTGCATAATACATTCTACATTATCGGTATGTATAAAAACTGTAATGAATTTGTAAAGATGTATAAAGAATATAATCGTAAAAAATCATTCATAAGTAAATGACAATTGCCGGTTTGAAATTACATTTTGGTTAATTTGTATTGGAGTGACGTGCTTTAACGCTATCTGCTCTCCCAAAAAGGACAAGAATGACCCTTGCGCACCTCTTTCGCCTCGCGGCTTTTCTATGGCAGACCGCCAGTGCGCGTTCCAGTGTAAGGAGGGATTACTGATACACTACACCTATACCAATTTGCCCATAGAGCACGACTGTCAACAGAGAGTACTTCATCACCTCATAAGGAGAGAATACTCAGCCACAGAGATCCTTCTAGGGATATGCTTGGACGTAGAAGAAACCTTTGATAATACGTCAATCAACTTCATTACCCTGGGCTTAAGACGCCAGGGTCTGCAAGTAGATATATTGCATACTAAGGAGTCAAGTGGTGCATACAACAGTGGTGGGAGTCAATCTTGGCTCCCGAGTAGTAGTGGGATGTCCGTAGGGAGAAGTTTTGTGGTCCCTTTTGCCGAGAATCATTGTGGACGAGAGCTCGTCAGCGGGGAATTTGTATGTCTACCTCATGCAGATGACCTGCAGAAGGGAAATTTGTAAATAAAGTAAGGGAACGTATGCAAACCACCCAGAAAGTTACGTTTCAGTGGCCACAAAAGGTAGGTCGAAAGTTAGTCCTCAAAAAACCACAACAGTAGCATTCACGCGCAAAGAAAAAAATAGAGCATCGGTCCTGTTCTTCTTGGCGGAAAACCTACCAATATGTTGGTGGAAGTAAAATACTTGGGTGTCGTTATCGACTCCAAGCTTACCTGGAACTAACACATTGATAAAGTCATTATAAAAGCGGAAATCACAGCCCATATAAGACGCGCCTATCATAAGACATGAGGACTGAGAACATAGTATAGTATACTGGCTATACACCAGAATAGCCAGACCAGCAATAACTTACTCCGCACTAATATAGTGGCCAAAAGCCAGCCAGGAAGCAACAAATCTAAAACAATGCAAGGTATAGAGACTTGTAGGAATTACGAGAGCAATGAGAGCAAATCGTTTCACCGCAATGGAATCTCTGCTCAGCCTTCCTCCGCTTCAATTTATTATTCAGAGAAAAGCAGGAATAGGACTTAACATGATTCAAAACTTGCGGAACAAAGCACATAAAACGGAACACAAAAAGTGAGTTTAGAGCGTTGGGGGTCCCATACTTAAAATGGGAGCAGACCACATGATACCAAAACACTTGAAAACCAGACTCTTCGAGGTAACCATGAGCAATCGAGAATAGGGATGTAAGCAAAACCAGGAAATTCCTGAGTGAAACCTGGTCGGGTGCACTGACGGGACAGGTGCTGGAGCGACGTCTACTGCGCAACTCTATGCTAGAGAATCTCGCTTAGAAAGTACGCTACCGTATTTTAAACGGAGATATACGCGATGCTGGAATGTGCGCGGAAAAATAAAAGAAAGCACTATACACATAGCCGCTTCTTAAGGCGTCATCACAAGTGGTCTGGGAATACCACGAATGACCTGACGGGATGTAACAACGCCGCTCTACTGTGGGTTCCAGACCATTGGGCAATCGAAGAAAACGAAGAAGTGGCCGAGGTCACTAGACAGGCGACACTAAAACCGTTCTACGGACCAGAATCTATTCTAGGAGTAACTCGAAATACTGTCCGCAGACATAGAAATAAGAACACCTAGTAATAATCAATTTATTTGAACATTTTTTGGTATACAAGTGTATTCGAGTTAGACTACTAAAGGATTAAAATTTGATAAAAATTAAAGTTAACTTTTTCAAAATAACTTATGCACTCATTAACACGCCTGGGCCTACTTCTAATGAAGGTGATCGATTTCCTCCTGAGGTATCTCATTCCATGCTATTTGTAACTCATGCTGTAATGTCCCAGACGTGCTCGATAGGTGAAAGATCGGGAGATATCAGTTGCCAAGGCAACAAAGCAACTTGATTGGCCTCAAAATTAGCCAAAGAAGCCCTAGCAGCATGAGGTCGTGCGTTGTCTTGTTGGAATGTGCTGTTGGGGATGGTTCGAACATAAGGTACAATACGAGGTTCTGCGATCTCCTGGGTGTAGCGTGCACCGGTCATGTTACCTCTAATGCAGACCAAAGGTGACCTACTTCCAATAGCAATTGCCTCCCATACCATAACTGCAACTGTGTGGTATACATGCCTTTCCACAGAAAATTGGGGATCTTGTCTTTCACCACGCCATCTTTTCACTCTTGCACGACCGTCATGCATACCCAAACAAAATCTAGACTCACCACTGAAGACAATTGAATTCCATTCTTGGTCCCAATTTGCCCGTTCTCTACACCACGCTAGACGATCACGTCGGTGCCCAGTAGTCAGTGGTAGCACAAAATGGGAACGGTATGAAAAGTGTCCAAAGGTTCTTATCCGGCGATAAACAGTTCGTATCCCAATCGCCATTCCACATTCTCCAAACCACTGGTCCGCAATTGCCCGTGTAGACGAGAAGCGGTCCCGTAGAGCCAATACTCTAAGAGGGCGATCTTAGGCTTCCGTGGTTCTTCGAAGACGTCCTGTACCTCTCGCTCTTCGTGTACGGCCCTCTTGGTTCCATGCCTGAACACAGACTGCCAGTGTTTAAACTGCGTTGCGTTCTATCGGATATATCTCTCATAAACAAACCAACCTCTCGTAAGCCCATAATTCGACCCCGATCAAACTCGCTTAACTGCCGAAAATTAAATGATTAAAAATAGATGATTAAATTAAAGAAGTTTTTTGTAATGTTTTACACGTCTTAAATGACAACTGTAGTTACAAATAATTTTAAGGCAGTGTAATCGTAGGTAAATGTTTTTGAAAGAGGTTAACGCAAAAACCGTTAGAATAATATGGCTAAAAAATTGATTATTTTTTATCTTAACTCGTTCACTGCCGGAGTGCTTCTTATGGTATTTTACGTTCGGGCCGGGCGGTATATTTCATATGGGACAAAAGTTTCATTTTTTGGGGCAAGTTGCGCAGAGGTATATATCCACGACTAATGAATTCCCACGAAAGAATTTTAAAATTTACGTCACCCATATGGAGAAAATCGTGGAAATATGTCTCGATCACATTGACCGAGCTGGCGCCGCATACTACTTAACAATTGTCTCACGCAGGGGCGGTCAATTACTCGACCCACGCACAGAAGCAATTGATAGTTTAGTTGAAAGTACCAGTTTCTTTGTTTGCATGTGGGTATAAAATCATGTCGCAAAATCGAAATTTTGACAAAAAGGACCACTCTCCGAGCAGCAACTATTTGATATTTTGAATAATTTTGATTTTGAAGTTATGTGATGTTATTTTGTATAAATAAAATGTAAATACCAATATAAGTCAAATGCTACAATATATATTTTTTGGATATTAATTGAACAACTAGTTTCGGCCATAAAGCCATCTTCAGGTCAGGTATTAACAATAATAACTATTAAAATTTTTCGCAAGAAATGGTTACTGTGGTTTAACTAAATTTGACACTTGTATTTCATATTCCTGGCCTGAAGATGGCTTTATAGCCGAAACTAATTGTGTAACATCCAAAATATGTATTGTAGCATTTGACTTAGAGTTTTGTTCGTATTAACCTTTAGCTACATTTGAGATATAGATAAAATTTCCTATTTAAATAAAATGTCTTTACACAACACCTTTTTCTGCAATAGGTGATGATAACGAAGATGAACACACCTTTGATAATAATGAGGAGCTAATGGCATATTCAAGTGAAGGCGAAATGAATGAATCCCCTCAGAAAATTGATTCTGAAGGTTATGAACTAACAGAACTACAAAATGTAGTTGTTGGGGAGAATGCGGATGATGTTGAGTCTGCAGAAATACAAAACCCTGATAGTAAAGGTAACAGGGAAGACGTAGAAATATCCTCTGATTCTGAAGATGATAGAATTCCACTTGTCAGTTCTTACCCCATTCACGAAAGAATCAGGAATAAATAAAAATCTCTTCGAACTATTGGTTGGCCAGGAACCTCTTGGGTTCTATTCTGCGTTGGTTGACGATAATATATTTCAGTATATTGTTGAGCAAACTAATCTATACGCCACACAAACTATTATTAATAAGAAAGATGTTACATCTCAAGCAAGAGTACACTATTGGTATCCGACAGACATCTACGAGATAAAGCGTTTTTTTTTCGATTTATTGTTTATATGGGCATAGTTCGTCTATCAAAACTAGCAGATCATTGGAGCAGGGAACCAATGTTTAAAAACGAATTCTCTCCTTCAGCAATGTCCCGAAACAGGTTTGAGTTACTTTTAAGGATGGTTCACTTTGCAGATAATGACGACAACCCCCAAAATAATAGATTTCACAGAGTTCAGAGTTTGGTCGATAATGTGGTCCATAATTTTCAAACAGCACTCGATCCTGGAGAAACAGTGTATATTGATGAATCACTAATACTATTTCGGGGCCGGGTTATTATGCGCCAATGTCTAAAAGGAAAACGCCATAAGTATGGCATCCAGAGTAGTGATGAAACTAGCTGAGCCATTACTGGATTCCGGAAGAATCATGATCACGGATAATTGGTATACTAGTCTATCATTAGCAGAACAGTTGCTGAATAGACAAACGCACCTACTTGGCACCTTAAGAAGAATCGCAAAGGAATTCCGCACAAAGTGACAAAAGAAAAACTAAAGTCCGGAGAGTATATTGCAAAAGAAAATCATAAGGGAATAACTGTACTTTCCTGGAGAGATGCTCTCTAGAAAGCACTCAGATTCTCAAATTGAAGTTCGAAATCGTCGGGGACAAACAAAGAAAAAACCTGAAATAACACTTGCCTACAACCAAGGAAAATATTCCGTTGATCAGTCAGATCAAATGACATCATACCAATCACCACTTAGAAAAACTATAAGTGGAATAGAAAACTAGCGTTTGAGATCTTACTAAATCCTGCTGTGGTAAATGCATGGCTGATGTTCAAAGAACTCAAGCATGTGGATTTTGAAAATCTGTTGCGTATGTATTATGCAATTCGAGGCCTCCTCCGCCAGAAGTTGAAGTTGCCACGTCAAGCTGAAATCGTTCACGGCATGAAATACCCAAAAAAGAGATAAACAAACGCAAACCGTGTCGGTCGTGTTACGAGGCAGCAAAAGAAAGTCATGGCTGGCGAGTAGCAAGGAATATAAAAAGGATACGAACGTACTGCAAAGGATTTGAAGGTGAGCCCCATCTATGCATTGAGTGTTTCAACAAAAAACATCGCTATGGTGTGGAGTGAAACCTTACAAAATTCAGGATTTTTACTATTTTTTATAATTGTTTTCACATTTTTCGATAATAAAAACTGCTTTTTATATGTTTATATGATTGTACTCTTTTATTTGGTATTTCTCAGCCGTTAAATCTGTACGTAAGAAACTGGTGGTGCGCAACGTTTCTTCAAGGTCGACTGGGTCACTTTACACGATCAAAACCATTAGATGCCGAGAATCTGGCTTGTGGGACACAAAAAACTGACTCGGTTATTTTGACCGAGCTGGCGTGGAGGTGAAAAAAATTTCTCGGTCATATAGACCGCGTCGGCTTGGGGGAAAGCTATTTTCTCGGTCACATTGACCGAGACGGCAGGGAACGTGTTAACATACATATTTCCAAAAAATTTTTACAGAATATTCATTATTGCTGGGTGTTCTTCTTTCTATGTCACTTAGTATACATTAATGAATGGATGTCGCAGCAGCATAAGAATTATTGGATTAACACACAGCAAGGCCTCCATAGATAGTTCTTACTCAAAGAGAGCTTTAGAACTACTACGGTTAAGTGAGCAGAATCCTAGACCTCTATCGGGAGCTTTACCATAGCTGTTAAAGTACACTGGAAAACTAACAGGAGCCATTGATTTCAAGTAAAGATTTGGATTGAGTCCCACTCGTTCCAAGCTCGGATTCGTTCCATTTAACCGAATCCGGTTGAATCGACACATCACTATTGATTAAACCAAAGAAGAGGTTATTGCCAAAAGTAATAATTTATAAGCACTACATTACATGTTTAATTACAATAAATTTCTACAACTAGATACTTATTAACATTACAAATAATAAATATTAATAAAATATACAGAATTACAGTAATGCATATCAAAATAAATTTCACGAATTTCTCTAAAAAAAGTGAGTTGTATCTTGTGTGAATGCAATATTCTGTGCGTTTTTTAATCCAGTTTCGATGTTTCTTGCTTTTCACTTTTCTACAAATAAATAATGCAATGTAATTATAGACATTATTTCATATACGTACATCTTGTAGATTTAAATTTTTAGCAAAGCTAATTCTGTGGCTTACTAATCTGTAACGTAAAATTACCTTCTCCCTTAATTTATTTGGTATAACCATCACAGTTGTTGTCGTATTACCAACGAAAAATATTAGAAACATTAAGCTCAATACAGGTACCTAGATAAAATATGGTTACAAAACTAAGTGATTTTGCGAATTCACGTACATGCCAAGTTGCTGTTGGTAAGTAACTTAAGTGGTAAAGAACATATGCATTGTAAAGTTGAAAAACGTAACCAATAAATAAAAATGGTAATAGGAAACTAAGCCCTCTCCACATCCACGAGTGAAAACCTTCAATTGTGATATCCATATTGTGTCGTTCTCCAAGTGCCTTTAACCTATACAATTGCCCTCTTTGGTAACGAAATTGCAAATACTGAACGACACCTAAAAATTATAAGTTATATTGTATAGTTACATAACACTCAAAACATACTAATGTAGGCATTAAACCACATAAATTGATCTCTAAACAAATTCCATGTTTCAGTATCTGGCCAAATCAATAAAATTCCAGCAGAAACTGTGGAGAAAAAATGATGAAAACGCCACCATCCTCTAATTCGTGATCCATTGACTTTAAGTATACTTTCTCTAATTGTTAAAGTACAATAATACCATACCAATAAGAAAATATAGCTTAATTCTAAAGGGCTGTAAAACATTATTATAATCATAGAAATTGTAATGATTCATTTTACCGAAATCTTATTAATAAATTCAAGAGCGCTAACACAAATCCGATGATGCCCAAGACTAGTTTAAATTTCTCATATTCATCTTTGTACTTAAACCTAAAATCACAAAATAAATTATTGGTAAAGTAATAATTTGACTTACTTTTCTTCCTTGTTTAAGATAGAAACATTTACGTTACCCAAAATGATTTGGAGATAATTGCTATTTTGTTTCGGTAAAGTCTGTTCAATTTCAAAGCATTGAGCAGCACGTTTTAAAAGATTACTTTCTAATTCTTCAATTTTCGTTTTATCTACATTTCCCTGTTGTTTTAATCTAAAATGTTTAGATAACTATAGTTACCGATGTATTCCTACTCCATATGTCTTACTTTTGTAAGTTTTTTGTGATAATACCCATACGATACCGTTGATGTGTAATATTCTTCTGACATTTTTTTTGGTACTCGTTTAGTTCTTCTAATTTTCCTTGATAGATTTTATTAGTTGCCTAATAACTCAAAAATTAATATTGTAAAGATTTAAGATTGTTAATTCTAACCTCTAATTCTTTGTAATCACCTGTCAATTCATCCCATTCATCAAATACGTTTTCGGTCATTTTACAAAACGTGTTCTACACGTTATTTAGCCTCGTTAGTTACTGTAGTTTTATGTTTTAATTTTGTTCACTTAAGTATTATCATTTTTTTACTGATAACGATAATAACCGTTGTTCTACGATTGACCTTGACCTTTTGGAACTTAGGTACACCATTTATTGATGATACCAAAGATCATTGCGTGTTTAAAACAATAAATTAAATCTACCACGATTTAATAATAAACTAACGTCATTATTCATTGTAATTATTTTTGATTGTTGAATTTAATGTAATTTGCATTTGTTGATTTAACCAGTGGCGTACCGTTCAGTGAATGTAGTAGAGAGATGGGCAAAATGGCTCTTAAGTTGTATTTGAAATGCAAAATACAAATGGAAAATAATTTTGAGACAGTTATTTAAAATAGATAAGAAAATTAAGTACAATTTCAAATACAAAATGATTCTAAAGGTTTATTAATATTCTAACATTACAATGAAACATGGTTAGCCTTAAGCCTTAAATGCAGCTAAATGCCGTTTGGCAACATTCCGACATATAGTAATGTAAAATACACAAAAGCAAGTATATGCGCAGTATACAGGTCTTGAAAAACGTTGCGGGTCTGACTTATAATAAGCTAGAAAAAAACCCAATAAGCATTATATGAGTGTGAGGGAGACATAACTTTACCGGTGTTGCCACTTGTACATATTTGCATGTAGGGACAAAATATGAACTACTTAAGTTTTTTTCAACTGGCTTCAACATTTCTAACGAAACCGAAGCAATTAAGATGATGTTGAAAAGTCATGTGCTCTTTGAAACTATTAAGTAAATACTTTACTACTTAAACATTAAATGACAACACCTCAAACATCAAAGTTTATTGTAATTGCGAATTTATGACATGGTTCGATTACTACTCGTAAGAAGAATCAAGAAGACACTTACGAGAGCTACAAACATGAACATTAACATTTACATTGATAGTATAACTTAAGACTAAGGTTTAACTTTAGCATTATAATTCTTATTTTTAAAAATGAACAGAATACATTTTTTTCAAAACTCTACTTTATAAGATTTTCGAAAAGACCTCCACCTTGCGCAAGGCATTAACCCAATCTGTGATAAAATTCAGTTCGAGGGTGTAATTGCACTTCTCATATCAATTATAATTTTATCTATTATACCAATATTAAAAAAAAAAAATACAAAGAAATTCATTTTATCCAATAAATAAAATCTTAATTTGATCATTATTAGTAATCGTTCTAATATTAACACGAATTGGAGCTAAACCAGTTAAAGATCCATTTATTTTAATAGGACAAATTTTAACTTCATTATATTTTTTATTTTTTCCAATTACATACTTAATACAAAAACTATGAGATAAAATTATATTAAATTAAGTTAATGAACTTGTTTAAGTATATATTTTGAAAATATAATAAAGAGCTTATATGCTCTATTAACTTTACTATAATTAATTAACTAAATAATTTGGACAAGAATGTACAATTCGGGATTTTCAATTTTCGTTGACAGTAGCAACTAAATGTGTCATTGATACTAGCCTACTCAAAAGACGCAAGTATGGCATGAGCGCTTTTAGTTTGTTGTGTATTATATCTCACTTAGCACGGGAACTGATTTTACTGTCTTTGTTTTACTTATTATAAGTCAGACCCGCGATAATCCACACCTGTATAGTCTAACAAATTGGATACATATAATTTTGATATACAGACTGGGTCACAGAAAACAGCCCACATCGATATTTGGCAAGTAGAAGAGGGACACCTTGGCCGCCATCTTGGATTTTGACGTCACAAGACCGCCCACGTGGGAGACCGGATTTTCCACCCTTATTTTTACTCGCTTACGTGTAGGACGTATTTTTTCACCCCTATTTTTACACATCCACGTGTGAGACCGTGTTTTCAACCCTTATTTTTACATACCCTGCGTGGGGACCGGATTTTCCACCCTTATTTTTACTCGATTACGTGTAGGACGTATTTTTCAGCCCTATTTTTACACATCCACGTGTGAGACCGTATTTTGAATCCTTTCTTTTCATCCCTAATTAAAGTTTTTGATTTTAATGGCATACGTGATGGACCGTATTTATTACCCTTATTTTGAGATGGTGATCTTTTAATTATTTTTATTAATATAAGATGATGATCTTTAATTATTTTTTATTAATTAATTATCCTAGGAAATTCTTAATCTGATAGCTTTAAGATGATGATGATCTTTAATTATTTTTATTAATTAATTATTTTTAGCCCCTGGGAAATGATGTAAAAGATAGTTTATCTAATTTTGTGTTTACTATTAACATTTATTAGAACTTGTTTATCAGATATTATTTAAAGAATTGATTAGATAATAATAATCACGTACACATTGACTGTATTTCCCCATTTTACTTTATTAGCGTATTTTTTTATCAAATGAGATTGTTATTACATTTATTTTAATGCCTATCTACAGGTTGTATTTAGGGTGGGGCTGGTCTAGGGATAAGTCTTAGGGCTGGGGGCTACACTAGGGTTAATCTTAGGGTTATTTTGATGATATTACGGTCCTTCTGGCTATATTAAAAACAGTGCCCCTGGAGGTTAGGCAAATGCACACGCATACAATGTTGGAAATTGCATAATTAATAAGATATTATTATTAAAATTATCGACCCTATTGCTTTAAAATGGCCACATGCTATTGGATGATCTTTTACCTAAACGTTGTATTTCTAATAAGGAGGTTCTTGTAAGACACGTGTAGGGCTTCGCAACTTGTTCTCAGGCCTTCGCCCCCTGACCGGAGATGGTGTGGGAACCTAACCTTATAAGACAAGTGTAGAGCTTAGCTCCTATCGTGGCCTCCTTGATGCAATTGTATGTTGTTCTAACTTAATCTTACAGCTGTAGGCCTTCGACCCATCATACAAAATTGTATTCTAATAAGGAGGTTCTTGTAAGGCAGGACTTGTACCAGGGTCTGCGCCTGGCTCCTTTGAGTAAAATTGATTTTAGAGCCATCTAGTGGCGTATAGACTAACGAACATTTTCTGAAGCTGATAATGCACACCACTCTCCAGCTCTATGCTGTTTCCTCCTCCCCTCTCTTCCTCACACACGCACACACAAATCAATTAATGAATCAATCTCAAACAAATCACGTTCGATCATCAGATAAAACTCAATCAATCAACTGAAATTATGTCTTACAGTTTGCGGAAATCAGATTACAGTTCAAACTGAATACATTAAAGTCTAATTAAATATGAGGTGAAATAATAAATAATTTGTACCCTAAATGCAATGATGCTTTATGTATAGGCAGATCCTCTAAACAGTCACCACCTATACATTAGGAACATCGTATTTGATTTACTTGCATGTTCAATTACATACACACAAAATTGTTTCATTGTAATGTGTTCATTAACAGCTATAAAACCCCATTAAAAAGTAATAATTACATATATAACATAGAGTTAAATTAAAATAACATGTTTTTAAAATATCAAATTGATATAACGGAAATAAAAAGCAGAAGGTCTTAATGGTTTATTATTATACGTGAATTAACAATAACTACAAGTTCAAAATCCGTGCGTACCTACTATTTTGTAGAGCTGATCTTATGACGTTAACCTGTGTAATAATACATTTAAAAAAATCTTTATCGGCATTTTTGTTAGCAATATCAGGTAGAAAACATATATTAAAATAATACGCTTACCTTTAGAAGTTTTTCTTCAAGTGTACAATATGTTGAACTGAATTTTTTATACAACGTGTCTTACTAAAATACGCTTTGTGAATGGCTGAATATAAACACCCGATTACATACCGAACATTAAACTATTTTAGAAAGTAATACAGAAAAACCTGAATGCGTGTTTAACAATCATGTTGTACTTACAAAAAAATTTACATTCAAAACACAAATATTTTAAAATTTTGCTAACGCGGAAATTACTTTTAAATAATTGAATTTTCAAGTAGCTCTGGAAATACTACAACCGTTCGAAATCTTGCTTCTTCTCTCGATATCAAAAAGCTATACTAGTGATACATTAAGTAAGCATAATAGCGGATTATTGATATTTTTCTTGCATGAGATTTTTGAATGAGACAGCCTCGCAGGTATTTTTTAAAAAGCTATACACATCTCACGAGATCAAGCGAGATTTTTGAGATACAATCTCCTCATCATCTGCACCTTGAACGATTATATTGTAACCTATAAAGCAAGCTTATAACCCTAATAGTTTATCATACATTATTACATGGACACGAGGTTAGCTCTAAATTAACTGGTTTCAACACGGCTCTGGAAATGCTGCACACGCTTCAAATCTTGCAGCTCGTTGGCAGAAGTTGTACCGTATTCACTTTCTTCAATTTTTATCTGCATTCTGTTTCGAGACTGTAATACGTTTTCTAATACATAAACAGAATCTTCAATACTATGATAGGTGTAGCAGCAAAACACATTAGCTAGTTAGTTTCACCTCTATATTACTTTACATGCATGCCTGATCTTATTATAAATAAATACATCTGTCAAAAAGCTAATTAAACATAACTCCATGGACTGGGTATAGCAAGCAACGTTGCCAATTATAGCTTTTAGTCAACACAATAGTGCCTACAACAACTACATACAATCGACTAACACTGCTTTAGCACGAGGATCAAACGAAAACACGCGCATACGCACGCACGCTTGCACGTACACATGCACGCAAGCAGCACGCTCGCACGTACACATGCACGCACGCACGTAAGCTCGCACGCACGCTCGCACGTACCACGCACGCACGCACGCGCACGCACGCTCGCACGTACACACGCTCGCACGTACGCACGCTCGCACGTACGTACGCTCGCACGTAACACGCTCGCACGCACGCTACGTTCGCACGCATGCACGCACGCACGCACGTACGCACACACACACACACACACACACACACACACACACACACACACACACACACACACACACACACACACGAGAGCGCGAAAACACGCAAACGCGAAAACACACTAACACAAAACACGCTAACACAAAACACACAAACGAAAACGCTACCACGAAAACACGCTAACACAAAAATACGCAAACGCAAGGACATACAAATGCAAAATATGTAAAACGAAAACACGCAAATACGAAAACACACAAACGAAAACACGCCAACACAAAAACAAGCAAAACGAAAACACGCTAAAGCGAAGAAACTTGTAAACTTGCAGGCATGAATCAAGACGGTGGAGCACCGTTAGGAAAAAACAAGTTTATTAACAAAAGACGGCCGTCTTAGGAGAAAATACCTCGACCATAAAAGAGGCTTTTAGATTTATAAACATGCCCTAGGGGCTACGTTAGAGTGTGGTTAGGTCAATACTTCAGACATCCCCGAAGATAACCGTTTCTACCTGAACATTGACGAGCACGCTTGCGCACAAGACCCAAGGCTAGCTGCGTTCTCGTTTCTTGTGTGTTTCGCTTTTAAAGTGTAACTGTCATCGAGTGAGCATTACTATAATGTATTATCCTGTTTATGAGCCAACATCAGCGGACATTAGAGATTTTACTGACTATTACAACATAACCGTTCAAGATAATGATGAAAGCGATGACGTAATTGAGCTGAATGTATCTCACATTCAAGATGATGGTGATGGTTCACAGAAGAGAGAGAAGAGCGATGACATAGGGTGAAGGGCAAATCTCAAAATCATGATGATGATGACAACGAATCACAGTTCAAGAAGAAGAAGTAAACCGATAAAGCATGTTATTAAATAATAATGATGTATTGTTGTTTATAATAATAATAATAATATATTTTCAAACGTTAAGCTTTCCTTCAATTTTGTTAATAAACTTTTTTTTTTCCTAACGGTGCTCCACCGTCTTGATTCATGTTTGCAAGTTTACAAGTTTTTTCGCTTTAGCGTGTTTTCGTTTTGCTTGTTTTTTGTGTTGGCGTGTTTTCGTTTGTGTGTTTTCGTATTTGCGTATTTTCGTTTTTACGTATTTTTGCATTTGTATGTCCTTGCGTTTGCGTATTTTTTGTGTTAGCGTGTTTTCGTGGTAGCGTTTTTCGTTTGTGTGTTTTTGTGTTAGCGTGTTTGCGTGTTTTTTTTGTGTTAGTGTGTTTTCGCGTTAGCGTGTTTTCGCGCTCTGTGTGTGTGTGTGTGTGTGTGTCGTACGTGCGTGCGAACGTACGTACGTGCGTGCGAGCGTGCTTTCGTGCGAGCGTACGTACGTGCGAGCGTGCGTACGTGCGAGCGTGCGTGCGCGGCGTGTGTGCATGCGTGGGTTCGTGCGAGCGTGCGTGCGTACGCGCATGTTTTTCGTTTGATCCTCGTGCTAAAGCAGTGCTAGTCGATTGTAACTATTAGGGTTATAAGCTTGCTTTATAGGTTACAATATAATCGTTCAAGGTGCAGATGATGAGGAGGTTGTATCTCAAAAATCTCGCTTGATCTCGTGAGATGTGTATAGCTTTTCTTGACAGATGTATTTATTTATGATAAGATCAGGCTTGCATGTAAAGTAATATTGAGGTGAAACTAACTAGCTAATGTGTTTTGCTGCTAGACGTATCACAGTATTGAAGATTCTGTTTATGTATTAGAAAAACGCACTACAGCTTCGAAACAGAGTGCAGATAAAATTGAAGAAAGTGAATACGGTACAACTTCGGCGAGCAGACTTAAAGGTTTTAAGTGTGTACAGCATTCCCAGAGCAGCGTTGAAACCATTTAATTTAGAGCTAACCTCGTGTCCATGTAATAATGTCTGATAAACTATTAGGGTTATTAGCTTGCTTTATAGGTTACAATATAATCGTTCAAGGTGCAGGTGATGAGGAGATTGTATCTCAAAAATCTCGTTTGATCTCGTGAGATGTGTATAGCTTTTCTTAAAAATACCTGCGAGGCTGTCTCATTCAAAAATCTCATGCAAGAAAAATATCAATAATCGTTAGCAATGTAGCTGTATCCGCTATTATGCTTACTTAATGTATCACTAGTATAGCTTTTTGATATCGAGAGAAGAAGCAAGATTTCGAACGGTTGTAGTATTTCCAGAGCTACCTGAAAATTCAATTATTTAAAAGTAGTTTCGCGTTAGCAAAATTTTTAAAATATTTGTGTTTTGAATGTAAATTTTTTTGTAAGTACAACATGATTGTTAAATACGCATTCAGGTTTTTCTGTATTACTTTCTAAAATAGTTTAATGTTCGGTATGTAATCGGTGTTTATATTCAGCCATTCACAAAGCGTATTTTAGTAAGACACGTTGTATGAAAAATTCAGTTCAACATATTGTTCACTTGAAGAAAACTTCTAAAGGTAAGCGTATTATTTTTAATATATGTTTTCTACCTGATATTGCTAACAAAATGCCGATAAAGATTTTTAAATCTATTATTACACAGGTTAACGTCATAAGATCAGCTCTACAAAATAGCACGGATTTTGAACTTGTAGTTATTGTTAATTCACGTATAATAATAAACCATTAAAACCTTCTGCTTTTTATTTCCGTTATAT
Source organism: Vesta saturnalis (assembly GCA_036346205.1). Classification (NCBI taxonomy): domain Eukaryota; kingdom Metazoa; phylum Arthropoda; class Insecta; order Coleoptera; family Lampyridae; genus Vesta; species Vesta saturnalis. Next base: position 325,901 of record JARFJB010000602.1, read on the forward strand.
CAATTTGATATTTTAAAACATGTTATTTGAATTTAACTCTATGTTATATATGTAATTATTACTTTTTAATCGGTTTTACAGCTGTTAATGAACACATTACAATGAAACAATTTTGTGTGTAAGTAAATGAACATGCAAGAAAATCAAATACGGTGTTCCTAATATATAGGTGGTGACTGTTTAGAGGATCTGCCTATACATAAAGCATCATTGCATTTAGGGTACAAATTATTTATTATTTCACGTCATATTTAATTAGACTTTAATGTATTCAGTTTGAACTGTAATCTGATTTCCGCAAACTGTAAGACATAATTTCAGTTGATTGATTGAGTTTTATCTGATGATCGAACGTGATTTGTTTGAGATTGATTAATTAATTGATTTGTTTGTGCGTGTGTGAGAAAGAGAGAGGAGGAGGAAACAGCATAGAGCTGGAGAGTGGTGTGCATTATCAGCTTCAGAAAATGTTCGTTAGTCTATACGCCACTAGATGGCTCTAAAATCAATTTTTACTCAAAGGGGCCAGGCGCAGACCCTGATACAAGTCCTGCCTTACAAGAACCTCCTTATTAGAATACAATTTTGTATGACGGGTCGAAGGCCTACAGCTGTAAGATTAAATTAGAACAACATACAATTGCATCAAGGGGCCACGATAGAGCTAAGCTCTACACTTGTCTTATAAGGTTAGGTTCCCACACCATCTCCGGTCAGGGGGCGAAGGCCTGAGAACAAGTTGCGAAGCCCTACAAGTGTCTTACAAGAACCTCCTTATTAGAAATACAACGTTTAGGTAAAATATCATCCAATAGCATGTAACCATTTTAAAGCAATAGGGTCGATAATTTTAATAATAATATCTTATTAATTATGCAATTTCCAACATTGTATGCGTGTGCATTTGCCTAACCTCCAGGGGCACTGTTCTTAATATAGCCAGAAGGACCTTAATACCATCAAAATAACCCTAAGATTAACCCTAGTCCAGCCCCCAGCCCTAAGACTTATCCCTAGACCAGCCCCACCCCTAAATACAACCTGTAGATAGGCATTAAAATAAATGTAATAACAATCTCATTTGATAAAAAAATACGCTAATAAAGTAAAATGGGGAAATACAGTCAATGTGTACGTGATTATTATTATCTAATCAATTCTTTAAATAATACCTGATAAACAGGTTCTAATAAATGTTAATAGTACATCATTTCCCAGGGCTAAAAATAATTAATTAATAAAAATAATTAAAGATCATCATCATCTTAAAGCTATCAGATTAAGAATTTCCCTAGGGTAATTAATTAATAAAAAATAATTAAAGATCATCATCTTATATTAATAAAAATAATTAAAAGATCACCATCTCAAAATAAGGGTAATAAATACGGCCCTTCACGTATGCCATTAAAAATCAAAAACTTTAATTAGGGATGAAAAGAAAGGATTCAAAATACGGTCTTACACGTGGATGTGTAAAAATAGGGTGAAAAATACGTCCTACACGTAAGCGAGTAAAAATAAGGGTGGAAAATCCGGTCCCCACGCAGGGTATGTAAAAATAAGGGTTGAAAACACGGTCTCACACGTGGATGTGCAAAAATAGGGGTGAAAAATACGTCCTACACGTAACCGAGTAAAAATAAGTGTGGAAAATCCGGTCTCCCACGTGGGCGGTCTTGTGACGTCAAAATCCAAGATGGCGGCCAAGGTGTCCCTCTTCTACTTTGGCAGTAATCATTAGACTTTAAGGAAATGCAGAAACACGTCTATTTGTTCCAAGGGGGACACATTTTTACATACAGATAACTGTCATTTGTCAACCCTCCCCTTCCATTTCCCTAACCCTTTAGTTTAAAATAAGGAATGTACCATGTGAGGCACATCATTAGAAAGGCATTTAGATGGAGTATCCAGGCATATGATCATCGGAGATTTTTTTCGATGCCGTAAACTGGGGCATTTTTAGCCCTCGCGCCATAACTTTTGAACTACCGCCAATAAGTTAATGAATTCCCGCGGTACCAAAAATATGGCAACACTGAATTCACTCAGAGAAAGAGGTTTTTTAGTTCACTTTTTGCCGCCAGTATCGTGCAGCTACATGTTTCGTTGTGTTTTTTGTGAAACCGTGCCCGTTAAACTTTGATGTAAATCTCGGAAACTGGAAGGACTACAAATTAGGTGAGTGCAAAATTTAATTCTTATTGTCTGGTGAATGGTTTTCTCAGCTGCTTATCTTTCTATGGTCCTTTTATTTGTCAAAAAATGATATTTTTACCTTGGGTTATCTTTAGCACACTTTGGGGGGCAAAGTTGTACCGATAAAGATTGTATTTAATTTTTGTGTAAATTCAAGCTGGATTAATATTGCCCAAACAGTTATTTTTCATAGGGAATAACGTGCCCAATTTTAGTTTGTTTATTAATGAGTAAAACGATGTATTAAACTGTGTTTTTTTTCAAAGTGTCTAATCTATTTCGAGTTTTTATTGTGCCATTTAATGGGAAAAGTACCAAGAAAATATGTTTGTCTTTAGGCCAAAGTTGCTTATTTTTAGACACGGGACAATGTTACCCATGAGCTTTTTTTTCTTAACCCTAGATTCACAACGTATTCTCAGATTACACCATTCATAACCTTTCGTCACGAGTCCAATACCTTACCAACTTAAACACTGAGTTCGGGTAATTTTTGTTTATACATATTGTTCTAATAAAATGTTTAATTTGCCTGTTTCAGTTCAAAATGCCGCGCACACACAAAAAGAAACTTGGAGCAAGACCATATGAGAATTACACGAAAGAACAATTATTAGAATATCTGGCTGCAATAAGATCTGATTCTATGACCCAAAGAGCGTCAGCTAAGTTTGGTATCAGCAGGTCAACTATCAAAATAAAGCTGAAAGGATCACATTCAAGGTCCGTAGGCGCCAAACGATTTTTTCACAGTAGGAAGATGTGTGATTTTGGATTTTCCATCGTTGAAATGGATCTTTGGTATATTGCCAAAACATACCCAGATAAGTGAGGTGTACGAGTCAGCCAATTCAAGAACAATCTTCCAGGGTATGATTGGACTAAGGCGTTCCTTGCCCGACACAAGAACCTTTCAACCCGTGTCTGCAGCAATATCAAAAAGGCAGCTGTTGATGAACAAACAATCAAGGAATACATTGAGAATTTGCACAAGGAGTTGAAAGGCGTTCCTCCAGGTTCCATATGGAATTACCATGAAACAAATCTTTCAGGTGACCCTGGGTCCAAGAAAGTGATTGCAAAAAGAGGCTCAAAATATGTTGAAAGTATTTGCAACACTTCAAAGTCTGCAACCTCGCTGATGTTCTGTGCAAATGCAGCTGGTGACCTCCTTCCGCCTTATGTGGACAGAGAATGGTCCTATAGGAACACGCTACAACCGCTCAAAAGTTTTCGTTCCTTCCAGCAGTTAGAAATGTCGAAGGAACCAAGGTAGTCATAGGAGATAACATCTCCTCGCATATTAACCATCATGTCCTTGAGCAATGCGCAAAACACAATGTGCAATTTGTTTGTTTACCACCTCACTAAACCCATCTGACTCAGCCACTCGATGTTGCTTTTTTCCGACCAACTAAAAGAATTTGGGGTGAAATCATGTTGCAATAGGAAGCAACACACACTGGATCAACATACACTCCCTAAAACATGTTCTCAGCCTTGTTGAGGCAACTGATGGCGAGATTACAGGAGAACTTGCAGTCGGGATTCCGAAAATGTGGAATATACCCACTTGACTCAAAACCACTCCTGGACGGAATTCCACGTGTACAATTAGCAGTAGAAGTGAATTCTGTAGGTGAAGCATTTTTGGAGCAGTTAGAGAAGAAGATGTGTGGCTTCATGCAAACTGGCGGAAGCCGAAAAAAAATATCACAAGAAAAAACGGTCTACGAAGAAATTGTCCAAGAAGAGAAACACCTCATCTGAGGAAGCTACGACTTTCTCCAAAAAAAAGACAACCGCTCAAGAACAAGAAATATCATCTGACAGTTCTGATTTCGAATTAGCTGGTTCATCAAACTAGGTTTCCAAGAAAAAGAAAACAGTCACAGTACGGGTATGGAAGGGAACTAGAACCGGATCTTCGTCCTCCAAAAATTCCAAAGAAATCGATAACGATCTAGAATTGTGTTTAGGATCTGGTGGTGTAAGTGACTCTTTTTCAGATCTTGAGGACCGTCCCTCTAATTTACCGACTGTGCAGAACTGTGAGATTGGAAATTATGCAGTCGATAACTTTGTTTTGGTTCAATACAATGGGGAAAAGTACCTTGGCAAGATTCTGAAAATTGCTTCAGAGGGTCCAAATGTGGAGTGTATGGAGCGGAAATTAAAATTTTGGAAATGTCCGGAAAAACCTGATTGCATGACTTATGATTGGGCAGATGTAAGATCAATCCACCTAGACTTATGTCAAAGAGACAACATTTCTCTGTCCCTGAATTGGATGTTTACGAGTAGGTGTTTGATTTTTTTTCTGAAATACATCTTTTTTTCAAAATAAAATATTCCATATTTCTGATTAAATACCTTTTCCTTTTTTTAGGAGGAAAAAATGCATTATAGTTAGATTTTGAACATTTTCTAGGTGAATCGGATTTGATGTACCTGATCCAGGTAACTTTAACCCAATATTTAAAAATCGTGTACCTACTCAATGTGAGTCTACAAATGTGCCAAGCCTAATTTAAAGCATCGCTTATAGCCCTAGGAAGTGTGTTGAATCGAAAACACCCCATTCAAATAGGTTAAAGTCCCACTAATTTGACATTAATGGAGAAAAACTTGAATTTTGGGACAATGTTGCCCCAATGTATGGTATTTACGTCTTTGCAAAAAAGTCTTAATTAATTTAAAGTGCAACACCTCTTAAAGATGAAACACAACGCCTATGTTTTGATCATGTGGCCATTTTATCTGTCACATCAAAGTAAATTGTAACGAATTTTGTAAAAAATTAGTAATTTGATACTAAGACAGTTTGTTTAACATTGCTGTTAGTTAATCAATTTAGGTATTTTTTGAATACTTTCAAAATGGTATATTCAATTGAAGAACGAGTTATTATTTTCATATTTTTTGAAAACGGGAAGTGTCCAAGAAGAACATCGAATTTATTTAATCAGCTTCATGAAGACAAGCAACTTTATTACTCATACGTATTAGAGTTCGATAATTTCATCAAACAGGGTCAGTAGCCAAACAAAGAACTATGAAAATCAAGTTAGTACTGAAGAGGCAGAAGTAGGAAGTTTAGTTCATATTAATTTAGATCCTACAACAAGTAAAATTGGCCGAAGATTCTGGTTTTTCGCGCACTACGGTCCGTAGGGTTTTGAAACTTCATAAATTTCACGTCTACAAGATAAATATGGCACAGGAAATAAATGAAGATGACTCAGACAGGCGAATACAGTTTTGTGAGATTATGACTCACAAAAAAAATACTAATGCAAACTTTTTGTTCAATATTTGTTTTTCGGATGAATGTCCCTTTTTTCTACATGGTACCGTAAATCGACATAATTACCGTTACTGGGCCGACGAAAATCCTAGGGCCATTTTTTTACCACAAAATTTGAACGAAGAAACATGTCTCGAATTAATACAGGACATTGATCCCGCTGTCACAGATATAATCGAAAGTGACAATGGGTACTAAGAAATTGGTTTCTTTTTCCAACAAGACCGCGCACCTCCGCATTATAGTAGAGCTGTAAGGCAATATCTTAATAAACCATTTACTAGCCAATGCATTGGAAGAAGAGGCTTCATTGAATGGTATGCAAGATTCCCCAATTTTTCTTTTGTGGGGTTATTTAAGGATCAAAATTTATACGACCGAACCCGCTTTGTTGGAAGAACTAAGACGACGAATAGTACATAAATGCAGCCTAATAACCTCTGAAATGCTTCAAAACGTTTGGCGCAATTTCGAACAGCGGCTCTACAGTTGTATGGAAGTCGATGTACACCATTTTGAACATCTAATTGATTCATTCATTATTAATTTGAGTAAATTGTTCTGTGTATCATAACTTATAATTTAGTTACTTTAATTAGATTACATTTTTTCGCGCGTTTCATTTTTAAAAGGTGTTGCACTTTAAATTAATTAAGACTATTTTAAATTAAGGAGTTGGTGAAGTGAAAGGGAGGGGGTTGAGAAATGACCGGTATCTATATGGTAAAAACGTGTCCCCCTTGGAACAAAAATACACATGTTTCAGCATTTCCTTAAAGTCTAATTAATACTGTCACATATCGGGGTGGACTGTTTTCTGTGGCCCACTCTGTATAATTCAGTCACCAAAAACGGCGTGGCGCTATGAGTCGTAAATGATATATTGCTGTTTGATAATTGGTACCTAGACATATTTTCTTTGCCAAATTCTTTAATTAATTGGTGAGTTTGAAATAACGTCTTTCCCAGCTTTATAAGGTATGTATTAAAGTGTTTGTTTGTTTTTTTTCTTATCAGTAATTATTAGTACATAATAAACCTCTTGACTATCTTTCTCTTTGTAGTAACTGGAAGTAAGCGTTTACGATATAAGAATATCTGGGGTGGAACACCACAGGACCGCCCTACAAAATGGAGGTTAAAAGAAACGAAATAATTTTAATAACATTTTTTGCGAAAGCGGAAGTAGAAGTTAAGTTTCTCTGTTAAATCGTGACAGAAGTGGAAGCTTTTCTCCCTAGGGAGCAACTATGTCACATTATCTCCCTAAGACGTTTATTTTACATTTACGGATGCCCAAAATTATTGAAATTATTCACAATTTTCAGTTTTTTTTTAAGATTTTCTGACGCTAGGTATGGTTGTTAAGGTACGAATCCCACAGACCACTAATTATATGACGAAACTATTACTAAATTTATTAATTTTCCGTGTTTTTGTGATTACGCTTTCGCAAGAAATAGTATATACACCTCAGCAGAGAATGCTACGTTTCTTTCGATGTTTTGCAGCCCTCGGGTTCGCGCTTTTGCTACAAATTACATCTCAGGAAAAATCATGCATTTCCCTCCCTCTATGGATGATATACTATTTTTTTAGGATAATTTTGCAACCGCAGAAACCTCGCAGCAAATCATTTTGCAAGCCTATGTAACGTACTAAAAATCAAACATTGCCTTGCAAAGGCATCTCACTCGTACGCGGGCTCAGTAAGCGGTAATCTGCTAAAATAAAAGACAATGCAGGTCTCTCGCACCCTTGTATTTGGGTGAATTAGCATTGTTGTTTGTTGTTTATATTTATATTTGTGTAGAGGTGGGCCTGGCAAAAAAATACAGGATACCGCTTGGTCATTAATTGCAATAGGCAATTGCCTTGTATGTACATATTCCCGGTGCCTGATGACCATTAAACACCTCGAATTTTATTTTCATTGTTTTTGTTGTTATATAGATGAGTGTGTAACCTGAGAAAGGGGCGCTATATTTTTCTAACGCACTAAAACTTATAAATCGGTCACGTTGTTATGATCTATTTATAACTTACCCTTGTACGGCTTGGTTTTAATGAGTTTTTTTGTGCCAGTTTGTTTAAGTAGAATTAATTAATTAATTTCTCTTATATGTAATTTATTGTAATTTTACGTATGTATTTCGTGCTTTAGCAGTCACTAAATAATTGTGTACGTATAAATCCCTTGTCTATTTCCTTTTGACCTTGCCTTTACCTTATTATCACGTGTGCAATTCTACTGTTGTTATATTTTGTATACACCGTAATTTTCCTTATTGTTTTACGTGCTGATTTACTTAAAGACCGGCATGATTGGTTTAAAGGGCCACATGTTTGGTATTACGATTTTTATTTAACAGGTTTTGTTATATATTTAACCCTTCCATTGAGTTCTTTGTGTTATTTAATTTATTAATGTACTTGAGCAATTACTTATTTATGAGTAATGTGGGTTTTATCGGTGGTTCTTTTCCACAATAGTACCTTAACGGGTAGAATCAGCATTGCGCAAAGCTCGTTAATTTTAATTTGAGTAGTTTCATCGCAACACTTAACCTCGTCCAGCCTATCTCAGTCAAATAGCACAACGTACCCACCACTAGACGACCAATTCGTTTGATCAGATTTGAAGTTTGCGAGTAATTAAATATCAGACTTGTAAATAAATTCTAATTATTGTCAGGAAACTCCATGCAAGGCAAGCAATTAATTTGAGTAATAGTAACATTATTGTCAGTAAAGTCAAGATAAATCTCTTAGCGATTGTTTTGTTCTTAGATTTGCATTATTGCGAATCAGTTCATATTACACTTTTCAAGATAGGGTACCTGGGTGATGCTACAATACATAGGTACTTTTATATCTTTGAAATATGTAACTGTTGTAGAAACATTTGATAAAAACCAAAACCTGACCCTAATAAACCCACCTCTCCGTCTCTCCGAAAATCTAATCAGGTCCAAGCCAAATTAAAACAAACTTAGATACAAAATTTTAAGTACGTAGGTATTTCCGTTGAAATTATCGTGGATACTAAGATGCATACACACAGACAGACACGCAGACGAACAGACACACAGACAGACATCCAGACATCATGGCCGATCTTGGCGAGCTTGGGCAACAGTTGTAAAATGAGATAATAAGTCGATTTGGAGATAGCGAATAAAAGTCGATTGCATAACCTTCTATATATGTAAATTGGAAGGTAAATATTATATTATGCTACATTTTGCAAATATTAGGCACGTCTGACCTGTTATTTACATACAATATTATAGTATTTTAGAATGAGCATTCGAGAACTATTATCAAAATTTAATGGAATGTAAAATTCCTACTACTAAATGAGGACGAGCTTCGCTTTAACGGTGATACTAAACTTGATGCACAAATTTCTGGATTGGAGACACCTCACGAATTTTTTAAGTTATTTTTTTAACGACCTAGTATAAAAAATTGTACAAGAGACTAACCTTTATGCTGCACAAAAAAAAAACTGGAAGACCTTCAGTTTTTACAAAACGCGACATAAAACAATACATAGGAAGATGCAGGATGAGTTAACGATAGAGTAAAGTTAACTGGTGCTTTATGGGAAAACTTTGCCAATAAAATGTATTTATCATATTGTATGGCTAATAAGCGAGCGCGTTTTAAAATTATTCTTGACTATAATGAGTGTTCCAAAAAAGCAGTACCTACATGGCCAAGTTAGATTTTTTTAATGGAACATTCTGTGTATCATACGATGTTTGGATTCTATGTGCAATTCTAGAACTTTATTTATATAGGTTTCATGCATGTAAAATTTATGGTTTTTGAAGTAATCCGAATTCTGTCCAAAAAATTGCATTTACAGGTGTAACTTTATTATTATCTACCATCTTGTGATTTGTTAGGAAAACTTTCATATACAGAGTGTTCAAAACATCTTCAAACCTGCAAACCTTGACATTAAAAAATATCACTTTTCTCAATTAGAACATCCTGTATATTTTTCCGCAGTGTTAAAGAGAACCAAAAACCACACATAAGTAAGGCCCATACCTATCTCTCACTGTTTTTAAATTACTTTAATTTTCCTATATTATTCAATATTTCAATGGCTTTTCTTGTGATCATTCGCAGAAGCCATGAAAACAATTTTTTGAACTGTTTTTATATTTTGGTAGCTATTTAAGATTATGAAAGTTTTGTGTGTTCAATCGCAAAATAATGGATTACTTAAACCTGCTCAACGCCAACCCACTCGCCTCACTTTTGAAATTTGAAGGTGAGATTCGATTCTACTGGCAGTGTGGATTATCTAAAACGCAAAGCAATAAGTAGAAATACTAGTAACCAAGAAAAAGAACTTGAGATTCTGCTTCATATTGCGAAAAACCCGCATTGCACTAGTCGTCAGATAGCGATATCATGTGAAACGCCACAGTCAACTGTCAATCGGACAACTAAGAAGCGGCATCCTTACCATATAATTACACCAGGAATTACGCAATGATGACTTCGAAGGATGAGTAAAGTTTTGTCAGAGGATTAGTGCTCAACTTAAGATTAATCCAAACCTCCGTCAGCTGCTTAGTAATGATGAACGACATAATAAGTAGCTGCAACAGAACGGTGCCCTTGCGCTCTCCACCGATAACACTGGATATGCTGAAAACGTGAGGGAAAACATGCCTAATAAAACGACATTCAATTCAGCAGAAGGGACACGTTTTCGAACATGTTTTAAGAAGGACTCATTAGTGACTGTTGAACTATCCTATGACTTGGGAATGTTCGTTTATTTTGTATCAACTTCTTATGATAACGTCGTATATTTTCTGTTGAAGTTAATTTATATCTACATTAGTGTTTAGTATTTTAATACAACGTTTTGTCTCTCTTGTTTTCAAATTTCACGGCTTCTGCGAATAATCACAAAAAAAGCCGTTAAAGTATTGAATAATATGGGAAAATCAACATAACTCAAAAACAGCGAGAGTTAGGTATGGGAATAAAGAATTGTGTGATTTTTATTCTCTTTAACGCAGCGCGTAATAAGTAATAATGGTGTAAATAGATGTTTTAAACGTTCTCAATACAAATCGTTAAAATAACCAGAGACACAAAACACTCAATAAAGGATAATGCCGTTGACTTAGTAGGTAGATAAAATCGGGCCTTGTTTATGCTTTTGATTTACTTAATCACCAACAAATTTCTGCTTAGTTATTTCCACCTAACATCATTGTAGTAAGTTCATTGTAACAATAATAAAAGTTATCTCAGACGCCAAGTTATTTTTATTACGCTCGGAATAACTAAACCGAGGATACAATAAAGAATTCACCAAAATGTCAAAATAAAAGATATACAAACTATGTTTATTAAGCATTTAAATTTGGGATTATATAAAATAAGTCTTAAAAATAGCTTTATACTAATAAATCATTGGAGTATAAGTGCTTGTTATAAAATTTTGGACAACTTTTTGAGAACCTCTGTTATCAAAAGGAATGCGGAAAAGTAAACCATAGATGATGTAATCTTCGTACAAATATTGCGCAATATGTCGTATTTTCAATGGTGTACTTGTAAACCATACCAAGGTTGAATTTACATCTTACAAATTCATATTCATTGAAATTTGAATAATCCAGAATTTATTGCATTCTCTTGAGGGTTCAAATAGAAATGTGTGATCTAAATTTAGATCTGAATTAAATGCAAAATGTAATCATAAAAATAAATGTACCCAAAAGTGGTAAAAGTATAAGTATAAAAGTGCCTGCAAAAGCAAATGTTTCAGCTTTTAATGTAATACGTGTTAAAGGTGTCTTAGCACTAAATCAATCGTACTTCACACAAAGTTTAGGTGGAAACCAAAAGTGGCTTCCTGCTCAAAACAACGTACATCAAGCAATGCTAAAAGGACGCTCACGGTATCAGTTGATGTAGCGATGCGCGAGAAAAATGTGCAGAAGTTAATTCAACGATATGGAAGTATAAACCCTTAAGAAAATATGCAACTTAAGTTACACCAATGCAAATTAAGTTGCCTACCATATACTTATAAATTATTAATAATCAA